>OZ005742.1:197178115-197267035 GCA_963930735.1 Dioctria linearis
CTTTATTTACAATTTGAGATTCCATGCTTATTTACATATTTCTGATTATCTTTATTTACAATTTGAGATTCCTTGCTTGTTTACATATTTCTGATTATCTTGTTTTGATACTTTATTTACAAATTGTAAATTTGGTCAAACAATTCTGGCCTTATCGAAGGTTTAGAGTTGTTTTGAACAGAATCAGTAATCTGGTTACTCATCGTATTTTGTGAAGAATCAGTATTCTCATCGATGATGTAACTCAGGTGTGTGTGTTTTATTTGCCTGTACATTGGTAGCAGTAGAATCTATGCTGTGAGCGAGCATTTTCTAAAAATTCTCGGCTCGGCGGGCTTGCTGTAATACATCGCGATGGTATCGCGTGATGTTTTACAGCTGGGTGAATGACAGTTTCGGAATGTGTGGTATAAACGAAAAATATTAATTTGTGCGAGTTCTGCGCAAACTAAAATTTGTCGTTCGAAAAATATTATTTTTCTTTCGTTTCTTTTTAAGTTTATTTTCTTGTTCTTTTCTTCCTTTAAGATTTTAAAGAAAGATTATAATTTGTGCGCGTTCTGGGGACTAAATCGTTTTCTTTGTTTTCTTGGAGGTGAGGGAACTCATTGGAAGGTAGCAGAAGGCTACTTTCCGAGATAAAATATACAACCTTTTGCCCCCTTTTCAGGTAGTCGGGAAATGATGGGGGTTTCCCTGCAAAAGGTCGGAAGGCTAAAACAAATATACAGATTAAGGGGGAAAGGAAAAGGGGTAGAGTATGGGATCATGTGTCATTTTGTAGTATACTTTTTTACAAAAAATCATTCACTGGCATATATAAGGACCACTCAGTATGGTATTTTATGCGGGTACAATGCTTGTAGTCAAAAATAGTTCTTACGTCGATTCCAACATTAAAGTGATTGAAAGTGATTTTAATAAAACGTTTCGAATTCCTGTTGTTTATCTTTAAATACACTGCCTTTGGTAAAACCTTTTATATCACTAATTAACCCAAATAATTAATTTATTAACGAATCCACTTATTTATTGTTTGTTTACAGTTCTCCCTCAGTTGGTACTTGGTGCTTGGACAGAAAGAGTACCCACTTCCTGCAGTGTATTTCTATGTACGTAGTCAGTCCATATTATATATGTAAGTGGTTTAACATAAGAACGCTGCAAATATTTTAGAATGTTAGGAGTTACGACTAAGTTAGTGTTCTGATGTGGTAGTGAGGGAGTCTGTTTCATGGCTTGAGAAGTGTATCCCGAGGGTTTCGGATTACCCAAAATTGGGGTCCTAAACTCAAGTTCTGCGAAAAACCTATACATATACATCACATGCATACAATAATATTCATTGAAATAAATTTTAATTTTTTAAGTTTTGGAATAACAATTTTTTTTGGAAGTTGAATTATATAAATTAAAAAAATACGAAATAATAAAAATATTTTTTCAAATAACACAATTAGTTAAGCATTTTTTTCCTCAGATTTCAAATGAGTACTATGACCTCCTGCTCTACATATGAACGGCGGCGACCTTCCATCATATTCTTGGGTCAGGTTTTCCGAATAATTTTGTGGAAATTGGCATATGTGGCTGGTGACGAGTGGGTTGATTTCATGTGAATTTTATTTGAAATATTTCCTGCTAAGGAAAATGTTTTCACTTTATGTAATTTCTCAGAACTGTGGCCCTATATATCGTAAAGATATACACTATGGCTCTGCGAATAGGGACTGCAGTCTATAGTCGTATATACCTAATTTTGGAACTCTGATTTCAAGAACTTTGGAATATAAACGTCTTTTACTTAAAAAAACTTCACAGAAGAATTTGCTTAATGCATGCGTTATAATCTCAACTACGGCAGTCTGTCGTTTTCATTAACCTAAACGATAAAATCATATAGTACTGGGTTTATTCTTATGTTTGGAATGCATAGAGATAATAATGGTAAAAGAGTTAAATACACATGCATATAATCATTTAAAATTTAGATTTTGAATCTTCGTCCGTCTGTTTGTCCCTCCGCATGATAACTTGAGAACAAGTTGACCTATTGTGTTGAAACGTGTTGCACAGTAATTTTATTTATTGTGATTTCTCTTCATATAAGTAGCTAGGAATTCTAATAACTTTTTTAGTGAGCTAGACATTACTTCCGAGAGTGTGAGAAAGTATTGGCCGAGTAGCCTGACTCAGTTTTGTGCCAGTTTACCGCAACAAAAAAGCAACAAAGTATTCGTTCTGCAGTTTCCTCTTCAACCTTCCTATTAACTTATCCTTTACAACCAGCGCCAAAAAGCGATGAAGAGTCGAGTAGAGGATCCTTTCCTGGCTAGATTGTACCTTTTCCCGCTGCCTACCATATTGCTGTGTACAGGCACCCATATTACTGCAACTAAATTGGAGGGAGCTACAGTGGTGGATCTAGAATTGATATTTGGTGAAGGGCGGAGGGGTTGGGGGTCATCATACAAATTGAATTGGGGGGCGGGGAAACATCCAGCTCCGTTAGTCGCTTAGTTTAGCCACCACAGTACTGTAATGAGGTACTAGGAACGTTTCCGCATTAAGCGGTCTGGATGATGTCTCAGGATTTAATATAATTTTTTTACAAAAAGGCATTTTTTAATAGAATAGTAGTATATCTGAAATACATTTTTATTTGTTTAAGTTTTGGAAAAAAATGAATTTGTATAATTTTCTGAAGTTGAATTTAATAAATAAAAAAATACGTAAATAAAATAAGTAAAATAAAAAATACATTTTTTCAAATAACTCAATTAATTTACAAAATTAGATATTACTCTTTACGATTTTTACCGGGCAAAGTTATATTTGTTCAAGAAGGCATTTTTTTTTGATTCTCTGGTATATAAGAAAAACTAAACAAAATTTTATTTGTTATTTCATCATACAACCCATGTGATTTTGGGTGACAAGTTTCAACTCTTGGTTTTGACTGTGTCAAATGAAAAAATAAAACTAAGAAAAGAAATGAAAAAATAAAAAAAAAAAAAATTTGAGAAATATGGAAAAAAAAATTTTATTCAAAAAATTTAAAAATCGGATTCATTCTAAACGAATCGAAGCTGTGTACGCCAGCAGTGGGCTGAAAAAAAAGGAAGAAGAAGGAGCATTTCGTGTTACCAGAAAGCCTTACACTCAACGGTACGGTCTGGATTTCTGCCTGCCGTAGACGCTTGAAAAATATCAAATTGATCTAATCTCATATAAACTCAGAATAAAATCCGGGTGTGAATTATATGAGACAAGAACTCCTATATTCCAGCAAGGAGGAAGAAACAAAATTAGAGATTTCTCTTTAAGATTTTTTACCGTGCAAACTTATATTTTATCAAGAAGGCATTTTTTTTAGAAATTTCGGTATATACATAGCAAGATCTAAAAAAAATTTTATTTGTTATTTCATTTCACAACCCATTTGATTTTGGGTGACAAGTTTCAAGTCTTGGTTTTGACTCATCAACAGGTCCCAAATACCGAAATTGAGTATTTTTAAAAACAAAGAAAAAATAGAACAGAGAAAAGAAATTAAAAAATTGAAAAAACAAAACAATTGAGAAAAATTAAAAAAAAAAATTTATTAAAAAAATTTAAAACCCAGATTTATTCGAAACGAATCGAATCTGTGTAAGCCTGCAGTGCGCTGAAAAAGAACAAGAAAGAAGAAGAAGCGTTTGTTGTAAGATGAAAGCCTTACACTAATCGGTACGGCTTGGTTTTCGGATTGCCGTAGACGGTTGAAACAGATCAAGTTGATCTCATCTCATCTAAGCTCAGAATAAATCCTGGGAGTGAATTATATGAGGCAAAAACTTCTATATTCCACCAAGGAGGAAGAAACAGAATTAGAGATTTCTCTTTAGGATTTCTTACCGGGGCAAACTTATATTTGTTCCACATGGCATTTTTTTTTTTTTAGATTCTCCGGTATATAGCAAAAGCTAAAGTTTTGTTATTTGTTATTTAATCTCACAACCCATTTGATTTTGGGTGACAAGCTTCAAGTCTTGGTTTTTGGTCCCAAAGTGCGAAATTGAGTTACTTGAAAAACAAAGGGAAAAAATAGACAAAAGAAAAGAAATGAAAAAATGAAAAAAAAACAAAAAAATTAAGAAAAAAAAATTTATTAAAAACGTTTAAAAACCAGGTTTATTCGAAACGAATCGAACCTCTGTACGCCCGCTGTTCAGAACTGAACATCTTTTTAATTTAATAGCAAAATCATTTCGTTATGCAAAAAAATATATATTTTTTGTAACAAAATAATTTCATCAGATAAAAAATACCTACGCATACAAGTGACCTCGCCACATATTTTCCAGCAGGCAGCAAATGCAAGCTTTGCATTTTTTATAAGTTATTAACCTCGGGTCAATAATAGTGTACAAAATTGCCACGTTAACATTAGTAGTTAGTATCTAGCATGAATAAATTTCCAATAATTGTAAATAAATCTTATGTTAGCAATAATTTAGTATTTAAGTCATACGAGTACACGAATAAAGTGACAGTTTTTTTAGCCTTCATACGCTGAGTGTTTTCTTTCTTTAGACCCAAATAAGTTTGAGTTTATTACAGTCCATTACATGCTCTTTCGAGCCGGATTTTTAAGAACCAACAATAATTCAAGAAATCTTGAATTATTTTCTTAATTATAATCTAAAAAGTTCTTCCAACAACTTCGTGTTTAATTCAAGAATCATTGAATAATTTTTGGAAGAAAGCAACAGCGATACAACTTCTTGTTTAATTCAAGAATCATTGAATTATTTTTGGAAGAAAGCAACAGCGATATAACTACGTGATTAATTCAAGAGTCTTTGAATTATAATTACAAAAGCAATAAACCAGTACTAGCTTCGCAAGAAACAATTCAAGAGCCATTGAATTGTCGCTACGAATTAGCAACAACTGGTGATAATAATTCAAGAATCTTTCAAATATTTCCTCACTTTGCATCATCAACACATCTTAAAAGATTCAGATAGCCGCGAAAAGATTCAAATTAAGTTTGAATTCTTTTTAGATCAAAATCAAAATGCCAACAGATCCATTGCATGAGGATTCATTAAAGGCCAAGAAGCATCTATTGAAGGCCCAGAAGCAAATAGCTGGAGATATTGAAAGATTCAAGACCAACCTTACCAAAGACCCACTGGAACGAAGAACCCCAGAAAAGTTGGTAGACAAACGACTCCAACTAGAAGAATACTGGGAAAGCTTTAATGAGCTGCACAGAGATATAGTGACCTGCATTAGTGAAGATCACGCGTATTTCCAGGAAGATGTCTTTAATAAAACAAAGGCTATATACATTGATGCTATCAAGCTCATTGAAAAATAAGAAGCGATAAATAAAGCTACAGAGCCAAAAACTCCAGCACCATCCACTACAAAGCAGACTATCAACCCAATAACAGACGTGCCAACACTTTCTTTCACCACTCCCGAGTTGGATACACAAGCAACAATATCCGCTGCCAGTCCAGCCAATCCCAGTGGCGCTATACAGCAGCCAGTTCTACCAATGGCTTACTTACCTCAGAACAACACAAATAACTTTCCGAAACTTCCGCCAATAAAAATACCTAAGTTTAGCGGAAACTATAAGGAATGGAAGACGTTCAGCGACATCTTCACCCAAGTGATAGATCACAACCCCTATCTGAGCAACGTTGAAAAGATGCAGTACCTTATTTTCCATCTTGAAGGTGAAGCAAGGAAGGTTATCAGTCATCTCCAACTGAGCAAAGAGAACTACAACATTACCATTCAACTGATAAAGGCTAGATTTAACAATAATAGAAAGATAGTTACTACGTATATCAATACTATCATAGACGCAAAGAAAGAAAAATTGAGCTAAAACAAGCAGAACGCCCAAGCCTCACTGCAGAAGCACTTGTATTGCAAAAGATAAATTCGTTACTACCAGAGGCACCAATAACACGAATTGATCCAACAAAGTTTGGAAATATTACATTGGCAGATGAGACTTATCATATTCCTGGACCAATAGACTTACTGCTAGGCGCAGACGTTTACGCAAATGTAATACTGGACGGACTGATATCAGACGGCACAAAACACAAAGTTAGGTTGGATTCTCTTTGGTCGTGCTCCAGATACCTTCATCAAAACCAACAAGGTATCAAGTTTTCTGTCCACAACTGAAATAGACGAAAAGCTCGAAAAACTGTGGGAAATAGAAGAAGACAGCTCCTCTAGTCAGGTGACCGATCAATACGGACAACATTTCCAAGAAACACTTAGCAGAGACAGAGATGGCAGATACATTGTCCGCTTACCATTTAAGGATAATGTTAACAAATTGGGCGATTCAAAAAACAAAGCTTTCGCTCGTTTATTACAACTAGAGAAGAAATTAAAGAAATCACCGAATGACTTCGACGAATATAATAACTTTCTAATGCAATACCTGAAACTTGGTCATATGAGCCCAGCTGATGCCTTCACAGGACATATATCCAGAGTATTCTACCTGCCCCATCGCGCAGTATTTAAAAAAGACAGCAGTACGACAAAATTACGAGTAGTGTTCGACGGGTCCTGTAAGACTAACACAGGAATAAGTCTGAACGATTTATTACACAAAGGTCAAAAACTACAAACAGACTTACATCAAATACTAATAAAATGGAGAAAACATCTCTATGTCTTTACAGGGGATATAGAAAAGATGTTTAGACAAATCAAGATAACTAAAGAAGATCGAAACTTCCAGCCAATACTCTGGAGACATTCTGCGACAGAACCAGTGCAAGAATTCGTGTTGAACGCAGTTACATATGGAACGATAAGGAAGATTCAAAACTAACCAAGCGAATATTGCTGTCAAGAATTGCCACAATTTACGATCCATTAGGGTGGCTAGCCCCAGTAATAGTAACAGCCAAGCTCATCATGCAAGCCATATGGCAAACAGGCACAGACTGGGATCAAGCCCCACCGCCAGAAATAACAAAGGCATGGAAAAGGCTAGAAGGGGAGATGCAGGAACTGCAATCGATCAAAATTCCACGTTGGATTAACCACAGAACAGGCCAAGTAATGCAGCTTCATGCATTTTGCGATGCCTCTGAAAAGGCATACGCAACCGTCATTTACACAAGAACAGTAGACGCATTTGGTAAAATACACACAACTCTTCTAGCGGCCAAAACTAAGGTAGCACCCCTGAAGCAAAAAATCACGCTACCAAGGTTGGAACTATGTGGTGCTTTGTTGTTGGCACAATTACTCAAGTAAACTGTTGACAACTTGGAAGTAAGCACAGCTCAGATATTCGCCTGGTGCGACTCTGAAATAGCTCTAGCATGGATAGCAAAAAATCCAAATAATTGGCACACCTTTGTGGCAAACAGAGAAAGCCAAATACAGAGCATGTTTAACACAAGTATATGGAGATACATATCTTCCCAAGAAAATCCTGCGAACGTTGCATCAAGAGGTACCACCCCAAACAAATTGGCTACGGATAACCTCTGGTGGAAGGGTCCACTATGGCTAAGACAACAACCTCAAGCATGGCCTTCAAACAAACTGAAACCGTTGACATATGAAGAAGCCAAAAAGGAAGTAACGGTTTTGCAAGCAACGATTTCTTCCCGAGATGTTTTCACCTGCTCAACATACACCCGACAAGTAAGAATAATAGCCTATTGTCGGAGATTCATCAACAACTGTAGATCATTAACTACACCAAGGAAATTTGACTACCTAACATCCCAAGAGTTAGAGGAATCAAAGAAATGCATAACAAAAAGTACACAACTCGAACAATTTTATGAAGAAATAACCACCATAGAAAGCGTCGAGAGCTGAAGAAAACCAGCAAGCTGCTTTCGCTACACCCATTACTAGACAATGAAGGTATTTTGCGGCTTGGAGGAAGACTGGGAAATTCTGATCTTTTAATTGATACGAAGCATCAAATATTACTACCTCAAAAACACCACGTCACCAAGCTAATCATTGATTATGCTCACCAACAAACCTTACATGGAGGCACGCATCTTACCCTGAACTACATACGGATGAAATTTTGGATAATTATGGTAAACCGGTTGTACAAGGAAGAATTCACAAGTGTGTAACTTGCACAAGGCATCGTCAACAAAGCATACAACCTGTAATGGGTAACCTACCAGCAGTGCGAATAACCCCATCTCCACTATTTTCACACAGTGGGGTTGATTATGCTGTTCCATTTATCACTAAAATGTCTAAAGGGAGAGGCACCAAAACCATAAAGGGTTACATAGCTCTTTTCATTTGTATGGCAACAAAGGCAGTACACTTGGAACTGGTAAGTGACCTTTCAACAGATGGCTTCCTGGCAGCTTACAGGAGATTCGGTGCCCGCCGGGGAAACTGTAAACAGATATTTAGTGATAACGGCACCAACTTTGTTGGAGCTCGGAACAAAATGGAGAAGGACTTGGAGCTTATCATACGCAATTCCACCAAACAAGTAGCAGAAACTTTGGCCAATGACGGAACTGAATGGAAGTTTATTCCCACTGCCAGCCCACATTTTGGAGGTCTTTGGGAAGCTGGTGTAAAATCGGTTAAAGGACACCTAAAGCGTATTTTGGGAGAAACGCTCCTAACTTATGAAGATTTCACCACACTCCTATACCAGGTCGAAGCTTGCTTGAACTCAAGGCCAATAGGACAACAATCTAGCGACCCCAGAGACCTAGAGCCATTGACCCTAGGCCACTTCTTGATAGGACGCCCTCTCATAGCACCGCCTGAACCTGATATTCAATGTAAACACTTACACCAAAGATGGAAATTGGTTACAAGGTTATATCAGGATATATGGAAAAGGTGGTCACAAGAATACTTGACCCTCTTGCAACAGCGGACAAAATGGAAAACAGAACACAAGGGTCCATCCATAGGAGAACTAGTCCTAGTAAAAGAAGACAATTTACCACCACAAAAATGGTCATTGGGTCGAATTCTAGAACTTCACCCTGGAGAGGATGGAACAGTTCGAGTAGTTTCAGTGAAATACAGAAATGACATCAGAAAACGCCCAGTTACAAAAATCTGTCAATTAACTATAAACGAACTCAGGGATGAGGATTCTTCTCATGTTGCCACAAATATGACGACCCTGAATTCAAAGAAAAAAAGGTCCTCAAGAAAGCGACTTGCAGTAGTTCAGTCAGAACAAGATCTATGGTCTAGACCTGATCATTTTCACCAAATTGGTACAGCTAAGGAACATAATCCAACCTTAACTCCATCGAAAAGGAGGAGGAGAGTAGCACCGTGCACATGGCCAACAAAATTCCTACATTCTGCCTTGTTATTATTTTATTGGTTAGCGGTGGTCTTCGCTTAAGACTACGAAATACTTCAACCGAAAACAGGACTATATATTGAAGACCTAGGGAATGTTCAAATTAACAGAGGAAATCTCCGGCTTCAAGTAACACTACCACTAACAGAAATAATAAGAGATCAAAAACATATTGGCACTACCTGGGCCTAAATAAAGAGTATGTGCGAGCAAACCAAAAAACTAGCTCCTATTACACACTGCCTGGAGCTTTTTCAACATTTATCCACTAGAAGGCAAACTCTTTTGAAAACAACCAATGAAATCCTACAAAGAGCACAATCAAAAAACAGAGGGAAAAGAGGTCTTCTTGGTAATTTACTAAACAGTATTTTTGGGGTGAATAATGAAGTCTATAGTGGCATCGAAATCTTACAGCGCAATCAGGAAACCTTCCTGCATTCTACAAATCAACAAATGCTCTTATTGAATGCAAGAATCAATCAATCAAACTTTGTAGTTCTTGAAAAACTGAAGAGGTTTGACACCAGGCTATCAGAAGTAATCTCTTCATTCAATGAAATGAACACATGGATTTTAAAGGCAGACCATAACAGGCTCAGCCTAGAAGTGATCACCACCTACATAAGTGCTGAAGACTATTATGATGAGATCCAGGAAAAATACGATCATTGGATCAATGCCTTACATAATCAAGGGCATTTGCTGAACTTTATTACCCTTCACGACATAAATTCGGCAATACGGAATATATCCCAAGATATTGGATCAAACTTCATAATTTTAGCCACTCCCCAGGATCGCTTGGACATAAAGACTGCCAACAACACCATAATATTGTACGGCTACCTAAGCATTATCGAGAGGGTTTTATACGACTTAAGACACGTGACACCTACTCCTCACATCATAGATAACAATGCATTTGCCTTAGCTGACATTGATACAACTACATTCGCGGTCAACTTTGATCAACAGACATATTTCACATTGGAGGAACAAGAACTAAAGGCTTGTTCAAGCACACAAGACAACGTTTATCTTTGCACTCCAACAATAGCGCACAACATTGAAGAAAGTCCCTCCTGTGTGCTAGATGAAATTTACGATCGTCATCCAAAGGCAATGTGTGACCTCCGTCCTATAACTTTAAACGGAACTATATGGAAGGCTCTATCATGAAGAACACCTGGCTGTACATGACCAACAAGGCCAGGATTGCTGCAATAATCGGTAAGGGCTCAAGGCGAGAGTTATTGTTAAACCTGACGGGCATCATCCATATCAACAACGACTGCTACATAAAAACCAAGGAAGTGACACTCAAACCAACTCTGGACAAACCCAAACAGTTCAATTCAGCAACGTTTTGACAGAGTCTTAACATCTGGCGGCCCCCAGCATGTTCATAACTGAACATCTTTTTAATTTAATAGCAAAATCATTTCGTTAAACAAAAAAATATATATTTTTTGTAACAAAATAATTTCATCAGATAAAAAATACCTACGCATACAAGTCACCTCGCCACATATTTTCCAGCAGGCAGCAAATGCAAGCTTTGCATTTTTTATAAGTTATTAACCTCGGGTCAATAATAATGTACAAAATTGCCGCGTTAACATTAATTTAGTATCTAGCATGAATAAATTTCCAATAATTGTAAATAAATCTTATGTTAGCAATAATTTAGTATTTAAGTCATACGAGTACACGAATAAAGTGACAGTTTTTTTAGCCTTCATACGCTGAGTGTTTTCTTTCTTTAGACCCAAATAAGTTTGAGTTTATTACAGTCCATTACACCCGCAGTGGGCTGAAAAAATAAAAAGGAAAAAGAAGAAGCGCTTCGTGTTAGCAGAAAGCCTTACAATCTTCTGTACGGTTGGGTTTTCCGCCTGCCGTAGACGGTTGAAAAATATCAAATTGATCTCATCTCATATAAACTCAGAATAAATGTAGGATGTAAACAAACCAGATCACAGCAAACTAAATTATATCGACACCGCACAGGCAATGCACTTTTGTACGGTATCAAACTCAGCTCTTTTATTATCATCGCTACCGTTAGCATATTTTGTCGGTAGAAGTTCAAGCCAGATGTGAAAAAGTCAAGTCAAGCGTAATTCGTGTTCGGGAAAAGGTTGCAGCAAAGTATATGGCAAGTTTGTTTTTTTTAAATCGAGTTCGGGTAAAGTTTGTTTTTACTTATATTAGCAATAAATATTTCCAATAAAGCACATTTTTAATAGTTTCTTTAGATAACGTAATTGTGCTCTTTTTCATTTAAAACGTCTACCCGTTCCTCTCAAAATCCCACAGTAATTATGGGGGCTCAACAGGCGTCGGATTGCGGCGCGTAATTTTTAAATACGGAAAAATTCGCGATTCTTATTGTATTACTATAAATCGAAAAGAAAACACGACAAGCAAAAAGAACAAGGAGAAGTGTATTGTGGGATGACTTCGGAAATGTGTAAAGAAAATGATAGGAATAAAAAGTTTGCAAAGTTTGAGAAAAATTAAAGTGTAAAGCAAAATTAAGTGAACGAGCTTAGAAAAGTTACAAAAATTTGGAAAGTTAAAAGAAACATGTAGAGATCCCTTGTTCTAATTATTGTCGGATATATTAAAAAGTTCTGGACACTTCTGAAAGGCAATAACGGTTTATATTTTACTGTGTAATATCTGCAACTGCGCAAAATTTTAAAGTGTATGGGTGTAACAAAACGTGCAAGTGAGAAAGAACCGATATCGAAAATTCTTGATTCGAAAGTGTAGAGAGAGATGAAAATCTGAAGTTATGCTCGTCGTAAATGAATGCCACAGAGTTAACCACCAAACAATTAAGAGAGCGCGAACGCGGATTGTCAACCTGTTATCGGGTAAAAACAGATTTAGTGGATAGGCTCGAAAACGCTTTGCGGAACGACGCGAATTCAGAAAACGTAGAACTCGATAGCAGTGCAACGGGCAGTAAAAATTTTAGTGATTGCATGGAAGAAAGCGAAAAGTATAACGAAAACGCAGAAACAAAGGACTGTGAAATCTTGAATAGTAATGAAAAAAAGGTTTCAGAAAAAGTGAGCTCAAACAACATTAACGTTACAAGTAGGTCTCAAAATTTAAATTCAGAACAAAGCGAAGAATTACAAGGTAGGATGAGTTCAAATAATTTCACTTTTAAAGATGTAGAAGATGCCCTTGAGACGATTGAAGGGGTAGTGAACAAGATTTTGAAAAATGGGTGGAAACTTTTGAGGATGTCGCAGCCACATGCGAGTGGAACAAAATACAGAAATATATTTATTGTATAAGATTGCTGAAGGGTATCGCAAAACTTTTTGTGCAGGCATCCGATAATATTAAAGATTACGATTCACTTAAAGCAAAGCTATCAGATGAATTTAGTGAAAAACTTACTAGCATAGAGGTACATCGCTTACTTAGTACGGGGAAAAAATTAGAGAACGAATCCTACCTCGAATACATTTACAAAATTATACAAATCGCGAAAAAGGGAAACGTCGATGAAAGGTCTATTGTCTCTTATGTAATTTCGGGAATATCAGATGATCCATTCCATAAGTCAGTTTTGTACGAAGCACAAACCATAGCAGTCCTGAAGGAAAAGATTAAGATTTATGAAACAATACGGGAAAGTGCGCGAGGTCGTCGCGGAACATACAGTGGAAATGTTACAGAGAGGGGACAAGAATTATTTCGTAGATCTTCTCGTTTTAATCAACCAGGTAATTCAGCTCATCAGCAAAGAACACGTTGAGAACACGAGAGAACTGTCCTCATAAGTCAAGGGGCATGAGATGCTTTAGGTGTAATGAATTTGGGCATAGAGCTAAGGAGTGTAATCAGGTACGTGGGACGGTAAATCACACTGGATCAAAAACGCGACATCAAGAAGATCACATTGTCTCATTATATGAAAAAGATATGCATGCTTGGGTACAGGTTGGCGGCTAAGATGTACATGCACTTGTTGACACTGGAAGCGATGTAACCCTTATGAAGAAAGGCCTTACCGAACGTTTAAAATAAAGACCTCGTTACCCAATCCAGTAATTACAATCAAGGGATTCGGGAGTAAGGAAAGCAATACACCAGGAGCTTTTAGTGCAGAGGTTTCTGTTGGCTCTGAGAATTTTCATGTGAACTGTCATGTTGTTCCAGATGATTGGATGACAATGGAAATGATAATACGAAAAGACGTTCTATCTGTAGCCGAATTGTCAGTAGTACGAGGACATGTCTGCATAAAGAAACTAAATACTTCGAATGAAGACAAACTTGATCCCCTTAGCCGCATTGACGTGATGATTTTGGTGAATGACATGAAGGAAGATAATAAGTTGCCGGAATTCAAACACATAGAAGATCAAGAAATAACTAAGAGAGTGATAGATCTAATCCAGGCGTACGAACCCAATAAGCCGAAAAAGTCTGGTGTACAGATGCACATCCACATAGAGAACGAAGTTCCTGTTTTCCAACCTCCAAGGCGTCTTGCCCCACTTGAGAGAGAAGTTGCACGTAAACAAGTTAAGGTCTGGTCGGAGGATGGAATAGTTCAAGCAAGTTCTTCTGAATATGCTAGTCCTGTGGTACTTGCAAAGAAAAAAGACGATAGCTATCGACTTTGTATTGATTTCCGAAGGTTGAATGCAAAAGTGATACGGGATAGATTTCCGCTACCTTTAATTGAAGATGTCTTAGACTCCTTATACAATGCTCGAGTATTTACCGCTATGGACCTAAAAACGGGGTTTTTCATGTCGATATTTGTCCAGGGAGCAGAAAATTTACGGCATTTGTGACATCAGAAGGCAAATATGAGTTCTTAAAAGTTCCATTTGGTCTATGCAATTCACCCTCTGTCTTTCAGAGATTTATTAATGAAGTTTTCCAGGATCTAATCATTGCAACGGAAGGCATTTCAGAGAATCTACAAGTACTGTGGAGTGTCTTACACAGGGCTGCCGAAAATGGACTCCTGTTTAAGTGGGAGAAGTTTCAGTTTTTGAAAGAAGAAACAATTTTTTTGGGACATATTATTAAAGAGGGAACCATTAGACCTTCTGAAGAGAAAATAAAAGCTGTAAGAGATTTTCCAGTGCCAAAGACCGCAAAACAACTTCAAAGTTGGCTACGACTTACTAGTTTTTTTCGAAAGTTCATTAAGGATTACTCTATCATTGCAAAGCCTTTACGAGATGCCGCAAAGAGGACAGGCGAATTAGATTTGGGGCCTGACGAAAAAGCTGCGTTCACAACTTTAAAAGAAATCCTATGTAAAAATCCTGTTCTCAAGCTGTACATCCCAAATTTGGAGACTGACTTACACACTGATGCGTGCAAGTTCGGCGGAGGAGCTGTGTTAATGCAGAAGCGCTCAGAAGATTGTTCATTTCATCCGGTATTTTCCTACAGTTTCCAAACAGACAAAATAGAGTAGAAATACACCAGCTATGAGAGGGAGGGGCTAGCTATCGTTCGAGCTCTTAAACGCTTAAGACATTACCTTTCGGGAATTCGGTTTTCCATCTTCACAGATTGCCAGGCACTTGAGATGACTATGAGGAAAAAGGAAATTTGCCCTAGATTTGCTAGGTGGGCGCTAATTATTGGAGAATTTCAACGTCCAGTGAACCATGGAAAGGCAAATTTAATGAGACATGTGGATGCACTAAGTAGAGGACCTACTGTTATGATTATTGAATCTGGTATACTGGAAAGAGTTCGTAACGCGCAAAGAGACGACGACGAGTGCAAGCTAATTTTTAAAATTTTGGAAAGAGATTCAAGTTACGAGGATTATTTACTGCGAAACAATATATTATACAAATATAAAGATGGAGATTACTTATTGGTACTACAGAAACAAAAGCAAAAGGATATCATAATGGAAACCCATTTGAAAGGTCATATCAACGCAAAGAAGAAAGAATTGCTGCTAAGAAAAGATTATTTTATTCCAAGGTTAGCAAAGAAGGTGGTATCAGTCATCGGAAATTGTATAAGCTAAATCTTATCGAGTTGTTACTGATAAAGGAGCGGCGTTTACTTCAAAGTTTTTCGAAGAATACTGTCAAGAGCGCAAAATGGGACATGTTTCAGTTACAACAGGTATTCCTAGGGGAACGGACAGATCGAGCGCATCAACCGCATCAACCGCACCATTATATCTGTTCTCACAAAACTATCCATTGAAGATCCACGAAAATGGTATAAACATGCACCAAGGCTCCAACGATTTCTAAACTCTACAGTATCTTGGAGCACTCAACGAACGCCAGTGGAGCTTATGGTCGGAGTATCTGTGCGGAACCCAGAGGATAGCGAATTAACCCGATTTATTGAAGAAGAAATTATACAAAATTTTGAAGACGAAAGAGAGACTTCGAGAAAAGCTGCAAGACAACAGATTCATCAAATTCAGCAGGAAAATCGGAGAAACTTTAATAAAAAAAGAAAACCTGCCCACCAGTACAATGTAGGCGATTTAGTAGCGGTTCGAAGGAGGCAGTTTGGAGCTGGTCTCAAGCTGTTTCTAAACTTTTTGGGACCATATGAAGTAGTCAAAATAAAAGGAATAGATCGATATGACGTTAAAAAGATCGGGGACCATGAAGGACCAATTTCAACGTCTTCAGCAGCGGATTCAATGAAGCCGTGGGTAACTCATTATAGTGAAACGTCATCGTCGGGGTCCGAAGATGTTGTCAGTATGGCCGAGATGTAGGATGTATACAAACCAGATCACACCAAACTAATTTATCTCGACACCGCACAGGCAATGCAATTTTGTACGGTATCAAACTCAGCTCTTTTGATATCATCGCTACCGTTAGCATATTTTGTCGATAGAAGTTCAAGGCAGATGTGAAAAAGTCAAGTCAAGCGCAAATCGTGTTCGGAAAAAGGTCGCAGCAAAGTAAATGGCACGTTTGTTTTTTTTAAATCGAGTTCGGGTCAAAGTTTATTTTTACTTATATTAGCAATAAATATTTCCAATAAAGCACATTTTTATTAGTTTCTTTAAAGAACGTAATTGTGCTCTTTCTCATTTTAAACGTCTACCCGTTCCTATCAAAATCCCACATAAATTCTGGGTGTGAATTATATGAGGCAAAACTCCTATATTGCACCAAGTAGGAAGAAACAAAATTAGGGATTTCTCTTTCAGATTTTTTTACCGGGGCAAATTTATATTTGTTGAACAAGGCATTTTGTTTTTCAGATACTACGGTATATAGCAAAAGCCAAAAAATGTGTTATTTGTTATTTAATCTAACAACCCATTTGATTTTGGGTGACAAGTTTTAAGCCTTGGTTTTGTCTCATCAACAGGTGACAAATAGCGAAATTGACTGACTTGAAAAACAAATGAAAAAATAGAACAAAGAAAAGAAATGAAAAAAAAAAAAAATTTATTAATATAATTTAAAAACCAGATTTATTCGAAATGAATGGAACCTGTGTACGCCCGCCTTGGGATGAAAAAAGAAAAAGGAAGGAGAAGAAGCGTTTTCTGTTATCAGAAATCCTTACACTCATCGGTACTGCCGTAGACGCTTGAAAAATATCAAATTAATTTATCTCATATAAACTCTGAATAAATTCTGGGTGTGAATTATATGAGGCAAAAACTCCTATATTCCACCAAGTAGGAAGAAACAAAATTAGAGATTTCTCCTTAAGAGTTTTTAACGGGGCAAACTTCTATTTGTTCAAGAACGCATTTTTTTAAATTCTCCGGTATATACCAAAAGCTGAAACATTTTTTAATTGGTGTTTCATCTCTCAACCCATGTGATTTTGGGTGAAAAATTTCAAGCCTTTTTTTTGACACATCAATAAATCCCAAATACCGAAATTGAGTGACTTGAAAAAAAAAAATTAAAAAATAGGGCAAAGAACAGAAATGAAAAAATTAAAAAACGAAAAGCCCGCTGTGGCTGAAAAAAGAAATAGGAAGAAGAAGAAGCGGTTCGTGTTACCAAAAAGCCTTACACTCATCGGTACGGTTTGGTTTGCTACCTGCCACAGATGCATGAAAAATATCAAATTGATCTCATCTCATATAAACTCAGAATAAATTCTGGGTGTGAATTATATGAGGCAAAAACTCCTATATTCCACCAAGGAGGAAGAAACAAAATAAGAGATTTATCTTTAGATTTTTTACCGGGGCAAACTATATTTGTACCAAAAGGAATTTTTTTTTAAAGTCTGTTATGGAACTATGAAGAGGAAATGGTTTTGGACGTGAGGTCCAGACTGCCAGCATGAGCTTACAGATCACTTGGTGGACAGCATTGACTGCAGGGCGGCACGCTAGCTTGCCTCGGCTATTGGTGGAGAGTGTGGGGAGGTTTCACAAAAATCTGCCGCTGCCACCTGCTATAATAAAAAAAATTCGTGCCTAGTACCAACAAGCAGTAGCACACACTCCAGCCCTGAAGAGGCCTTGACACCACTTCCCTTACCTGTGTGAAGGCACAGATGGCCTGGCTTCTAATTTTTGCCGCATCTTCCCAACGATACTGAGGGCAGATTGTCTTCAGTGTCCATTATAGACCTGAAAGGACAGAGAGAAGCGGACCTAAGCGACCTTCATGTCGAGAGGGCTCGGAGAGAGTGAGAGGGAAAAAAATCTTTAGAACTTCCTGACGTTATAAGAACCCTTTATTAAACCGGAATATACCCTGTAGGGGAATTTCTGAAATTCTCTTACATTAGATACTATTGCACTACATTATGCATCGGCAGTTACTATACCTTATACAAAATTAATTTTCTTATGTACATCTATATCTAATAAACGTAAAGTCTATAGTTCCTTGACACAAATATGACTGAGTATTGGATGCCACAACGTTATGTATTAACTCGGAGACGTAGATATAAATACTGTACTGATATCATAAATAAAACCGAAAGAGAAAAAGAGGTAGAGAAATTTAAGCGCGTATCGTCTGCTTCGTTTGTCTATAGGGGCTCCAAAACAGAAGAGGCTTTCAGGTCATAATGCTTTGTTCACTAGATTCGCATATTAAGCATAGAGTTGACATGACAGGTCAAGATAAATAATTTCAGCGGGTATGAAACAGGTTCACGCCCAATCGTCATAACAGAGCTCGGTGGCCGTTTTAATACAGAAACGACAGGAGGCCGAAACTCCTGTTCAGTAACATTGCCAGCAAAAAGTGCTGTCGGATTTATAGGAACGTCGAAAATTAATGACTCTTCCATAGAAATGCCTGGGCTCCCTACAGGTGGAAACTGGAGCTTGAAGATCTGCAGAGATATCGATCAGGTTCCCTGCTTTTACCAAAGGATTGTTAAAAGCCGTGTGATTGTCAGATGAATGCTCGATATCACCAGAGTCACTGAGTGATATTAAGGGACAGTCTAGTGATTGGTTATTTATGTCTGCTGATTGACCGGACAGTCCTCCGTGTTCAGTGATTGACCTGGATTCTTTGGAGCTGTCGTCGTTCGAGACGTTGCAACTGGTCGAGAAAAGGTGTTGGGAGTATCGACTCGTCTCTCGTTTTTCGCCAAGCAGTGCCTGCAATTTGGCTTAAAGACATTTTTGCGTCCGCATCCATAGCAGAACACTTTCTGTCTCTCCTGTAAACACCCTTGATAATAGTGGCCTTGCTGATCACAATTCCAGCAAATCGCCACAGGTCTATTTGTAATAGCTGATATGTCTTGCAAGCTATTGTCACATCTAGGTTACATGGACACACAAAGCAGAACTCTGCTGCTTCCTCAAATTCACTCACTCGCTGATGTCGATACGGGTTCAAGCCACTAGCAGTCGCAATGCGCAAACACGTAGCTTGGATTTGAGTGACGAGTAATCTTAACTGACTGATGTTATAGGTAGGGTGCAGACATATTTTCACCTGAATCTCAGGCAGTAGATTGGACTTGACGATTTCCAAGAATTCTTGGTTTGGCATGGAGTTCTGCAATTGGTCTCGAAGCAGTACTAGGTGATGGTGGTACATAGAGAATGATTCTCCGGAATTTTGCTTCCTTGACATCATCTGCACTCGGATTTTCAAGTCATACTTGGGCACTCCCCATTTAATAGACATTCCAGTCTTGACAAATTCCCAAGTTGGAAAAGGGTTATGCCTTAATAGAGACCAGTACCAATTCTTCGCTGGTCCTGTCAATAACGCGAGCATGTTCCTTACGAGAAGTTCAAAATCTCCTTCCAGAGTGGAGTATGTGAGTGCTTCGACTCGAAAAACAAAACTCATCCACTGATAGATCGAAGTTATTGCCATTATAGGACAGGTTCCATCGTCAGATAGGACAGCCTGATCGTCTGTGCCAAGAATTGTTTTGAGTTTGTTGCCTTAGAGGTGGAGGTGCCTGAGGAACGAAAGGTACAGCCGGTGGAAATGAACGTCTGTGTTTCCCAGCTGAGAACGAGTGTCGATTGCGTGGGTCTCTCTGATTTCCAAAAAAAAAATCTGGGCGTTTGAACACGCTCACTAAAGGGTGGTCGTGGTGGACGAGAAACGTCCGCCTGCTGTATCACAGGAAAGAGTCGCTGTCTGAGGTCGGTGATCTTGTTGCGCAGAGCATTCATGCCTTGGGTAATCTCTGCATGTATCAAGGTTTGTATCTGGGTCCGACGCTAGATATAATGAGATCTGTGTCTAGGGTGCCCTGCCACTAAGGTGTAGGTGACAGGCTATTCCTTCTCGAGGTGTTATGCGATTGCGGTACTGACCGTAGCCTAGGACACAAAGATTCGCGACCTGGCGGTGGAAGTGTCGGTTGCAATACTTCACGATGTGAGGAATGTTCCGAAAAAGCGTCCTTCCCCTGGTACTTACAAAAAAATTTATGAGCTAAACTCAACCTGTTAGAAAAAAACGAAATACAAAATCAAAAATTTTTAAGAGCTAAACTCAAACTCCTGGCAAAAACCAAATCAAAAAAAAATTATCATAAAAATCTACCTCCTCTCTCAACACAAAAGTCTTCCAGATCCACCCTCTCTCCAATCAGATCAGGACTATGCGGTAAGGACAAGTAGTGTGAGTGTGTGCATGTTGATTCGTACAGATACTTGTGCTACTACCAATTTGACTGTCTGATTTAACCAAAACAAACATGTCTGAATTGCCCAATTTCTTCGTTCCTCTTGTAGAACAGAAATCGTGCGCATTGACTTTAAGCACTATAAGCTACTACTAGTGTAAACCTCTCTCTTGCGGAATATCAACTGACAGAAACTGAAAACTGCCACGTGTGGGCACAAAAAAATTAGCTTTCAATATGCTGTCACGACACTAATGCCTGCTGCCCGCTGTCAATCAACGTAGAAACTAAAATTCACAACAACGTCTAAACACAATCATATGTAGGTGGCGGTAGTGTATCGGTAATAAAAAGATATCTTTTGGTTGCTCATTTATCACTGACTTTTATTCTCTAAACGATTTTCTGATTTATAAAAATTAATTACTAAATAAATTATTTCAAACTAATCTAAAAACAAACTGCAATTCTTTACTTCATTTAAATCTATATCTAAGTTAATGATTATGAATTCAGCTCAAATTTCTTACTGCTAATAAATAACTTAAATTATGCTTCAATTCTTTATTTTCCTTATTATTTAATCTTACAAACTATTGCTGAAAGAGAAATATTAATTAAGATGCCAACTGTGAATTAAACTAACATGTAGTGTGAAGCTGGCCTTAGAAAAGGAAGGTTTTGACACTGTGTATAGATTAATTAAATTGACTATTTTCCTTACAAAATGTATTCTTTTTAGATAAATCTAAATTATTTTGTGACTCCTATTTAGTGTAACCAACATCCAAAATAGCATGCGTTCACACTTTACGTACAATCACCCTTTCCAATGATTTACCTAGTTGAGACTAATTACCTTGAAATTTCTTGTAACAAATGTGAAATACGCGAGTTGAAAAATTTACCAAAAAAATAATTTGTAGAATGTATTGAGAAGAATTGAACTAATTGAAGCAAAGAAAATGGAAAAAAATTAAAGCGAATTGAAAAAGAGAATTAAAACAGAAAACTATTATGCATTATTATGAAAATTAATTATTAATGTTGAAAAAATGAACTTTACTTTAAAACGAAGATGAACTATTTTTTAATCAATTAATCACTGAGACCTTTTAAAACTTTGCAAATTTGAAACAATGTGACCTTTCGGCAGCTGTATTTCTCTTGACAAGTCGATGAAAAAGAAGAACTATTGACGAAATACCCCATTTTTATAGAGAAATTTGTTCCATTTTCGACATTTATACAGTGAAATATTCAAAAAATTCACTGAGAATGAGAAAAGACTGAAATTTTCTCACTGTCAAAAGATAGCAAATTAAATACTCTACATTTTTATAATTTTCTCTTGAAAATTGATTGTAAATTCGATGTTTTTAATAAATTTTTGTAAATTTTGGAACATTTGCTATAAAAATCTCGATTCGCTACGTTTCATTTCAATGTAGTAAATTTTTATGTCATTTCGTAGTATTTGCTGTCTTCTTCCCACTGTTAGTCTCTTTGGCACTCATTGTGGGAAATGTATTAATAAAAAATCGCGAATATCACGTTTCTCGCGTAGAATATCGCGAAACCAACGCGGCCATCGAAATCACGGTTCAATTCTTCGGGATTTTGATATGTCAAACGTCGCGAAGTTATGAAGTTTACGATGTTTTGACACTGTCACGCGCGAGTGTCATGTTGTTTTTATTTGTGTTTTTTAGCGTTTTTTAGTGGTTTTTTCAGCTGTTTTCTTTCACCAGGGATATTCTTGATAACCAGGTAAGCAATTTTCTTATTTACTTTGTTAATCAACTTGTAGGTTACTAATTTTGCAAATTTGTGGCAAATGTCAGGTAAGTGCCTCTGTGGCATTTTTTACTTGTTTTGTCCACAAATACTTAAGATAATTATATTAATTACGTAGTTTGTAACATGTATTAATGTTTTGTGTGGTGTGCTTCATGGGGAACATGAACTTATTCGTGTTTTCCATGTCTCCAATTTTTCATGGCATTGTTGTTGTAGATATGTACACACAGCAATGTTCTTAGTTCAGGTCAATGACCTTTGATTCTGATTAAATAAAATTCTTGTTTTATTTTGTTTTGTAATTCATTTCTTTTATTTTATTTCAGATATTCTTGCTGGAGTCTATCCACTTGTGAGGCTGCAAGTGGAGGTAATTTTTTTTATGTGTATTTATTTTAAATCTTTGCTGAGCTTGTCTTACTTTTTCAGGTTCGCTGAACATTCTCCCTCCCGTTGAACGGTCCTGTTAAACACCCGCTTCTTAATTTTCTGGATTCCGCGTTTTGGACAATGGTGGAGCATAAGTGTGTCATCAGCACGAACACGTAACACTACCTGATAGCTTTCGGGTAGGTTTAGTGTTCGTTCTTTATTGCGTCTCGTTTGGATGTCTTCAAAGTTTATCCGTTTTATAAAATCGCTTGGAACAAAGATGGTGATGCCATCACGGGTTAATAATTTCTGGAGTGAATTCTCCAACCTCATTTTAGCTTCGTCCAGTGTGGTTGTGGGTAGCAGCCGTTCCAAATTATCTACTTGAGCTCCATTGGCGATGATTTTTTCTTTTAATATGGCATTGGTCTGCGGTGTACCCATCAGGAACAAGTCGTGGGTGTTGGAAGTTGATGCCTTTGCTTTTGAGACTTCGGATGTAGATGCCTCTGCTTTTGAGACTACGGATGTAGATGTCTCTGCTTTTGAGACTTCGGATGTAGATGCCTCTGCTTTTGTGCTCGTCTCTGCTTCTGGTTCCTTGGTACTTTCTCCCAATTTTAACCATAGTTCCTCGAACTCACTGGGGTCGAATCCAGAATCAATGCTTTCATCAGGCAGCATGAAATTCAAATTGATATCGTCATAGATATCCAGGATGTCCTCATCGATATCGTAATTTTTTGACATCTGTGAAAGAAAATTATAAGTATTTTGTGTAATAAACTGGACATTCACAAACAGATAACAAATGTGACGACACATAATTAATTTTTGTTATCCTATTGGTAACCGACACACCTTAGTGATTGGTCTTGTAAATATACTTCTCTGTGTTTTAACTTGCACCACTCGGACTAGATCATCGGATCCTGGGTGAACTTCTTCGAGTATCCCTAATGGCCAAAGTGTTGGTGGTGTATTTTCGCAGAATATTAGCACGACATTTCCTTTTGGCAGGTTGGGCTGCTGATTGCACCATTTGGGTCTATTCTGTAACTGGTTTAAGTAGTCTTTTGACCAATGGTTCCACAAACGTTGCACCATCTGCTGGATGTGCTTCCATCTGGTTGACAAGTTCATGTCAGGGTAATCAGGCTCTGGAAGGGCGTTGAAGGATTGCCCTATTATAAAGTGACCAGGAATTAATACAAATAAATCATTGGGATCGATATAGTGGCCTTGCATTCAGGCAGCCCTCAATTTGATTTAAGAATGTAGCATACTCCTCGAATGTGAGGCTGGTATTTCCAAATGATCTACACAAATGGTGTTTGACTGATTTAACACCAGACTCCCAAAGTCCGACAAAATGCGGAGCTGCAGGCGGTTTCATATGCCACGTAACGGATTTTGTGGATAAATATTCGGCTGCGATTGGGTTTGCTTCCTTTATGGCCTGACATAGATCCTTCTCAAGTACCGCTTTTCCTCCAACAAAATTTGTGCCACAGTCGGAATAGAGGTTAGTGCACACGCCTCGTCTGCTTATGAACCTTTTTAAAGCTGCTATGTACGCTTCTGAAGTTAGATTACACACTAGTGCAATGTGTACAGTTTTAGTGGCTATACAGAGAAAGATACAGAAATATGTCTTTTGTGACTTTGCATTTCTATAACTCGCTGTCTTTACTGTTATTGGACCAGCATAGTCTATTCCAACTTTAGCAAAGGGTTTTGTGATGTTGACTCTTGATGATGGTAGATTACCCATCAATTGCGTTGTTGTTGCTTGTCGTTGCCGAAAACATTTAATGCATTTGTGAATCCTAGTTGAGATACACCGCCTTCCATCTAAGATCCAGCCTGAATTTCTACTTGTATTTAGGACTAACTATGTACCACCATGTAAGGTCTCTAGATGGGCGTTGTCAATGAAGATTGACGTTACATGATGATCACGAGGTAGAATTACTGGGTGTCTTCTACTGTAGGGTATTAACGCATTCTCCAATCGGCCTTCTACTCGTATAAACCCATTGTCATCAAGCGTTGGATTTAACCGTAACAGCTTGCTGTTTTAGCTAGGAACCTTTTATGTAGCAGTGCTTGATACTATTCTCGGAATGCGGTCATCTGTACTAATCGGAATACTGTTTTTTGTGCATTTATGTAGTTAGTACTGGTTTGTGCCGTATTCCTCTTGTTGCAAGGACTTCTGCAATTATATATGAATCGCTGCATCATAGCTATGACGCGAATTAAAAGTGTGAAAGATTAGTATCTTTCGAGAATGTCGTTCGTACAATTTGCAAAGAAATTGGTGACCATTGGTGTCTTTTGCTCAAGTGTAGTTGATTCCTTAATATCAGTCTTGAGTGGCCAGTTGTCTTCCGATTGCGATAGCCATGAGGGTCCGTGCCACCAAAATTTATTGCTCAAGAGCTGCGGGATTGTGATGCCACGTGACGCAACATCCGCTGGATTGTGACCTGATGGAATATGTCGCCAAAGCTCGAATTTCAAATTATCATGGATTTCTACGATCCTATTGGCCACATAGATTTTCCACTTAGGGGATGCTCCCGTATCCATTGTAATACTATCTTTGAATCTTTCCAAGCAACTATGGGGATATTTTCCAAATGAATGCCCTGTACAATGGTCTTCAATAATCTTACAAGAAGTAAGGCGCCGCAGAATCCATGAATTTGCATGCGTGAATCTTTCGAGTAGTGAATCCATCTCGGGATTCGTAATGGCTCCAATAAGTGTAGATTGTCAGTAAATTGTCTCCAGAGCTAATTAATGTTGTCCTAAACAGGTTTTAGGTTTTAGGTTTTTCATCTCCTGCCAATTGTTGAAGCGTCCTTATGGCCAGATATGGAGCTGACGTTGTACCAAAGGTTACTGTTTTTAGTTGATTATCTTGAAGTCTGCCCTTTTTTGGGTGTCGCCACACTAATCTCTGAAATATCCTATGATTCGGCTGAATTTCAATCATATGGTACATCTTCTCGATGTTTGCATTCATGACAGTTCTATATTTCCTCCAATTCAACAATGTCATGAATAATTTCGGCTGAATTGTTGGTCCCTTTAACAAATGTTGATTGAGAGACTCTCCATTTGTCGTCTTCGCGGATGCGTCAAATACAACAGGTAGTTTGGTTGTTGAACTGTATTTGAATACAGCATGATGAGGAATATAGTAGTGATCCTCTTCACCTTTAGGCGGGTTGACCTCTTCCATGTGTCCTAAATTGAGATATTCGTCTAAACATTTCTCATACTTCAATTTGAAATCATCGTTTTTTGCAAATTGTTTTTGCAAGCTCTCTAAACGTCTAATTGCTTGTTGTCTGGAATTACCCAATTTTGGTGTAGTATTATTTACAAACGGTAGTTTCGTTTGATATTTTCCTGAGTCTAGACGAACACAGGAATTTTGAAAGATTCCTTCACAGACCACTTCATCTTGTGAGGGAATGGGTTTCATGGAAACTTCTTCGGTTTCCCAAAACTGTCTAAGTTGCTTATCTAAAGCATCTATATGCGTCATGAAAGTCTTTACTGTGCTCTCATTTGCTGCCTTTTCAGCTAATGCTAATAGCATCCAACCGAAGATTGTCTTGATGGCTGTTGGTGTATTAGGCGGAACCTTCACAATTCCTTCTTGTACGATCTTAGCATAAACTTTGGCTCCTAGAAGTGGATCTATCTTGCCTGGCTTCCGGAATATAGGATCTGTTAAGTTGAGTTGATCTAAGTGCTTGTAGTTGACTTTAGATATAAATTTTTTTGGAAACGCATCAGTGATTTTGTCACTTACCAAAAAATCCTCTGAGATTGCTGTCATATCTTCTCCACAGGACTTCAGTGAAAGATTGGTTATCTTGCTCGAATTACCTGTTAAACTTTTGTTCAACCCTATTACAGTCACTAGTGTTGGACTGCAAATAGCCTGCAATTTGTGACATGCAGACTTTGTGATAAAAGAGCATTCTGATCCTGAATCGATAAGACAGCGTAATATTTATGGCCTTCTGTGCTCACCTTGGGCTTTTAATAAAGCCGTAGATAGTAACGTGTAAGATCGTTCTCGATTCATGTAAGTATGGGTTGTAGTTCGATCTTCTGTACCCTGATTGGTACCTAGTCTGACTTGGTCAAGATTGTTACAATCTCTGTGTTGTTGTTGTTGAAGTTGCCCTGAGTTGGCGTTGACATAAACTTCAACATATTTGGATTGTAGCTTAGTTGCTTCTACATTCCTAGTATACAGAAATTTTGCGCATTAATAAATTAACTCCGTGGTACGAAATCTTTATTTGTCACCCGTAAATATAAAAACGAGTTGATTTTCTTCAGTTTAAGCACTAGTGCAACTTCCTATAAGCTACTACTAGTGCAAACCTCTCTCTTACGGAATACCAACTGAAAGAAACTGAAAACTGCCACGTGTGGGCACAAAAAAATGAGTTTTCAATATGCTGTCACGACACTAATGCCTGCTGCCCGCTGTCAATCAACGTAGAAACTAAAATTCACAACAACGTCTAAGCACAATCACATGTAGGTGGCAGTAGTGTAGCGGTAATAAAAAGATATCGTTTGGTTGCTCATTTATCACTGACTTTTATTATCTAAACGATTTTTGCTCTATAAAAATTAATTACTAAATAAATAATTTCAAACTAATCTAAAAACAAACTGCAATTCTTTAATTCATTTAAATCTACATATAAGGTAATTATTATGAATTCTGCTCAAATTTCTTACTGCTAATAAATAATTTAAATTATGCTACAATTCTTTATTTGCCTAATTATTTAATCCTACAAACTATTGCTGAAAGAGAAAATTTAATTAAGATGCCAACTGTGAATTAAACTAACATGTAGTGTGAAGCTGTCCTTAGAAAAGGCAGGTTTTGACACTGTGTATAGATTAATTAAATTGACTATTTTCTGTATAAAATGTATTCTTCTTAGATAAATCTAAATTGATTTGTGACTCCTATTTAATGTAACCAACATCCAAAATAGCATGCGTTCACACTTTACGGACAATTACCCTTTCCAATGATTTATCTAACTGAGACTATTTACCTTGAAATTTGTTGTAACAAATGCGTAATACGCGCGTGGAAAAATTTACCAAAAAAATAATTTGTAGAATGTATTGAGAAAAATTGAACTAATTGAAGCAAAGAACATGAAATAAAATTAAAGCGAATTGAAAAAGAAAATTAAAACAGAAGATTATTATACACAAAAAACAATGAAAATTAATTATTAATGTTGAAAAAATGAACTTTACTTTAAAACGAAGATGAACTATTTTTTAATCAATTAATCATGGAGACCTTTTAAAACTTTGCAAATTTGAAATACTGTGACCTTTCGACAACTGTATTTCTCTTGACGAGTCGATGAAAAAGAAGAACGATTGACGAAATACCCCCTTTTTATAGAGAAATTTGTTCCATTTTCGACATTTATACAGTGAAATATTCAAAAAATTCACTGAGAATGAGGAAAGACTAAAATTTTCTCACTGTCAAAAGATAGCAAATCAAATACTCTACATTTTTATAATTTTCTCTTGAAAATTGATTGTAAATTCGATGTTTTTAATCAATTTTTGTAAATTTTGGAACATTTCCTATAAAAATCTCGATTCGCTACGTTTCATTTCAATGTAGTAGATTTGTGGCGACGAGTCTTTGCCAGGTTTGAAATCTAGTCAAAATTTGATTCCAAAATTTTGCACCCAGAACACTTTGTTGAACGCAAAAATGCCTCAGCTAGGTAGACTCTTACTCTGATTTCTATAATACAAAAATTATCTTTAAGTCTTGTAATTGTTCATGTCAACCAAGAAGGACATTAAGAAAGAATAATAAAATATTAAGTCCGATTAATAAAGAATCCGCGTATAAGGCGTACAACAAATTGAATGAGACTCTTTCCTTTACGCCGTAATAATTATTAGACTTTTGTTACAGAGAACGAAGTCTAGATCCATCCGTTGTTATTCCAACATCGGCACAGAAGTGGAATAAGTGCTCAGTATACCGAAGTCCCACAATCAGAACATCAAGACAAATGTGGCGTTCTAATGTCGTCGCATATTTACTGGACCAGGTTAAACGTAGTGACAATCGCATTGAAGTTCAAGCCGAACACGGAAGCAACCAGACTTCTTCGTCTAAAGTAGTTCAGCCAACGGTTGCCTATAGGCACCATCGCTGCTGAGCGTTGCTTTTTTGGTTATTTTTCAGATCGATTGTCATAGGGGACAGTCCCAGCTTCTTCTAAATTAGTTCAGCGCTGTGACTGGCAATATCATTTGTTGCTTAACCAAGACAGCGCAGAAGACCATAAGCTGCAGTTATAATCGACCACGTTCAAGACTCTGTGGCCAAATTGTCATTGGACCGTCTGTCCAACGTCGAGGGTCGACACTACTGACAATCCACGGAGCAGTTGCTGACACCACAGCCACGAAGTCCTGTAAATACAATTTCTATGCGTTCCCCAATATACTCTGTTTCTCTTCGCCCTATGCGACCTGCTTATTAAGAAGAACGCATGTTGGTTTTCATATCGAGTCAGTATTGGTGTATACCACCTAAATTGACCGCATATCAAGAAGAATGAATACTCCGTCGTATCAAGTATTCCGCTTAAGACAACATTAGTGCATATCAGTTAAATTAGTTGGCTATTAAGATGAATGAATACACTGACGCTTCAGGTACCCACTTCAAGTCAGCAATAACCCATCTCACAAAAGATTTTTGTGTCATTTCGTAGTATTGGCTGTCTTCTTTCCAGTATGAGTCTCTTTCACACTCATTGTGGGAAATGTATTAATAAAATTCGCCAATATCACGTTTCTCGCGTAGAATATCGCGAAACGAACAAGACCTTCGAAATCATGGTTCAATTCTACGTGATTTCGATATGTCAAACGTCGCGAAGTTATGAAGTTTACGATGTTTTGACAATGTCGCGCGCGAGTGTCATGTTGTTTTTATTTGTGTTTTTTAGTGTTTTTTAGTGGTTTTTTCAGCTGTTTTCTTTCACCAGGGATATTCCTGATAACCAGGTAAGCAATTTTCTTATTTACTTTGTTAATCAACTTGTAGGTTGCTAATTTTGCAACGTTGTGGCAAATGTCAGGTAATTGCCTTTGTGGCATTTTTTACTTGTTTTGTCCACAAATATTTAACATAATTATATTAATTACGTAGTTTGTAACTTGTATTAATGTTTTGTGTGGTGTGCTTCATGGGGAACATGAATTTATTCGTGTTTTCCATGTCTCCAATTTTTCATGGCATTGTTGTTGTACATACATATGTACACACAGCAATGTTCTTAGTTCAAGTCAATGACCTTTTGATTCTCATTAAATAAAATTCTTGTTTTATTTTGTTTTGTAATTCATTTCTTTTATTTTATTTCAGATATTCTTGCTGGAATATATCCACTTGTGAGGCAGCAAGTGGAGGTAATTTTTTTATGTATATTTATTTTAAATCTTTACAGAGTTTGTCTTTCTTTTTCAGGTTCGCTGAACAGTGCATGAAAAATCTTGAGTCCTCACAGAAATCTGGGAAGAGTCGGGTTGGAGAAGCCAGAGAATGAAAACGATACTAGAGATTCTTTATTCAGGCAGTTAGCAGTATGCCAACTCCTGATTACTGAAGGTCTCCAGCATCACTTCCATCCTCCAACAAATCTTTCCTTCCTCTTCACCATTGTCATATCTAGCTAACCCTCCAGCAGGGCAGAGTCATGTATCTGGTCAACTAGTTAGCTAAAAGCCAAAAAGTCGTCTCACAGATTCACGACTCTGTCCAGCCAGTTGGCCCAGAGAGACATGCCTCCGTGAGAACACAATCAAAAAAACTCGTCGAATACACCTACTATTTCCATAGCAGAAGGCCAGCGGGAAAGATCGATTAAAGAAAAATTCAAAGAAACTTGACAATTGTACCAACTTGCGGCTTGACCGAAGTCAAATCTAAAGTTGAACTGCAGAAAAAACAATACCAAAACTCTACGTTACTAAAATCACAATCCAAAAAAAAATTTAAAACACAATCGAAAAATTTTACTTTACTCAAAAATCAAAAACTCGCGAAAACATTACCAAAATATCGAAACTATACTCTACCCAACTCAATTCAGATAACCAAAACCAATTAGACTCAACCTGCATATAACTTCCACTGATTGTGAGATTACCGAGTCAGACAATTTAGCTAGCAGCCAAATGTCCATAACTACGAAGCAATCTCAGTCCTCAGCAAAAGTCATACTTAGACCACCGAAGTCTAAGTGAGGTGGCCCCACGTTGGGCGCCATTTTTGTTATGGAACTATGAAGAGTAAATTGTTTTGGACGTGAACTGCCAGCATGAGCTGACAGATCACTCGGTGGACATCGTTGACTGAAGGGCGGCACGCTAGCTCGCCTCGGCTATTGGCGGAGAGTGTTGGGGGTTCCACGAAAAGCTGCCGCTGCCACCTGCCATAATCAAAAAAAATCGTGCCTACTACCAACAAGCCGTAGCACACACTCCAGCCCTGAAGGAGCCTTGACAGCTTTTACTCTTACCTGTGTGAAGGCACAGATGGCCTGCCTTCTACTTTTTGCCCCATCTTCCCTACGACACTGAGGGCAGATTGTTTTCAGTGTCCCTTATAGACCTGAAAGGACAGAGTGCAGCGGACCTAAGCCACCTTCATGTCGAGAGGGCTCCGAGAGAGTGAGAGGGAAAAGAAGCTTTAGAGCTTCATGACGTTATAAGAACTCTTTGTTAAACCGGAATTTACCTTGTAGGGAATTTCTGAAATTCTATTACATTAGATACTATTGCACTACATTATGCACCGGCAGTTACTATACCTTATATTAAATTAATTTTCTTATGTACATCTATATCTAATAAACGTAATGTCTATAGTTCCTTGACACAAATATGAATGAGTATTGGACGGAGACGTGGATATAAATACTGTACTGATATCATAAAAAAAAACCGAAAGATAAAAAGAGGTGGAGAAATTTAAGCGCGTCTCGTCTGTTTCGTTTGTCTATAAGGGCTCCAAAACGGAATGCTTTATTCACTAGATTCGCATATAAAGCATAGAGTTAACATGACACATGGAGGTTAATTATTGATCCGCGAATGTACTCATGGCAACACTAGTATTATGGTCGGGGTACTTACATTTAGAGCGATATAAAACAGTGTTATATAATAGAATGATCAAATTTACGCACGGGCCTTTCCCTCGTAGGAGCTCCCTGGAGGTAAGTTTATTTCCTTTGATATCATTTGCGTAGATCTGAAAAGTTTAAAGTTATGTTTTTGTGGGGATTAAATCTAGCCTACGACGGACTCGAGCGATTAAACGCCGCAGATTTTACAAAATCCTCCTATGACTCAATGGGAGTTTACCTATAATGGCTTACGTTATGTTGCATTTAAGCATAAAAATACGAGTTGTGTATATATAAATAGTTCATAGAACGATAAAATTCGCAAATCCTGGCTGGTATCTTAAGAGGTATATGTATATTATTGACCGATAAGGTATGACTATAATATTTGTTATCTATTTTTAATAGTTAGATCTAGAAATAATTCAGTGGTGAGATAACTTCTAAATTTTCAACATTATTTAAATATATAGCACACATCGATAAGAGATGAATATGAAGACTCACATTATGCATCGTACAAGCGTACGATCTTTTTCTTTGCGTTGCCTGTGAAAGGACTTAACTAACACACTGGTAATCCCCATGCGCGTTGGGACCTTGCCCAATCCTTCACCGCAGAAATGCGAAGGAGGCCACCTCAGCCTTGTTTGGGTCCCGCAGCGTTTTCCTATAATGATTTGTGAGTAACAGGAGCACCTGCCCGTCGCCGTATCTTCACGGGGGAAATTTTTCCATCCAGCAGTGTCCGTCGTGAACTGACGATTTAATTTAGGATTTGCTGAACCCAGAATATCCAAGACGTCACTTACTTACTTATCTTACTGTGTTCGGCGCGGATGGGAACTTGATGGAAGAACACTTTAATGCGAAGCACCATAGGATGCAGTCCCGTACCGCCTCACTTCGTGTGGTTTTAGATTTTACAATACTAGTACGATACACCCCTCTTCTTCATTTAGGGTACAGTGCTTACTTGGATTAGTTCTAAAAGTTTCAGAAATGCTACGAGCGAATTGCTAACCTTCTTCAAATTTTTGTTCACGATACTTTTAAGAGGTACCTGGCTGGCTTTTCTTATCTTCTGCTTCGCTCTTGCTTGCCTTTGCTTTTCTCCTATTCCCTCTTTATTTTTTCCAAAACACTATTAATCTTCAACTGCTCCTGACCAGGTTAATTTGATCTCTTTTCCCTTTTATTTCTAAAATTTCTTCTCTTCAACGCAGTCTTTTGCGTTTCCTAATTTTATCTCCTTTCACTAACTCGCAAAGATTTTCCATTTGATTTTCTCTTTTTTTGGACTTGACTACACTTTCGTCTTCTTCAGCCAGATCGCTGGAAGTCTACTTTTACCTTTTTTCGGGGCTCCTCTGGACTTTCGATTTGGGTGCGTTCGGCGCGTTTCGATCTCCATCCATACAGAAGACAGTTCGCGCCCACCTCGTGCTGCTACGGGTCGCTGAGACGTGTATCTAGCTCAGTGTAGCATATTGCTATATACACTATGTTCGAACCAAATCGCTTCGAATGCATACATTTAACAGATACCTTCTGAAAAGAAAAAAATCCTGAAAACAAAGCATCAAAACTTTTAGTAAACTTAAATCTAATCTAGTTACTCTTTGTCAAAAACAAGTACACAACCCGACAAAGCCATGTATTTGTCGTCTACATAACATATTGCACAAATACAATACAAAAGTATAGCCTCATCGCGCAAATAAAATTAAGATCATTATAATACGTTTGAACCCTTAGATTCGTGTTAAAAACATTTCCTGAAATTGAGTTCTGAAAAGGAAACAAATTCAATCTAATTACAGTTTTCCCCAAAATAGTTACAAAATCTAATAAAAGCATTGTCATGTAGCATGCAATGCATGGCACAAATATAATCAGATCAAGCCGATCAATTTGCAACTCTATCATTATCATCGTTACAAGTACCATCCAACGGGAATTTCTTCTCTACGTGATAGATATAGCATTTTTGCAAATATAACTCAACTTAACACCGCAGCATAGGTTGCTCTAAAAATCCTTTTTGCTATGCATTTTTGTTCATTGCTAGGCAAATTTTATCGCTAGTACCGTAAGACCACACCTGCACTGCCAATTCTTGTAATCACGCGCCGCTGCTGCACTATCAGTGCTGTTGTGTGCAAGCAAGGGCTATGTATATAAACGACAATCTTACTGACCTCGACCTCTTTGTGTACTTGGCATCGCTTGAGGTAACTTAGGTAGTTAGGGACTAACATTTATATCGGGTATCGACTGATATTAACAACTAATTAAAATGCTTTATTTCTGGTCTCGACGGAAATAAAGATTCTGGCTTCGGGTCTCGACTGAAGTTAAGATATTTACTAACATTCACTTTAAGTCGGGTCTCGACTGGCTTTACTAACAAAACACTTTATTTCTTTTCTCGACGGAAATAAAGAATCTTGGTTCGGATCTCGACTGAAGTTAAGATAAGCTTACTAACATTAACACTTTATCTTATCATTAGCTCAAAGCCAATTCCTCAAGTGCCAAGCTGGAGATCGGTGAGTACCAGTCACTTGTAACATTTTAATATTATTCATATATCTATTTGACTATATTTTGACTATACATTATACATTTGGTCTGCATATCTATTTTACATATATATTTCTATTACATTTTTAACGATCTTATATTACAACTTGCCAATAAGTGTATTCAGTGTGATACAAAAATCTCTGACCCAGAACTTATATATTGAGTTTTATCCCAATACAACTTTTCTTGATAATCGTATATTCTAAGTCTGTGGTAATAAATGTTTTCTAGTATGTGTGTATCTCTGACCCCATACCTCATTACATAATCTGATCTTAATATAACTAGTGGGAAATCTTACGAAATAAGTGTGAAAATTTATTGAACGTTAAAACGTAGTGAACAGTGTTTGTTTTGATAAGAGATTCGATCACTGACCTTGATCCAAATTTACCAGAGCATCCATTTCAGTTTCACTAAGTTCAAATTTGCGTGTACGTTCTATTAACGGACAGTACATTTTATGGTCCTTCGAGCCGGATTTAAGGTCTAGTGTTTTATTTTCTCAATCCTTTAAGTATGTCTGGACTTCAAAAGCGAACGAAAGGTCTTATTTCTGACCGATTAACCGATCTAAGTGAAATTTGGTCAGATTACAAGAAAGATTTCTATACAATTATTCAAGCCACGCGGGCTTTGGAAGATAGTGAACTTCAAAAGTACGACTATTTCGCAAATGATCCATTTTCAAAGGTGGAAAATCAATAACTTACCTTTCGAGGTATTCTTAGGGATGCATTAGATGCATTCGAAACAAAGGTTGCATCAATTCCAAAAAGAGAGAATGAAACTTCTTCTTCTCTGAGATTGCCTAGCATTACAATTGCAAAATTCTCAGGTTCTTACGATTCATGGAGGCCTTTTCACGATCTATTCAATTCCCTGGTGCATTCAAATTCTGCGTTATCTGCGGTGCAGAAATTGCATTATTTGAAGTCAAGTGTATCTGGAGAAACAGAGCAGTTATTGCGTCAATTTCCTATGACTAACTCGAGTTATGACAGCGCATGGAAGATATTGCTTGAAAGGTATGATAACAAACGAGTCTTGGTAAATGCCCAATTGAAAGCACTCTTAAATCTACCTCAAGCAGCACACCAATCAGCTCAGGCTATCAAAACTTTGCTAGATAAATCTGCCGAATGCATCTTTGAACTCGAGGTATTGCAAGTTTCCACTAAGCAATGGGATGCAATTCACATCTGTATGGTGGTACAATGTTTACCAGCAGAAAGGCACCATGCGTGGGAACAAGAGGTCCATACTGCAGAAGGACTTCCCCCTTTTGAATCCTTAAAAATATTTTTACAATCTAGATTTTGAATTTTAGAACCATAATCGATACCAAATCGTCCCTAGCCAACAAATATGCTCAAGTTCCGAAGGCATCTACCCATTTTACGTTATATACCCAAGCATGTACCTTGTGCAAAGAGCATCACCGTCTATTTAAACGTCCGAAATTCATAAAATTTGATGTCGACAATAAATTCGAAATTGTCACATCATAACCATTTTGTAATAATTGCCTATTAACGGGCCACAACACGAAAACTTGTAGAAGAAAATTTTCATGTCAGCGATGTGGAAGGAGGCATCATCTTTTACTTCACAGGAATAATGCCATTCCAAGGGCCTCGATCCAATCTAAGCAAAGGGAGCAGCAATGAGAAGCTCAACCTTGCTAATCACCTTCCACATCCTATAATTCCCTTCAAACGCTTTACGCAAAAAATTATCATACCAAACAAGCACTGCGTGCACCAGCATTGCTAAACGTTCCTACAAAAAAGGGAAATATACTGGTATTGAGAGCTTTGATAGATTCAGGCTCTCAAGTTTCATTTGTAACCCAAGCCGCCGTACGTAAGCTGCAATCATCCACTACAAACGTGGAAATTCAAATCACTGGCCTGGGAAAAACTGAAGCTACAAATGTTCAAAAACAACCTGTATTGAACATTTATCCTTATGCAACCACAGCTAAGATAACCATATTTTCAGCTCTTATAGTGGATACAATTACGGACACTTTACCCCCTTCAAACATTCCAAACAAAGAATGGAGTCATATATAAGTGGGAATCAGTACTGACTACCTAAGCATTAACTCTCCTACAAAACGAGAAGACACCTTGCCATCAATGTGGCAACTACAACTTACGCTTTACGTCAACCGCCCGCGGCGAACAATTTTTCTCGCTCTCTTTCGAGTTGCCACCGAAGGCGTCGGACGGATTAAAGAGCTTACAGGAATCCCAGGAAATCGTGACGATCTGCTATTACTATTTTTATGCAATTACTGTATTATATTATATGGAATAAAATCAAGTGAATTAAATAATCTATTTGCAGCGCATAATCCTTATTAAATGTGTATAACCCACAAAATTGGGGGCTCAACTGGGATACACATTTAATAAAAACAAAAGCTGGTGAATCACTTGGTACGCAAGCAAAAGCAATAAGCGAAGAAGAATGAAGGAAAGCGCGGAACCTATCGACAAAAAGTAAGGAATTTTTGAACTTTCCAGTTTCCGAATTCTACCTACTAGTGCCGTCAGCAGCCTACCTGCACCGATTCAGACAATAGTTGGCGAAACACTGGGAGCAATAATTAGCTTTGATACTCCGAGGGAAAAGTAATAAACACCGCCGGGACAATTAAATTTATTTAATAAACTTCATAAGTACAGTGCCGACGGTAAAGACAATAGAACATTCACACAAGGCGCTGACATAAAAAAACGATAACAACGTGATCATATAGTGCTATATTCATTCGCCATCAAAGACACATACCAATTGCGAATTCACGGCGAAGTAAAACTTTGATAAACTGGAACAAAATCAGCTGATTCAATGACAGTGATGATAATGTAGATCATGTTGACATTGAAACAAACCAATAAGCGATAATAATCTTCCTATATTATTGAGACAAAACCGTGATAATTAATATGTAATGGTCAAATAATTATTTGCACTTTCTAGGAAATGACTTTTTTTTTTATATTATTAAGCCAAGCTCAGGGGATACCCTATAATGCAAAGCACAGCATGGCAGGAAGGAGATAGGGAAAGGATTAGGGGTTATGAGGAAAGTGGCGGAGGTGCCGATGTATGTCGCCCTTAAACTTCCGCAGATTGTATGCCGGAGGAAAAACAGAAGATGGTAAGCTATTCCACATTCGCACTGTTCGGGATAAAAAAGCATCTCTGAATTTTACTGTACGGCCGAAAGTAATTTGAAGGGTAAAAGGATGAGCGCGAGATGAAGCGCGAGTATTGCGTGCAGGAACTATTCTACAAGGGATCAGACTAGATATTTCATCAGAACATTGACCATGCATATAGCGATAAATGAGCGAAAGGCATCCAACATTGCGGCGGAGCTCGAGTGAGTCGATATGACAAGTTATTGCCAAATCGCCAATGAGCTTGAAGGCTCTCTTTTGGACAATATCCAATGAAACTAAGGCTGTGCGACCAGCCCCGGCCCATATATGGGAGTTGTATTCCATTCTAGGTCTCATGTAGGACTTGTAGAGGAGCGCTAGATTTGACGGGCTGAAATATTTCTTACACCTTTTCAGAAATCCAAGACATTTCGATGCTTCTTTGGCAACAGAGAAGATGTGATCTGTCCAGTTTAACTTACTGGAAATATTAATGCCAAGAATGCTTAGTGACGGTGAATCAGAAATGAATGCTCCATCAAAAGAAACGGGTGTGGTTAAGTTATGATCTTGTTTTAATGAGATAAGACAGCTTTGGGACTTTGATGCATTGAATTCGACGGGATTCGCTTTGCCCCAAGCGAGGATATTGGCAAGATCGTTATTCAATGATCTAGTCATGCAATCTCGTTTAACACGTGCAGCATTCCCCCTGGATTCCGCAAGAGTGTCAAAGGAGTAAGCGAAATCAAGAGTACTGTCATCTGCGAAACTATGGATGGGATTGAAAGTAAGGGAAAGCAGATCATTAATGAAAATTCAAAAGAGAGTTGGAGAGATAACAGAGCCTTGAGGTACACCGGCATTTATGGGATGAGGTTCAGACGTAACGCCATCTAATACAACACGTATTTGGCGACTAGATAGGAAACTTTCAATCCATAATACAAGAGGAGGGGAGAGACCAAGTGCTTTGAGTTTGGCTAAAAGGGCTGGATGCCAGACTCCATCAAAGGCTTTTGAAATATCTAGGGCAACGATTTTAGACTCACCAAAATTGTGAAGACTATGGTTCCAACGTTCCGTAAGAAAGGTCAGCAAGTCTCCAGATGAGCGTCCAGCTCGGAAGCCATATTGGCGATCGTTGATGAGATGATTAGTTTCTAGATACTTCATTAATTTTGAGTTAATGATAGATTCAAAAACCTTTGAAAGAATCGAAGTGATGGCAATTGGTCGATAATTTTAGGGATCGCTACCCTCTCCTTTCTTAGGAATAGGCTGAACGTGAGCTAGCTTCCAAGCAGTTGGAAATTTTCCTGTCAAATAAGACAAGTAGAAGAGTTTGCGCAGAGGTTTAGCGAAGGATGAGGCGCAGCTTTTAATTAACAGGGGCGAAAAACCTGCGGCTTTGGAGACGTTGATCCCCTTAAGGACCCTGACCACATCCCTCGTACGAATGTGTATTGGCTCTTGTACACATTCACACGGGCGATGCAAAACAGGTGTTTGTGAAGTTGGTGGAAGACGAGAATTTGAAGCGAATCTAGGAACTAAAATATAAGCTTTATCCAGGGAGTCAACAATCACTTCACTATTATTAAGTAGTGAAGGTATAGAGGAACTGGTGAAATTGTTCCTGATGGTTTTGACCAGGGACCAGAAACCTTTGCTACCTTTGCGGCTTGTCAAGATTCTTTGTCTAATATTCTGGTCAAAAAGAAATTGTTCTCTCTGGATAATGGACTTGCAGGTGTTCCGTGCAGCCTTGTAGACTTGTTTCGTTTCCGGACATGGATGCAATTGATAGGCGCGAAAAGCAGACTCTTTCGCTTTTATAGCTTGGTTGCACTTATCATTAAACCAGGAGCGATCATGCTGTTGTTGAGACCTGCTGTAAGAATACGGAATGTATTCACGCATGCCAAGATTTAGTATGTTACTAAATTGTAATGTGCATTCATCAACATCCCTCGAAGCAAAACAGACCGACCAATCAATTTCTTTAAGATACTTATTGAGACTTTCCCAATCAGCATTCTTATAGTGCCAAAGAAGCCTACTTGTAGGTGGAGCAGTTGGGCGGCACAGGTTTGAGGTGGTAAATTGTGCCGTGATTAAACAATGGTCTGAATTTCCAAGAGGGGAGCCGACTGAAATGGAATATCTGTCAGGATGAGATGTTAGAAACAAGTCGAGTAAATTAGCTATATCTCCAGCTGCATATGGAATTCGCGTTGGTGCATCCACTAGCTGTTGCAAATTAAATGATTCACAGAAGAGTTCAACGAAACGGCCCGCAGGACTTGTGGTAGAAGAATGTCTGAGCCACGGTATATTATGAACATTAAAATCGCCTGCCAGGACGATTTCGGAAGAGGGGGAAACAGAAAGAAAATGATCAATATTGTTGGAGATATTGTCAAATACGGATACCGTGTCGTCATCAGACATATTTGGGCTGCGATAAAGGAAACAGAAGTATATGATGTGCTTGTGAAGTTTGAACCTAATCCAGATATAACTAAACTCTGGATTAGCAGAAGGAAAGTCTTTTAGAATGGTAATGGCCACATCATTCCGAATATATACTGCGATCCCTCTATGCTGAGAAAAAAGAGGCACGAAGCTGTAACCAGGGACGTGATACTGATTAATATCAGCATCAGAAACGACCTTGGTTTCACTTAGCGCAAGAATTGCCGGATTTTTTGAGTTAAGGTGGCAGTACACCGAAAACCGATTTGCTCTTAATCCGCGAATGTTGCAGAAATCTAAAATAAAATTCTGCATGCTGAAGGCAAAAATAAAAAAGCAAAAAAGAAAAAAAAGCGACACACAACAACACAAATATTTGGCCGCCACGAGCAGCAGTCAACGACACAGCGAGGTAAAAAAAAAACAACAATAGTGTTATGCCTATTGCTGCTTTCAATACATCAGACCGTGCAGTTCAATGACCACAGCTGGGTGCACCCGGATTGCTGATCAGTGACAAGTGCTAATGCATTTGCACTGATCACAGATGAAGAGAAGGAAAGGAAACGTTACCGTGCTGCTGGCTTATTGAATGTTGATAGGGCATAGAATAGCCCTTCACTTGGCGGATAAAATTTAATTTTGATAATTTATTTATTGAACGGTCGCGTCGAATTTTAAATAATTAGTTAACGATTTATATGGAAATTGTTTAACACAACACTACAATTTGTTTTAAATTAATTGGTTCGCTATGTTTAGATTAATCGATTAGATCTACAATACGAGGCAACGTCCGATCGGATTGACTCAACGCTCTTGAATTTGAATCTCGATTTTTCTTTTGACATAGTTGTGACATAATACTATATTAACATTTTTACATCTTTTTGCTTTTACTAAATAAGTTGAACAATCGTTGTGATGAGCTATGTGCATTAAAGCACATTTTTAGACGGACATTGTAAGCATTACTTCTGCAGGTAGCGAAAGGAATTTTATACAATTTCGGGGACATTCCAAATCGCTTATAAACTATGTTAGAATTTTATTTTAGCTAATTGCATAGGCAGGGACCGATATGTTATTTTGCTTTGAACCTTTTTTAAATATGGGAAAGAAGAGAAGGTCTGTCGTTAGGTATAGCACTCAGCTAGCTGACGAAGTGCGTTCGGAAGTCATGAATCAAGTACAAGAAGATATTAAGCTTATGCAAAATGATTTCCGGCAAATAGAAAATTTAGTTTCAGCACGAGAACGAGAGTTAGATGAGTTAAAAGTACAGCTACTCCGTGCTAGAGAAAATGAGATATCGCTATTGAGGGCAGAGAATGAATCATTGAAGCAAACGAAGCACAACTCCACTCCATTCCAAGACGTAACGGGTGCTCTAAATGAACTCAATGGGGATGATTGTTATGATATTAGAGTTTATCTGGCTGAGATGGAGACTAGCGTTAAGATTATTAACTGTTCTTCACTAGAAATTGTTCTTTATGCAAGGCGCTTGCTAACGGGCACAGCTAGGTTGGCCATTAAGGCTAGAACTGATTTGACAAGTTGGGACACATTGAAGGAATTTTTATTAGATAATTTTGAAGAGAATATAAATAGCAGTGAGATCCATAGAAAATTAGCCACTCGGAAGCAGCAAAAAGATGAGACACTATTTGCATATTTATTGAAAATTAAGGCGCCAAAGGTAAAGTAGACGACACAGCCATAAGTCAGTACACTATAGGTGGAATTTAAGATATTCGTACAAATAAGTCCATGTTGTATGGGGCCAGCAATACTAAAGATTTTAAAATAAAACAAGACGCATTCGGCAGATTTTCAGAAAGAGTTCAGACCCATAGAAAACGGGATGAGAGACCAACAAGACCTAAATCGACATCTATCTGCTTTAACTGTGGTATAAGGGAACACGAAGCCAAGGAATGTAGGAAGGCAGACAGAGGTCCTAGATGTTTCTCCTGTAAAAAAAATCGGTCATAAGGCACTGGACGGTCCGCAAAGCTAGGGCACACGCTTGTAATCTCAAAGCAGTCAAAGTAAATAATTAGAAGCTTTGATTGATTGCGTTACCTTAATCAGATCATATGAGTATTTAAAGATGGGTTCACCGGTACTCGAAGGAGGGTGTACTACTGTTCGCGGTATTTCCAATTATGCTATTGAAATATTAGGGAGTTTTCAGGCCGAGTTACTAATCCATAATTTTCTCTTTCACACTTCGGTACATGTATTACTTGAGAGTACTTTCGAATGCATTTGATAATTGGCAAGGATGTGTTGAATGGGAGCTAGTTATCACTAAACTCAGGTGAGGTAAGAGTGAAAAAGCTGGCCGACGAGTTTAACGAATTTTATGATGTTTTAGAATTCCCTGACAATGACATAAGTAGGTAAGTACTTGCGGATAAGAAGGACGGAAGTAAGATTCTTTCCGTTGATTTTCGAAGACTAAACAGGCAAGTAATACGAGACAGACACCCGTTACCACTTATCGAAGATAATAGAGAGGAGCTACAAGGTGCCAAGATATTTTCAAATCTCGACCTAGAAAAACGTTTCTTTCACGTTTCCGTCGCCAAAGATAGCAGGAGGTATACTTCCTTCGTGACTCCTAGTGGTCATTTAGTTTCTAGGAATGCTTTTCGGGCTATGTACCTCCCCCACAATTTTTCAGAAATTTGCAAATAAAATGTCCCAGCCATTAGTGTCACGGACGCATAATCTATATGGACGACATCGTAGTCCCCGCCAAAGATGAAATGGAGGCATTGTAATGTCTTAACGAAGTACTAGATGTAGCCTCGCAATATGGCCTAAAAAAGAAATGGAAAAAATGTCAATTTTTATGCTTTACAATCGAATACCTGGGATACGAAATATGCCTTGGGAGAGTCCGAACGTCAGACAATAAGACTACGGCTATAAAAAAATTCTCTGAACCTACGACAGTAGAGAAGTTACTAAATTTTCTGGGACTCTCAGGTTATTTTCGGAAGTTCGTCCCAAAGTACTCACAGATAGCTAAGCCATTATTTGAGCTCTTAAAGAAAAATTTTACTTATGAATTTGGAATGACAGAGCGTATCTCATTCGAAAAAATTAATTCCGTTTTCTCAGAACAACCAGTGTTGGCAATTTATAATCCGGAAGCTGAGACGGAAATGCATACCGACGCATCCAGATATGGATATGGAGCGATTTTATTAAAAAGAAATGCTGAAGATCGAAAGTTGCATCCCGTTTACTTTTACAGTCGCAAGACGACCTCAGCACAAGAGAGATACATATAATAGTTCAGAGTTGGAAGTCCTTGCAATAGTCAATGCATTAAAGAACTCCGAGTATACCTGTTAGGTATTCCCTTCAAGATAATCACTGATTGTGCCGCGTTCAAGATGACCATGGAGAAAAAGGATTTAATGTCGCGAATAACAAGAAGGGCACCATTGTTGCAAGATTTTAACAACACGCTAGAACATAGAAGTGGATCGAGAATGAAGCAGGTTGATGCATTGAGTCGGGAGCGTGTAATATTGGTAGCAATCTCGGATATAGTTCATAAAATTATAGCAGCTCAACTAAGAGACCCCAAACTAAAGCGCATTGCTCATCTACTATCAAAAGGACCTTACGAGAATTACTTCCGGAAAAAGAAGTCTTATATCAAATAGACGTCCATAATATTAAGTTGTTATCCGTACCCAAAGGAATGCACAAGAACTTATCAAAGCGACGCACGAGCAAGGACACTTTGGGCAGAGGAAATTGGCAGAAGTCCTCCGCATAGAATATTCCATACCCAAAAAAAAGAAGCTATTCAAGTTTGTCTCAAGAATTGTATTACGTGCATACTTGAGGACCGCACGTATGGAAAACAGGATGGAATCCTCCACCCTAACCCGAAAGAGGACCCCCCTATCGTCACCTAGCATATCGAACAGCTGGGGCCGTTAACAGCTACAACCAAGAGTTTCAGATACATCTCACAGTAATCGATGGATTCTCGAAATTTGTTTGGTCTACCCAGTTAAGAGTTTGACAGTACAAGAAACTGTGAGGAAATTGGAGATGCAAAAGGCAGTTTTCGGTAATCCAAAACAAATAGTGTTAGATAGAAGGAGCGCATTTACTTTCAATTGTTCCGGACTTACTGCAAGGACGAGGGAATCCACCATACACTTGTGACGACTGGTGGCCAGGTAGAAAGAACCCATCAAGTAATCATCTCTGCGTTGACGAAGTTACCGTTGGATAATCCAGAGATGTGGTACAAATTAACCAACCAGGTGCAGAGATTCTTAAATTCCAATTGGCATCGAAGCATCAAGAAGACACTCTTCGAGCTACTCTTCGGAGTCAAAATAAGGAACAGCGAACAGCTCCGTCACGCCGAAGCAGTTTATGATGGACTAATTGAGACATTCGAAGCAGAACGGAGTACAAGTTTAGATGAAGCCCAGAGAAACATATTGAAAATACAAGAGGAAAACCGTAGAGAATTCAACAAGAATAGACGAAAACCACCCGAATATTCTAGTGGCTATTAAGAGGACAAATTTGGTAATTCGCTGAAGATACACTCTAAGTACTTAGGTCCATATAAGATCACGAGCGTTGGTTTATATTATCGCTATGAGGTGGAGAAAGTGGGTGAACATGAAGGGCCTGCACAACGACAAGCTGCGATAGTATTAAATCATGGTCTCTAAATGATGACGACATATCTACATCCGACGATGACGCTGAAGATGTAGATGACGAAGAAGATGAACCTGAGGAAACTACACGCGCTCAATGAACTAGCTTTAAAAAAACCCCTAAAATAAGACACAACAAATCAGAAACTGTAACTTTGTACTGACAAGACGAATTTATTTGAAACCTGACCGATTACTTAAGACGATGACGAATTTATAGATGATACCTACAACTTAGAAGTTATATTTCAGGCATTGAGTTGATAAAATGGCTTAAAAGGCGTAGGTCCAAATGAGATGAAGGGACGTAATCTATTTCCCTCGAGACGTTAAAGATGACAAGAAGACTAGACGCACAAAGATGTTCAGAGTATTCTATCGGAAAACCATACTTAACAAGATGACAAGATAACCTGCACAAACGATGATGTTCATTAAGAAATTACCTACTGGGATGATTGGCGATAGCAGCAAGACACATTCACGGGGCCGGTGAATAATTCAGGACGGCCGAGTTGTGGCAATCGCTACTGACTACTTAAGCCTTAACTCTCCTACAAAACAAGAAGACAACTTGCCATCAATGTGGCAAATGCAACTTACGCTTTACGTCAATCGCCCGCGTCGAACACTCTTTCTCGCTCTCTTCCGAGTTGGCCACCGAAGATGTCGGACGGATTAGAGAGCTTACAGGAATCCCAGGAAATCGTGACGATCACCAATTACAATTTTTATACAATTACTCTATTATATTATATGGAATAAAATAAAGTGAATTAAATAATCTATTTATAGTGCATAACCCTTATTAAATGTGTATAATGCACATAAATGAGCTACCACTTGCCGATCCGTTTTTCTTTAAACCAGGAAAAATAGACCTGATTTTAGGAGCATATGTGCACAGTGAAATTCTTTTGGAAGGTTTACGGAAAGGTCCTCAAGGAACACCAACTGCCCAAAACAGTACCCTCGGATAGACACTTTTCGGAAAGCTAAAAATTGCATCCTCATTCTTCACAGCATCTGCGTTCACAGCAAAGGCTCACTACGAAGACGACACTTCACTGGATAAACGTTTACGTCAGTTTTGAGAAACTGAAGATGTAAATCCAGGAAGAAAGCTGTCTAAAGCAGATTAAGGATGTGAAGAGTTTTATCAAAAAACTCAAATCTGTAACGCACACGGCCGTTACGAAGTTCGTCTATCTTTCACCAGAGAAAGTCCTAGCCTAGGTGACTCTCGTGGTATGGCATTACGCAGGTTCTACAGTCTAGAACGGCAGTTAGAACAAATCCTGATTTCTATCAGGAATACAAAGCTTGTGTTAATAAATACAACTAGTGTCTTGTTACATGACAGTGGCTAATAAGATAGTAAGCAATGAACAAAGCTACTATCTTCCTCACCATGCTGTTATCAATGAAAGCACCACCACGAAGGTTCACGTCGTCTTTGATGCTTCGGCTAAAACGACTAATGGACAAAGTCTAAACGAACAGCTGCATACGGGTCCAGGACTGCAGTCCGAACTCTTCTCCATCCTCAGATGGCGAAAGTACAAATTCGCTATGTCTGCTGACATAGAGAAAAAAATACAGGATGGTAAAAGTGCAACTCCAGATCAAACCTACCAAAGAATAGTTTGGAGGAATAATCAAAATGCACCTATTAAAGATTAAAAATTAATCACTGTAAGCTTTGGCACCACGCCAGCTCCCTATCTCGTAATAAAAACGCTCAATCAACTAGCCACTGATGAGGCCCGAAGCTGCGAAGATAGTGTCTCGTGAATTCTATGTTGATGACCTTCTTACAGGCTCAGATATAAAGGAAGAAGCCTTTCAAATACAAGAGCAGCTCATCAATATGTTATCTTCCAGTGGATTTAATTTGAGGAAATGGGTTAGCAATTCTTCAGATTTACTATCTAGGATCCCCGAACCATACAGAGAAATTGAACTTTCTTTGCGATTAGTAAGCGATGCATCTGTAAAAACTTTAGACATTCATTGGTATCCAGGAGCTGATTACTTCACTCTAAAATATAGGAAGACACCAGATTGCCTCTCTATAAAGCGGTCTATTCTTTCAGAAATTGCGACGCTTTTCGATTTACTTGGCTGGATATCGCCCACTATAATTACTGCTAAAACTTGATGCAAACTTTATGGCTTCAAGGATGTTCATGGGATGAATCAATATATACACTCATTAGAAAGCAGTGGCACGAATTCAAATCAGAATTTCATCATCAACATACTACGTTGGTTACAAACTACAAATAACTTATCCACCGTATCCTTAACAGTCTTAAAGCGCTCCAAGAAGAGAGGCCAGCGATTCACCATCAAAGATGGTCCTAAAGTTAAAATAAGAATTTTGGATTTAAAATTATTCAATAAGAATTATGTTTTCTTTTCTTACACCATAGATCCTTATTTATTCATTCCCCTTCCCCCTAACTTTGTCATTTCTACTCTCAATCATAAGGTGGTTACAGGAAAATCGTGTGCTTTTTAAAGGAAAAACAGTTCGTATAGTAATAAATACAACATCACATCGATCTAATTCTAGTTCTCGGAGACCAGGCATTCTATTTTATCTTGAGCAAAGGAAGCCACTTTATAGGGGCAACACAACACCTAACCTAACCTAACCTAGTCAGTGAGTCCAAACTTACTTCTTTCATAGAGATGCAGCTTAAGGATCTATACTTGAAAGACATTTACAGTCTTTCAACGGGGGCAGTATGTTCGAACCAAATCGCTTCGCATACATGTATTTAACAGATACCTTCTGAAAAGAAAAAATCCTGAAAACAAAGCATCAAAACATTTAGCAAACTTAAATCTAATTTAGTTACTCTTAGTCAAAAACAGGTACACAACCCAACAAAGACATGTATTTGTCATCTACATAACATATTGCACAAATACAATACAAAAGTATAGCCTCATCGAGCAAATCAAATTAAGATCATTATCATATGTTTGAACCGTTAGATTCGTGTTAAAAACAATTCCTGAAATTGAGTTCTGAAAAGAAAACAAATTCAATCTAATTACAATTTTCCCCAAAATAGCTACGGAACCAAACGAACGTATTTTCATGTAGCATACAATGCATGGCACAAATATAATCAGATCAAGCCGATCAATTTGCAACTCTATCATTATCATCATTACAAGTACCATCTAACGGGAATTCCTTCTCTACGTGATAGAGATAACATTTTTTGCAAATATAACTCAACTTAGCACAGCAGCATAGGTTGCTCTAAGAATTCTTGTTGCTATGCATTTTTGTTCATTGCTAGGCAAATTTTATCGCTAGTACCGTAAGACCACAGCTGCACTGCCAATTCTTGTAATGATGCGCCGCTGCTATACTATCAGTGGTGTTGTGTGCATGCAAGGGCCATATAAACGACAAGCTGACTGATCTCGATTTCTTTTTGTACTTGGAATCGCTTGAGGTAATTTGGATAGTTAGGCACTAACATTTATATCGGGTCTCGACTGCTATATAATTTTTTAACAACTAACTAAAACACTTTATTTCTGTTCTCGACGGAAATAAAGAATCTTGTTTCGGGTCTCGACTGAAGTTAAGCTATGTACTAACTCTCACTTTAAGTCGGGCCCCAACTGGCTTAAAGTATATTATCTCGGGTCTCGACTGAAATAATCTTTTACTAAGAAACCACTTTATTTCCGGTCTCGACGGAAATGTAGAATCTTGCTTCGGGTCTCGACTGAAGTTAAGATATTTACTAACATTCACTTTAAGTCGGGTCTCAACTGGCTTAAAGAATATTATCTCGGGTCTCGACTGAGATAACCTTTTACTAACAAAACACTTTGTTTCTGGTCTCGACGGTAATAAAGAATCTTGCTTCGGGTCTCGACTGAAGTTAAGATAAGCTTACTAATATTAACACTTTATTTCCGGTCTCGACGGGAATAAAGAATTGTTCTAACAAAATATTCGAACAAAGGGTCTTAACATTAGCTTAAAACCAATTCCTCAAGGTGGAGATCGGTGAGTACCAGTCACCTGTAACATTTTAATATTATTCATGTATCTATTTGACTATATCTTGACTTATATACATATTATACGTGTGGCTATCTATTTTACATATATATTTCTATTACTCTAACTTATATTACAACTTGTTGCCAATAAATGTTTTCGGTGTGATACAACAATCTCTTACCCAGAACTTATATATTGACTTTTATCCCAATACAACTTTTCTTGATAATCGTATACTCTAAGTCTGTGGTAAAAAGTGTTTTCTAGTGTGTGGGTATCTCTAACCTAATACCTCATTACATAATCTGATCTTAATATATTTAGTGGGCAATCCTAAGAAATAAGTGTCGAAATTTATTGAACGTTAAAACGTAGTGAACCTTGTTTGTTTTGATAAGAGATTCGATCACTGACCTTGATCCAAATTTACCTGTGCATCCATTTCAGTTTCACTAAATTCAAATTTGCGTGTACGTTCTATTAACGGACAGTAAACACTACGCTACGACCATAACAGGGCAGAGTGTTCTAGACCACTCGCGATTCAAACAACGCTGAAAGATGGTCAACTGAGCTAGCCGGTCTTATACATAGGCCTCATTGCTGCGGGCGCCCAATGTGTAGCTCGACCCACGACCCATAAAAGCGTTTATCGTTACTCCGTCTAAGTGGACGCTACATGTTATTCAGGCCGGTCTGATATGCTTGACAGCTGACTCATCGGGGTACATCCTTGAAGTCCCGCCAGTCTTTGACCAGACCTCGACATCCCTCTCCGTGTTGGAACCCAAGGGTGCATTGACAAGCTGGTAAGCCACAAAATCCAGCCGGTCAGTGCCTCTCTGCCTTCCTTCCCCATGGTCAGTAACCTAACCACTTGTCACAGAGTTTCCCCAGCACTGACATCTCACTCTGATCTCCGGCCGACGCTTGTTCAAGGGTGTGCCCCCAAGGCGTCGTTTAAGTAGGAACGTTGCTGCTTTCCTTCCCTAAATTGATAAAGATCGTAGACAGGGTTGAATTCCAACAGGTATATCACCCACCATTGACGAGGCAATAGGAGGGCTTCGCGATATCCTATAGTTTACTTGTTAAGCTGGCTGGAGTCCTTCTTAGGGCTACCAGGATTGAAAGTGACAATAGCCGGATGACGTGTCAGATAATATGAATAACACAGTCTGATGCCTTTGCCGTGATAGGCTCCTACCGTGTTTCTTTGCAGATCCTTAAGCTCGAATAAGGAGTTTCCTTTCTTTGACTTGGCCCGACAATTTACAAATTTTCGTCCTAGTTTAGCTCTAGTCTGCTGTTGGAATTTGCTTTGGGCAAATTCGGTCTTAATACTTCATGGTCCACTTTGAAATTAACAGGCTTCGCTCTGATATTATAAGCTTTTGAACCCTGTTCGAACGCGTGGTGTAAGTTCTCCTGCACTCCTGCACGGATCAATCTCCGTTTATATTCAGCATCCGCTCTCAGAGGCTCATTAACAGTTCCAAGGCTCCTTAAGATGGAATAGGGGATCGCATGCTCATTCATTTGCTGACCGAAGAGTGTTCGGTAGGCAGAGAAACCAGTTGCTTGTTGGAAAGAGCTCCTGAGGGAACCATCTATCTGGCTCAGCTTCTCATCCCACTGTGTATTCCTTCTGGATGTATGCCCTAATCCCTGACATCAGAGACCTGTTCACTCGCTCTGCGGCGTTTCCTTGCGACGAGTAAACTGCCGTTCGCAAGTGCTTCACCCCATATTTATCCATTAATCTGGCGAACTGAGCCGAACAAAACTGTACTCCATTGTCAGAGACTATCGTTTCCAGGACTCCGAACACATGGAATATTTCGGTTTCTATGAACTGGCACACACTGAGAGTAGATGCCGTTCTCATAGGTTTGAGAATAGGGAGTTTTGAAAACTAGTCAAGAAATATCAGTATGCAGACATTTCCTTTCACTGACCGAGGATATGGACCTAGGAAATCGATGTACAATTTTTGTCAGGGTCTCTCTGTCGCAGACTGGACTCCCATAGGTGGGCTCAGAATAGTATTGGGGGCTTTTGTCTCTTTACGCACGTCACAGGTACCTACGTAGTTTCTGACATCAACTGTCATTCGTGGCCAGTACAGGTGTCGTCTTACACGTTCCAGTGTTTTCCCTGTACCTCCGTGAGAAGCTGGTGGCGGATTATGCGCTCTTGAAATAACCTAGGAGAAAAGCCCTCGTAGACTCCAAAGCTTCCAAGCTTCTTCCTCCTGAATCGGATTGCCTGTTCTCGGAACAGTCTTAATAAAGACGAAGCCATCCCTGACGCAAAGATCTGGTAGTTTGCCAGAAGGTGTTTTAACCTTATGCCTCAGCTTCTCATATTACAACGAGTTGAAATATGGCGAAATAAATTCAACTTCCTGGGCAGGATCTTCAGGTGTTGACAAGCTGTCACAGTGATTTCCGGACAAGGCATCAGGAACGACATTCAGGCTTCCTTTTCTGTGCTCGATGGTGAAGTCGAAACCTTGAAGCTTCAAACTCCACCGAGCAAGTCTACCTCTTAGGTACTTTTGGGACATCAGCCGTTTCAAGCTCGCATGATCTGTCACAATCTTAAACGGCATAAGTTCTATGAAGTGCCTCAATTTTTTTACACTTAAAATTGCAGCTAGACATTCCTGCTCTGTGACTGTATAATTTCGTTTTACTGAGTTCAACTTTTTCGAGACGTAGGCTATTGCTTTCTCGTGGCCATCGTCATCTAGTTGAAGCAGCACTCCACCAATACCATGTTGGCTCGCATCACACAGTATAATGGACGGCTTGGTGAAATCTGGACTCACCAATAGTGGAGCAGAGGTACGTTTTTGTTTTATAATTTTCAGAGACGTCGGGGCCTCATATGTCCGTTGGAACTCGCTTAGATTCCTCAAAGCGTCAGTTATGGAGGCAGTTAAATCAGCATTGTTCGGGATGAACCGTCTATACCATCCCGCCATACCTAGTAGGCGTCGGGCTTGCCGAACAGTTAAAGGTGACGGATAATCAACTATGGCTTAAATCTTCTCTGGGTCAGTTCTGATTCCTCCCTTCCCGACAATAAAACCCATGTATGTAGTCTCCTTGATGCAAAACATACTCTTCTCAACGTTGATAGTGAGGCCAGCTTTCCTCAAACAGTCTGCTACGCGGGCTAGTAATGTGAGATGAGAGCCAAAGTCTGACGACAGAATCAATAAATCGTCTAAGTAAATGAGGACATTCTCACGAAGACCGAAAGGAATGAATTTATCCGTGAGATGGCACATAGTTTGTGGAGCATTGCAAAGGCCGAATCGCAACACGGTCTACTGATAGAGAGGATTACCAGGTACTGTAAACGCGGTCTTCTCTCTGGACTCAGTGTCTAGTGGGATCTGACAGAAAGCGTCTCTGAGGTTCAGGTTTGTGATATAGTTTGTCGGAGGAAGTCGACTCAGAAGTGCATCTATCTGCGGCAGTGGATAGGCGTCCTTCTTAGAAACGGAGTTGACCTTACTGGCATCAAAACAAAGTCGAACCTTCTCAGGCTTCTGCACTTGTTCAACCGGGGAGCTCCAAGTACTCTGGCTTTCTTCTATCACACCCAGCGATAGCATCCGTCTTAATTCGGCATCCATCAAACTCTGTACCGCTGGTGATATCGGATAAACGCTCTGTTTTATCGGAGTCGCGTCATTCGTTTCAATCCTGTGACTGACGAGAGATGCTTTTTCTCAGCCCAATGAGGCGAAAGAAGGAAAGAGCTGTTTGGTTGTTTCTAGTCGTTGGTGTTCTGGAACAGAAAGAACATGGCAGTCGGTCAGGGGTAGCTCTTTGACTTGGTGTCACTTCTACAACATTACCTAAGACATCTGGAGCCAACCCAAATAGACGCTAGAAGCCTATTGCTAGATAAAGTGAATGTGTGAGCCCAGGAACCACGTAAAAACGAACGGTTTGGGTCTTACCACGGAAAGTGATGTCCAAGTTCACACGACCATACACAGTCGTCATGGCACCATTAGCTACTTGTACCTGTGTCTGATACCATTAGACTTCTGTTTCTGCAACCTTCTGTGGAGCTGCCTTGCCTAGAATACTGACAGGTGGACCACTATCAAGTAATCCAGTCTCAGTTCGCCCGAGCAGTCTCACGTCGGCATACGGTCGAATGTCGTCTGGCATCAAAATGGAAATGTGTGCCAGTTTCTTTCCTTCCTGTCTCATTCGTCGACAGTATTCCCGCCAACGAACGGTCGATCGTTTCTTTCTTGGCCCAAGGTCAAGGTCAGGATATATAAATTCAGCTAGCTCAGCTACTGAGGAGAAGACACGGTCTCGTACTGCATTGTAGTTTTTCAGACGCGTATGATAAGGCGTCAGCGGGTATAAAACAGGCTCACGCCCACTCGTCAATACAGAAACGACAGGAGGCCGAAACTCCTGCTCAGTAACATTGCCAGCAAAAAGTGCTGTCGGATTTATAGGAACGTCCAAAATTAAGGACTCTTCCAAAGACGTGTCTAGTAGTGTCGTGGGCTCCCTACAGGTGGAAACGGGAGCTTGAAGATCTGCAGAGAAGTCAATATGGTTCCCTTCTTTTACCAAAGGATTGTTAAAAGCCGTGTGACTCTCAGATGAATAGTCGATATCACCAGAGTCACTGAGCGATATTAACGGACAGTCTAATGATTGGTTATTTATGTCTGCTTATTGAGCGGACCGTCCTCCCTGTTCAATGATTAAACTGGGTTCTTTGCAGCTGTTGTCGTTGGAGACGTTGAAACTGGTCGAGAAAAGGTGTTGGGATTCCCGGTCCGTCTCTCGTTTTTCGCCAAGCAGTGCCTACAATTTGGCTTAAAGACATTTTTGCGTCCGTATACATAGCAGACACTTGTTGTCTCTCCTGTAAACGGTCTTGATAATAGTGGCCTTGCTGATCACAATTCCAGCAAATTGCGGCGAGTCTGTTTGTAATAGCTGATATATCTTGCAAGCTATTGTCATATCTAGGTAACATGGGTACGTCAGAGCAGAACACTGCTGTTTCCTCAATTTCACTCACTCGCTGATGTCGATACGGGTTCAAGCCACTAGCAGTCATAATGCGCAATCATGTAGCTTGGATTTGAGTGACGAGTAATCTTAACTGACTGAGGTTATTGGTAGGGTGCAGACATATCTGCTCCTGAATCTCAGGCAGTAGATTGGACTTGACGATTTCCAAGGATTCTTGGTCTGGCGTGGAGTTCTTCGATTGGTCTCGCAGCAGTACTATGTAATGGTGGTACATATATAATGATCCTCCGGACTTTTGCTTTCTTTATATCAGCTGCACTCGGATATTCAAGTCATCCTTGGGCACTCCCCATTCAACAGACAATCCAGTCTTGACAAATTCCCCAGTTGGAAAAGGGTTATGCCTTAACAGAGACCAGTACCAATCCCTCGCTGGTCCTGTCAATAACGTGAGCGAGTTCCTTACGAGGAGCTCAAGATCTCGGTATTATTGCCATTATAGGACAGGTTCCATTGTCAGATAGGAGTGCCTGATCGTCTGTGCCAAGTACTGTTTTGAGTTTGTTGCCTTGGAGGTGGAGGTGCGTGAGGAACGAAAGGTGCAGCCGGTGGAAGTGAAGGTTTGTGTTGCCCAGCTGAGAACGAGTGTCGATTGCGCGGGTCTCTCTGATTTCTCAAAAAAAATCTGGGCGTTTGAACACGCTCAAGAAAGAATGGCCGTGGTGGACGTGAAACTCACGATGTGAGATATGTTCCGGAAAAGCGTCCTTCGCCTGACGAGTGTGGTACCTCTTCGGGATCGCACCGGCTTACGAAATGAAGTCTTGCTGTGTGCGCGCGCAGCGACAATTGGGACAATTAGATTGCGCTCCTAACCCTTCTCGCAAGCATGCTTTATGAAAGCCATGGCCACAGATAGTAGTCACAAGTTTTCGTCTGGTGGACCAGTATCCGTTTTGGCAGATGGAGCACAGTACTGGCATCTGTATTGGGACTTCAGTCGCAGGAGGTGGCGTTCGCATAGTAGCCATCTCAAATATTGCAACTCAACAGAACAGAAAATTATTACGGAAACTTGAACTACAGCCCACGGAAATCACGGCAAGAGTTAAGAATAGAAAATTTAACAACGACCAATGTCTACAAACTTGTAGCAGAAACAAGATCTTCAAAACTAAATTAAATGTAATTCACCGTATCGAAATTATGCTATAAAATACGATGGATCTGGTACTTACAAAAAAATTTATGAGCTAAACTCAAACCTTTCGAAAAACGAAATTCAAATTCAAAAGAAATTTAAGAGCTAAACTCGAACTTTTCGAAAAAAAACGAAATACAAATTAGGAGCTAAACTCAAACGTCTAGGAAAAAACGAAATCAAAAAAAAATTATCATTAAAATCTCCTACCTCTCTCTAAGAGCTAATACCAACACAAAAGTCTTCCAGGTCCACCCTCTCTCCAATCAGATCAGAACTATGCGGTAAGGACAAGTAGTGTGAGTGTGTGCATGAAAAATCTTGAGTCCTTACAGAAATCTGCGAAGAGTCGGCTTGGAGAAGCTAGAGACTGAAAATGATACCAGAGATTCTTCAGCCAGGCAGTTAGCAGTATGCCAACTCCTGATTACTGAAGTTCTCCTGCATCACTTTCATCCACCAACAACTCTTTCCTTCCTCTTCACCTGATTGTCATATCTAGCTAACCCTCCAGCTGGGCAGAATCATGAATCTGGTCAACTAGTTATCTAAACGCCAAAAAGTCGTCTCAAAGATTTACGACCAGCCAGTTGGCCAAGAAAAACATGCCTCCTTGAGAACACAATCAAAAAACTCGTGAGGCCACCTACTATTTCAATAGCAGAAGGCCAGCGGGAAAGATCGATTCAAGAAAAATTCAAAGAAACTTAACAACTGTTCCAACTTGAGGCTTGACTAAAGTCAAATCTAAAGTTGAACTGCAGAAAAAACAGTACCAAAAACAACACGTTACTGAAATCACAATCCAAAAAAAATCTAAATCACAATCGAAAAACTATACTTTATTCAAAACTCAAAAACTCGCGAAAACGTTAACAAATATCGATACTTTACTTTACTCTGTTATGTTAGGTAAGGCGGGTGATCTCGTGCTGTAGAGGATGTGGTGGTCCGGATTTAAAAGTAAATTCGCAACGTAAGGGAAGTTATATTTTAGTGTATATGCATATGTGTACATTGTCGTCTTGTGTGTCCTCCAGCAAAATATTTCAGTATAAAGTATTTATCTTCATTACATGCAGACTCGGTAGTGAAATAGATTGACTTACCTCGTTCAGTCTTCCCTGCTAAAGCACACAAAGGAACTCAACATCGCTATCACCATATGTGAATACCACATTATCACCAATAGGAAAGCGAAATTTTTTTTTTGAACTGCGATTCCCCGGCAGTAATGTTAAGCATATTTTTCCGACCGTAGCCCAAGGCATGATACGAACCACATTCGACCCGAACATATTGGAAAAAGTGAAATTTAATATGCTTAAAGTTACCAGTCAAAAGTTGAAAGCCCTAATGACATTCAATTAATTTACGCAGGTTAGAATTTTGCGGACTAAGCCAAGTACCCAGCCAACTGGCGAGAACAATGTCTAGATCAATAAAACGCAAAACATTATTAACGAATTTAGACCGATTAGAACCGATTGCAAAAATTAACAAGCCGCTAGAAACTCCAACCGATTACAAAAATTAACAAGCTGCTAGAAATAGGGGCCGGAAGTGGCAAATAGGGGTGCTGATATGAAAAAAAGCTTTGGTGGGTGAAGCGGTCTGCTATATCTTTTCTGGACCATTAAGTGAGGAGTTGAAGAAGTGTCGAGTTGGAAGCAAAAAGTGAATAGTAATAGATTAGAAATAAAAGGATTGAAAAGAAAAATAAACAAACAAAAAAAAACTGAGGCTAACGAAAAAGGGTTAAAAAAAAAAGAGGAAACCGAAGGAAAAGCATAGGCAACGAAATAAAAGAAGAAAAAGTAGTTGAAGAAAAAAGCAGAAATGTGCTCAGGGAGGATTGTGCGAATGTCCAATAAATATATTTAAGGAAAAGGAAAGGAAAACTGTTACGAAGATAAGCACTTTTTTTTTATATATTGTCTTTGAGATTATTCCCGGAAAAATTAGCAGTCTTGGTGATCAGTGGTTCAGTGATTCGCGCTACCTTGTCTCGCCATCGAAAGCTCTTGATCAGATCATTTCATTACATGTGTTTCAATTTTCTTTATTATTAAAAAAATTCAAGTTGGATTCGAAGATAAGGATTATAACGTTTCTCTAGAAAAGAAAAGGGAGTTTTTTTTATTTCATTTTTATATTTCATCCTTGAGTTCGAGGACTCTAACAACCAGGTGGCGCCCAAAGCTGTTTAAGACCCACCCCTTCTCCATCGTCAGCCGGGGTAACGATTGCGCGCAGCTGAGGCGTGTAACAAAATTTGGCGCCCAACATGGGGCCTACACCATAAAACATCAAATTATCCGCATATGTAAAATTTGGGAAAATTTATTTAAAATTATGTGATCAAGTTGAATGTCAGAGAAAGTTCTAGTTTAGAAAAGCTTTTTCAGAGAATGATATCGACGCATGTCGAAGGTTGCAGGACATTGTTTTAGTAGCGAATGTTTATAAGTAAAGTTGGCGAGGTAGCGCATCACATAGGAAAATATTTTACATATAAATTGAGAAAAGAAAAAAATATATATACATAATTTTTAACATTCACCTTAGGTCTTATTCACATAATCCATCACATTCTCAGCACACCACCGTCCTCGCAACAAGATTTTTTTTAATGTTCAATACTTTTTTTTTTACTTGATTTCGCATATTATTTACACTGAAATAAACCACTCTACTGGATAAATAACTTAACAGCAGACACAGATAAATAATTACAAATATGCACTGGCTTCAGCTTCCACTTAAAATTAAGTAATTTGGTTTTAATTTCTATTTTTCGAAGTACCCTCCTTTTACGCATGTGCACTAAACTGATCGATAGTCATCTTGTAAAATTCGTAAAAGCGGCAAACTGATAAGAGACCTCATCTCAACTACATACAAGAACAAAAAGGGGAAATATTCGAGTTTGGTACGAAATTATTTAAATTGGTTCATCACGCCATTATAGGAGTTGCTAAGCGACTCGGTAACTGACCTATATCAATATTTGACCTAGTTATTTTTTTAGTTATAGTTTTTTTTTTAATTTCAAGGGCATCATTATTGAAGGTATTATTCGAATAGATTTTCCAACAGAGCCATATTTGAGTGGTTTACACATACAAAAAGTGCTTGGATGCGGTAAGCTTGGAGATAGGTTCAACCATTATTGTTGTTTATGTTTTAGCGTGCAGAATTACAGGTTGTGCTGTTATGCTCCGTCTCCAGAGCACAAAAATATGGTTCGCCGGCTAGCTGTGGAGATGGGGGTTGGATAGTAGAATTAAGAAAAATAACACCTGTAGAGCGCGCCACGTGGTTTGTTCGAGTCCACGAACTCTATGTTTGTTGCGAAAAAAAAGAAAAAAAGAATATATATCAAACAAAACCATTGTTTTTTTTTTGAAATCAAACGTTATAATATGATCTCATGAATTCATTATTTTCCTTAATTAAAGAGGGTTTTACTAACCTAAATATTCAAGTTCTTCTTGGAAACAAATCCGAAAATATAATAGAACAAATGTCACCTAACTAGCACAAAGAGGCAACACACTTAACCCAATAAATTTCATTTGTTGTGACAACAAAATTAATTAAATAAAAGAGCGATATACTGTAATAAGAAAAATTCGCATTTAATTGCGGCGGTACTTATCTTCAACTATTTTCCTTAACGCAATTCCTTTAAATATCGCCCGTCGAAATTCTCTCCTTTCCTGTTTTCGTTTATCTGCCTTCAGTTTAATATTTTCTTCTCCTAGACCTCGCTTACTATTCTTTTCTGTCCTTTTTTTTATACTTTTCTCCGCTTTTTGTAATTTTCTTTAAATCTGTTTAAACTTTTAATTGCAACCTTCTATAATTTTTCACTTCCTGTCAAAACTGTCCCCTTCACCTACCAAGGCCGTCGAATTTATCCCAAATCGCCCCCTATTTTGGAAGTTTTCCATAATTTTCCAATATTTTCCAATCAAGACTGACCATTTCCAAACGGTTAAATTTTTTAATAAGTTTTGTTTTTTTTTGTTTTCAAAATAATCCCAACAATACCAGCTTTAATTTGGTATATTTGAATATCCTACTAAAATTCGTTTTCATAGGATATTCGGTGATTAAAGTTTTGTTTTGACAAGCACTTCACATGGTTTCAAATTTCCTAATTAGAGTTTAAATCGGCGTTTGCCTTGGGCTGAAGAAAGTTTGATTTGCGCAATTCTAACGTCCGGGCTATAAAGTTCCGGCCTCAATACTCAGTGATAGTTGTGCGAAGTTAGGAGTGAATCCCGTGAAAAATTTTGGAAGAGAACTTCGATCGGGTAAGTTTACCATTAATTTTTCTGAACAGATTGTACTTCGTAGGAAAGATAAGTACCACCTACCATTAAGATTTCCTTTTCCTTTTAGAATTTGTGCTCATGCGTGACCTCATTTGCTCGACATCATCTTGACAATATTATGTGTAAGTAGACATTATTTCTTTTAAAAAAAAGCTTCTGTAACTATACAAATCTAATTAATTTGCACTAAATCTAACTTAAATTAATCTTATCTAATTCTAGGTACTCATCGAATTCGAAGCAAGCAATTCGCGCCGTCCAGGATTTCACAACGGCCCTTCCTTGAATCGTTATATTGTAACGTCAAAATTCGTTTCTCTTTCCCGCATATGGCATTCTATGTTCTCCGTGAGCTATATGTGGTGCTCCATCATGACGAATCCATCCTTCCAGGTTGACGATACGACCACCAGTGATTATACCAGCAGAACTTTACGGGCGGGGCCATTATACACTGAAGACAGTATTGCCTAAGACTTCCCAGCAAAATTCCGATAAGTATACTTCTGTTTAATCTCTGCAAGATATAAAAAGAAATTCTTTTGCAGCATCATTCCAGTAGAGAATGAGGACGGCACGTTAAACAAAAAGACAACCCTAGGTAAATACCCACACGTAATTTACTAGTACACCTTGACTTATTTTCCATTTTCAGATTCAGACAAGAAAAGGCGTAACATACCTCCCCTTCTTCCGGGAGATTTTAACGAAAGCTTCCTTAAAATAAAATCATACGCCTGCATTGCCCTGAACAACATGAACTAAAATAAGCTGAATTATTGCATGTGGAGATGGGAAAGTAGAAAAAAAATTAAAACGAATAAGTTACTTATCTCTAGCCACCTACTACTCTGAGGACGAACGACATACGAATCTCATAAGGAGTAAGAATAATTTACTCCACTTCAATCAAGAGCTTGGGTCACTGGACTTCGTACTGGGTATGATCCCAACAATATGAATAACAAAATTTCAATAAAAATCTCTTTTGGTTAACAAGTTTTGAGACAATCAACCTGGAGAACGATATTAGTGATTTGGAATAGTCTGTATTCTATTGTATACCGACGACACCAGATATGGTGAAATATTTATATCATTTCGCTTAACAGAGTATCGGCCGCAGTAAACTTAAGCGGTAAACAATGTTACTCTGTCGTTGCCCAGTTAAGCTGGGTGGATGCCTTATTGGGGCGACCAAGAAAAAAAGATATCCTAATCAAGTTCATCTCGCTTCGAATGGTATGCTTTTAGGTCCTTAGTATTCCACGTTCCCGCACTTTTCCCAGTAGAATCTTTTAGCTCGTATGTCCACGGTGAAACTATTTTCGATATAGTAAAGGGACCGACGTACTTTGGTGCTAGTTTTGCATTAAAATATTTTGTAGCGTCTGAGAGAACATAATTCTTTCCCCAGACCATATCGTTCACAAGAAATTTCTGATCCTTCCTACGGAGGTCATAAATACGCTTAGATCTTTTCTAACGTTCTCTAAAGCTATTGATCTTATTACTGCATCAAATTTCCCTTCACTTCTAACCTGGACATGTTCCCTCCCATGATTGACCATTCCCTTACCGAAGTTAACAAAGTACGGCGTAAGCTTCGTGACTTCGTGTGTAGATGTACGAATGGCGCAGGCTACCTTCGCTAAATATAAGTCCCACTTCCTGTGATTGTCCGCTACGTATGCCCGAAGCATGGACTTTATAACTTGATTCGTGCGTTCTGCAGGATTGGCCTGCGGATGATAAAGTGCCGTGTAATTTATCTTTATTCCGTAGTCTTCGCAAAGCCTTTTAAATTCTTTACTTCGAAACTGGCTACAATTATCACTAATCAAGGTTCTAGGGACGCCGAAAAGTAAGAACACACTTTCTTCTGAAGCTCGACAAATAGAAGTAACCGTCGCAGATCGTAAAGGGAAGAGCATCGGGAATTTAGAAAACTGGTCCACCACTGTGAAAATATATTTATAGCCTCTACTTGAATTAAGTAAAGGACCAACCAAATCCACGTGGACAGACTCCCATGGTTTACTGATTACAGTACGAGGAGCCATAAGACCTGCGGTCTTCTTAAGTTCTGGCTTTGTGGCTTGGCAGACAGTACACCGCTTCACATATCCTGCCACGTCTGCCTTCGTCTTCGGCCAATAATATTTCTGTAATAACCGGTCGTATGTCTTCTGTGTCCCGCGGTGTCCTGCTGTCGGTGCGTCGTGGGCTTGAAATATTAAGCTTTTCCTTTCCTGTTTAGGAACTACCTGCGTCCAAGATTCATTAGACAAAGCCAAATCTGGATACTTCGGCTGACAGTGCTTCCATTATATACCACCATCTACTTTCCAGTCTGGATAGTTGTTAGGTTTCATCGGTAATTCCCTTGTCACTCTCATATACCACGTGTCCGTAACATGAATGTCTTGGCCAATTAAACCCAGTACTGGTACAGATCGAGACAACCAATCTTGTAGAAGGTGTTCCTTGCCCTTCCTATGTATGATGTCAAATTCATGCTGCTGGAGACGCATCGCCCACCTAGCTAATCTCCCGGTTGGGTCTTTCAAATTATGCAACCATACCAAGGGGGCATGGTCTGTAATTACTGAAAACTTAGTCCCTTCTAGATACGGCCGTAATTTCCCTATTTCCCACAGCACCGCAAGACACTCGCGCTCAGTTGTAGAGTAGTTACGCTCGCAGCGGCTAAGCGAGCGAATCAAATATGCTATAATACTGTCTTTTCCATCAATATGCTGTGTTAGGACTGCCCCTAACCCATATCCAGGAGCATCTGTATGCACAATGAATGGTTGGTCGAAATTCGGGCAAGTAAATATAGGGGCACTCACAAGCTGAGCTTTAACTTCTCGAAAACATTACTCGCACTCTTCGGACCAAACAAACTTTTTCTGTTTCGTGAGCAGTTCTATAATAGGGGCGATCAGTGTAGCAAAATTGGGCACAAATCTCCTGTACCAAGCTACTATTCCTACGAATCTACGTACTTCCGATACATTTTTGGGGTTGGGGGTTTCCAGGATGCACCGTGCTCTGTCGGGGTCTACTTGCAGGCCATTTTCCCCTACTAAATACCCTAAGTAGCGAAGTTCTGGACTACAAAATTCGTACTTTGCATAATTTATAACTAGGCCCGATTGATGCAACCTATCTAATACATCGCTTAACACTTGCTTATGCTCCTCAAAAGACTGCGATACAACAATCACGTCGTCTAAGTACACGAACACCTTGGTTTCTAAATCGCCTGATAGCACCCTGTCAATTAAACGTTGCCACGTCGCGGGAGAATTGCTCAACCCGAAAGGCATTCGTCGGAACTGGAATAACGCTTTGTTTGGAACCGTGAAGGCTGTGTATTGCTTCGAAGACTCCTCTAGCGGGACTTGCCAAAACGCTGACTTAATGTCTAGCGATGACATAAACTTGGCGTCTCTGAGCTTGTCCAAGGTGGCAGAAACATAGGGCAAAGGGTACGCGTCTTTCTTCGTAACCTTATTCAGTTTCCGGTTATCAACGCAGAAACGATACTTACCGTCCTTCTTCTTGACCATAACGACAGGTGAGGACCATGCACTATTCTATTGTTCGACGAATCCTACTTCGAGCATGCTCCCGAGCTCCTCATTAATTACTTTTTGTATGGCCGGTAATACTGGGTAGTACCTCTGCTTTATCGGAGGGGATTCAATTTGAATTACGTTCTCTACTTCTTTTGTACACCCCAGGCCTGTACCCATCTTTGTTTTGACTTGGGAAATAATTTCCTCTGGTTCCCTCTTCTGCATAGATGACAACCTTGAATGACTTTGTAGTGAACTAATATGATAATCTTCTTCATGTTCTGTGAATTGCCAAGCATTACCTCTAAAATTAGCTTCGATATTCCTATGTCACCAAAAATCTATACCAAGTATTATATAATGTGGGAGATCTAGTATAACTAAGACGTCAATAACTTTAATACGTTGCTCTATTTCAATCGGCAAACTTACTTCTCCGAGCACGTTCACGAATCCACCATTAGCTAGACTTATCCTTTTCGCATCTGCTTCTTTGACCTTCAAACCCATACTTTTTAGCTGCTCCCAACTTGGCCCCCCAATAATCGTTCGTGATGCCCCTGAATCCAATAACCCACAAAACATCGATCCGAAAATAGAAACTTTTAAATGCGGGCGCACATCATTCTCTGCTCGAGCAAAGACATAATCCATTAAAATGTTAAGTGCGCTGCCAGACCTCTTTATGATGTTCCCCTTTTCTACTTTCCCAAAATCCCTGTTGATAACGGCCTTTCGTGGATTACTCGACTCGCCGTTTAATTCCGAGCTCCGTTCCCGTTTCCCGATTGGGGTGGTTGCTGTTCTTCTACATTACTGTTTTGTATTTGTCTTCTAGGTTTACATTTTGAACAGTTTGGACGAGTCACACCGGGTGTACCACATCCAAAACACCTATAGTTATTTCAGCAGATCCTTGCAATATGGCCAGTTTTCCTACATTTGAAGCATGTTACGGCTCTGGTAGCATTAATATTATAATCGCGATTAGAAATAACTGCTACTGAAGGGTCGTTAGCAATTACGTAGGCTAGGTCTGGCTCTAATAGCTGGTTATTTTTCCTAGATGGTGGTGGCACAAATGCTTCAACCGATGCCCGTACTGATTCTAGACGTCTTCCCAAATCGACTAAGTCCTTAATTGTTTCCACTTCTTGTAGTCCAAGTTGGGTTTGATAGAACGGGCTGATGTTCCGCTTAAGGATTCGTAATTGTTGCAACTCTGTTAGGGAATCGGTCAGCCGCGAGAATGTTCATCATATTTGCCACGTACATTCCGATGGTTTCATCTCGGCCTTGTGTTTTCTTCTTTATTTCGTCCATCAACCTATCGTCATAATCCCTTGGAAGGAATTCTTTCTTCAATTCTTTTACGAGATCCTGCCAAGAACTGAATTCGGACTTGTTCGCTCTGTACTAAATTAATGCTTTACCACTGAACAGGTCTAACGCTGATCGGAACAATTTCTGGTTGTTGATCCCTCGAGCCTCAGCCAACTCCTGTACCCTATCTAGAAAACAGTTAAGCGACTGTCCAGATTCTCCAGAGAATCTAACATCCAATTTATGAAGGGATACACGTGACCGTGAACTAGTCAGAACAGTATCAGCCATGGAATGTTCTAAAGCAGTTTCGGAGGAATCGCTGTCCTCCTCTTTGCCGTCAGCCTTAAACTTCAAGGTCCCAAGGCACAAAACTAGGTCACCGCGAATACGTGCCTTTTCCTTCTTTTGCTCCTCATTCTCAATAACTGTCCTCCCAAGCCTACCCAACGACCATTCAATCTTTGTTAAGATTTTCTTATAATCCGCCGAAATATTATCGCCTGCGAACTTATCTAGCAGCGGTTTAATTTCTTCTGTTTTCCTCGCAACTGCTTCACTATCCTCTTCAAACGTGTTGGGATAGTCTGTCTCTATAAGTCAGTTTGCGCCCTTTTCTGCTCTCAGAGCAGCCCGCAAACTAGACCTCATGTCCTCCACCTTTCCAACTGGTAGAACCCTAATCGTAATTTCATATGAGAGCTCTTCCTGATTTAGTCTATTTATTTCCATTTTAAAACTTTATCTAAGTGACCCGAGGACGATAATTATTACCTTATTTGAATGTAAGCTATACATACTGATGGTAGGTATAAATACTTAAAATAAAAAGAAAAGAAACGAAAACCTCCAAGTATATTAGAAGTCAATTAAGTTCGACATGGAGTATGCTTAGATCATCTTAATGCACCCATATGCTAGAAAAATTCGTATCTGTAGCCTATTGCACAGACCGAACTCATAAGCGACTTACTTCGAATATCTTACCAAAGAAACGACTTATAATAAAAATAAAAGAAAGCTTTGAGAATTTTGATAAAGCGAATCCGATACACTTTTTTTTGTTCGAAGTAGAGTAGTGTGTATGTATCCTATTCGAAATCCAATATCCAGAATCAAAGATTAAATTCAATTGGAATCACACAATGCCAACTTAACTCTCAATTGTATTCTCCATCGTGAAATTCAGACTCGTCACTATCTAAATTGCAGATATCTATTATTCTCAGTAATTATACCTAAAATAAAAACGCTATTATACAACAATACACTAAATTAATTCAAACACTATTAAATTTCATTACGCAGTCGAGAAAATTGTCAAAACCCCGTCGGCATTACTTATGTTGCCAGGAATATAACCATATCAACATGTCACTCATTGCAGTCTTATCGAATTTTCTGCAATAAAACCCCAATTTTTTCGAAACTATTCCCCCTAAACTACTCTCTGATTATAGGATTCTGCTGGTCTCTCCTCAAATTCGAAAACAGTTCATTTGTAGAAACTAGGTCAATAATTTGCTGCACTGACTTGTCTCTCCCAACATCAAAAGTATCGCAACATTTCAACTGGAATATTTCACACTTCTCTTTGAAAAATTTCCACTTTCCGCAAATTCAATTTTCAACTGGACTGTTTGACATTTCACTATGAAAAAATTTTCACTTTCCGCAAATTATTTTGTATTTTTTTTTTGTTTTTTTTTTTTTTTTTTTTTGTTAAATAAACAGGTGATTTAATTCTCAGGACCCACGTTGGGCGCCAAAATGTTATGCTCCGTCTCCAGTGCACAAAAAAATGGTTCGCCGGCTAGCTGTGGAGATGGGGGTTGGATAGTAGAATTAAGAAAAATAACACCTGTAGAGGGCGCCACGTGGTTTGTTCGATTCCACGAACTCTATGTTTGTTGAGAAAAGAAAAAAAAGAATATATATCAAACAAAACCACTGTTTTTTTTAAATCAAACGTTATAATATGAAGTCATGAATTCATTATTTTCCTTAATTAAAGAGGGTTTTACTAACCTAAATATTCAAGTTCTTCTTGGAAACAAATCCGAAAATATAATAGAACAAATGTCCCTTAACTAGCACAAAGAGGCAACACACTTAACCCAATAAATTTCATTTGGTGTGACAACAAAATTAATTAAATAAAAGACAGATATACTGTAATAAGAAAAAATCGCATTTAATTACGGCGGTACTTATCTTCAACTATTTTCCTTAACGCAATTCCTTTAAATCTCGCCCGTCGAAATTCTCTCCTTTCCTGTTTTCGTTTATCTGCCTTCAGTTTAATATTTTCTTCTCCTAGACCTCGCTTACTATTCTTTTCTCTCCTTTTTTTTATACTTTTCTCCGCTTTTTCTAATTTTCTTTAAATCTTTTTAAACTTTTAGGTGCAACCTTCTATAACTTTTCACTTCCTGTCAAAACTGTCCCCTTCACCTACCAAGGCCGTCCAATTTATCCCAAATCGCTCCCTATTTTGGAAGTTTTCCATAATTTTCCAATATTTTCCAATCAAGACTGACCGTTTCCAAACGGTTTAAATTTGTTAATAATTTTTTGTTTTTTTTTGTTTTAAAAATAATCGCAACAATACCAGCTTTAATTTGGTATATTTGAATATCCTACTAAAATTCGTTTTCATAGGATATTCGGTGATTAAAGTTTTGTTTTGACAACCACTTCACATGGTTTCAAATTTCCTAATTAGAGTTTATTTTGTTAAATAGTATAAATCATCGTTTGCCTTAGGCTGAGGAAAGTTTGATTTGCGCAATTCTAATGTCCGGGCTATAAACTTCCGGCCTCAATACTCAGTGATAGTTGTGCGAGGTTAGGAGTGAATCCCGTGAAAAATTTTGGAAGAGAACTTGGATCGGGTAAGCTTACCATTAATTTTTCTGAACAAATTGTACTTCGTAGGAAAGATAAGTACCACCTACCATTAAGATTTCCTTTTCCTTTTAGAGTTTGTGTTCATGCGTGGCCTCATTTGCTCGACATCATCTTGACAATATTATGTGTAAGTATACATTACTTCTTTAAAAAAAAGCTTCTGTAACTATACTAATCTAATTAATTTGCACTAAATATAACTTAAATTAATCTTATCTAATTCTAGGTACTCATCGAATTCGAAGCAAGCAATTCGCGCCGTCCAGCATTTCAAAACGGCCCTTCCTTGAATCGTTATATTGTAACGTCAAAATTCGTTTCTCTTTCCTACATATGGCATTCTATGTTCTCCGTGAGCTATATGTGGTGCGCCATCATGAGGAATCCATCCTTCCAGGTTGACGATACGACCACCAGTGATTATACCAGCAGAACTTTACGGGCGGGGCCCTTATACACTGAAGACAGTATTGCCTAAGACTTCCCAGCAAAATTCCGATAAGTATACTTCTGTTTAATCTCTGCAAGATATAAAACGTAATTATTTTACAGGATCATTCCAGTAGAGAATGAGGACGGCACGTTAAACAAAAAGGACAACCCCAGGTAAATACCCACACATAATTTACTAGTACACCTTGACTTATTTTCCATTTTCAGATTCAGGCAAGAAAAGGGGTAACACTTCTTCTGTCGGATCTTTGATCAATCATCTTACATACAATGCTGCTTATCTGTGACCTTATACTGATGAGGGTCGGCTAAGCGCATTACATGTGGGGTTGTACCAAATTGATTTTTAGTTAATTTTTTTTAGTTTTAATTCTTTTGTTCTGTCCAGTATTTGCTAATGTTGTTTAATACGGCTTATGTATATGTAGATAAACTCAGTTGAAACTCCGACTTGTACATATATATCTTCTTGGCAGATACAATTTAAAGTGCCTATGTTTTGCTAATATTTTCTGCATTTTCGAGGTTCCTACGTGTTATGAACATTTAGTAATTTTAACTGCCTTGGTACCAGTTATTTTCTTTAAGTGCGGATTCTTAACCCTAACACATACTGTTTCTTTAATTTCTTTTGTTTTAGTTAAGTATTTTAATTACCCAGTACTGATCGATTTCGTGAACATCGACTCCTAGGTGCATGCGGCGTGCTCTCTCAATATCGGTTTTTTCAAGCAGTCTTTGGGTAATTAGTCCCGAATCCTTATCACAATCAGTTTTCAGGATAGCAAATATAGAATCATGGAAGTCAATAGGCTTAAGCAAGATGAGTTGTCCTATGAGCTTAAGGTGAGGGGTTTACCTATCGTCAAAGTAGACGAAATGCGTGTCAGCTTGCGTGAAGCTTTAAGAGTAGAGAAGGATGGCAGATCACTGACGGTAGAGCCGCATTCATTTAATTTTACAAAGGATGTCCAAGCACTTGGGTGACTTTAACGGTGATTCGAACAGCACAGAGTACAAGAAAATATTTACGAAAATCAAGTGGGCTTTGAGAAGGTTGGGTAGAACCACTCGCGTTGGGACGGAGCAAAAGGGGGAACAGGCGAAATTACGAGCAAATGTATTTTTATCCTTGGAGTCATTGAAAATTAAGGCGGATGGTGGTTATGATGAAGAGGGCGACGATGATGATGAGGTTGTCGACTTATCCATGTTAGCTGCGGTCATAAATATTGCTTATTCACGAGTTCCGTTGTACAAGTGGGAAGTGAAATTTTCGGGTGATCAAGGCCAATCCTTGAACTCATTCTTAGATAGAGTGAAAGAGCTGGCTGAGGTCCGAGGTATTAGTAGGTACCAATTATTCCACTCATCGATCTGTTCACAGGTCGCGCACTTATTAGGTATAGAGCGAACAAATCTAAATTTCACTCTTGGCAAGATCTCACAAAAGAGCTTAAGAAAGAATTCTTGCCACACGACTACGACGATCGATTAAACGATGAAATAAAAAGAAATACCCAAGGCAAGGACGAGACTATAGGTATGTACGTAGCGGTGATGATTAACATGTTTTCGCGATTATCCGAACCATTAACCGAGACCCAGCAACTGCAGATATTGAAGCGGAACATTAACATCTTTTATCAGACGCAGCTCGGTCTAAACCAGGTAGAGACTATACAAGATCTGCTAGGCTTAGGACGACAATTGGAGTCTATTCGAACCTCTGTGGAGGCATACGCTCCTCCACCCTCGAGAAGAAGTACTCACTTGCTCGAACCAGATCTGGCTTATGTGGCTGCAGATCGTGCAAATGTGGCAGTAGTAATGGGTCAATCTGAAAATCCTAACTCGGTACCTCATTTAAGAGCGAAATGTTTTAGATGTGGCCGCCCCGGTCATATCGCGCGCTTCTGTCGAGAAAACTTGAGGTGTTACGGATGCGGAGCTCCGGGTGTCACACGCCCCAGATGCAATAATTGTAGAACCAATACGGCGAATCACCCGCAGCAGCCTTCATCATCAAATCGAGCAAACGAGCAGCGACAAAATGCACAGTATAGAGAGAAGCAAACACAAATGAACACAGTTAACAGTCAGTCTAATCAACCTTCGGGAAACGCAAGAGGAGCTCGACTATAGACGGCGAATCGAGCTCTGTTAATTCCAAAAAGGCCGCGCATCTAACGAGTTCTTCTGGGAAAAACCAAATAAAAAAAAATTATCATAAAAATCTCCTTCCTTTCTCTAAGAGCTAATTCCAACACAAAAGTCTTCCAGGTCCACCCTCTCTCCAATCAGATCAGGACTATGCGGTAAGGACAAGTAGTGTGAGTGTGTGCATGTTGATTGGTACAGATACTTGTGCTACTGCCAATTTGACTGACAGCTGATTTTATCAAAACAAACATGTCTGAATTGCCCAATTTCTTCGTTCCTTTTGTAGAACAGAAATCGTGCGCATTGACTTTAAGTACTAGTGCAACTTCCTATAAGCTACTACTAGTGTAAACCTCTCTCTTCCGGAATATCAACTGATAGAAACTGAAAACTGCCACGTGTGGGCACAAAAAAATTAGCGTTCAATATGCTGTCACGACACTGATGCTTGCTGCCCGCTGTCAATCAACGTAGAAACTAAAATTCACAACAACGTCTAAGCACAATCACATGTAGGTGGCGGTAGTGTAGCGGTAATAAAAAGATATCGTTTGGTTGCTCATTTATCACTGACTTTTATTCTCTAAACAATTTTTTCATTTATTAAATTTAATTACTAAATAAATTATTTCAAACTAATCTAAAACCAAACTGCATTCTTTACTTCATTTAAATCTATATCTAAGTTAATGATTATGAATTCAGCTCAAATTTCTTACTGCTAATAAATAATTTAAATTATGCTTCAATTCTTTATTTTCCTTATTATTTAATCCTACAAACTATTGCTGAAAGAGAAATATTAATTAAGATGCCAACTGTGCATTAAACTAACACGTAGTGTGAAGCTGACCGTAGAAAATGCAGGTTTTGACACTGTATAGATTAATTAAATTGACTATTTTCTGTGTAAAATGTATTCTTTTTAGATAAACCCAAATTGTTTTTTGACTCCTATTTAGTGTAACCAACATCCAAAATAGCATGCGTTCATACTTTACGGACTATAACCTTGAAATTTGTTGTAACAAATGTGAAATACGCGCGTTGAAAAATTTACCAAAAAAATAATTTGTAGAATGTATTGAGAAGAATGGAACTAATTGAAGGAAAGAAAATGGAATAAAATTAAAGCGAAATGAAAAAGAGAATTAAAACAGCAAGCTATTCTGCATTATTATGAAAATTAATTATTAATGTTGAAAAAATGAACTTTAAAACGAAGATGAACTATTTTTTAATCAATTAATCACTGAGACCTTTTAAAACTTTGCAAATTTGAAGCAATGTGACCTTTCGGCAGCTGTATTTCTCTTGACAAGTCGATGAAAAAGAAGAACGATTGACGAAATACCCCCTTTTTATAGAGAAATTTGCTCCATTATCGACATTTATACAGTGAAGTATTCAAAAAATTCACTGAGAATGAGAAAAGACTGAAATTTTCTCACTGTCAAGAGATAGCAAATTATATACTCTACATTTTTATAATTTTCTCTTGAAAATAGATTGTAAATTCAATGTTTTTAATCAATTTTTATAAATTTTGGAACATTTGCTATAAAAATCTCGATTCGCTACGTTTCATATCAATGTAGTAGGTTTTTATGTCATTTCGTAGTATTTGCTGTCTTCTTCCCACTGTGAGTCTCTTTAGCACTCATTGTGGGAAATGTATTAATAAAAAATCGCGAATATCACGTTTCTCGCGTAGAATGTCGCGAAACCAACGCGGCCATCGAAATCACGGTTCAATTATTCGTGATTTTGATATGTCAAACGTCGCGAGTTATGAAGTTTACGATGTTTTGACACTGTCGCGCGCGAGTGTCATGTTGTTTTTATTTGTGTTTTTAGCGTTTTTTAGTAATCTTTTCAGCTGTTTTCTTTCACCAGGGATATTCTTGATAACCAGGTAAGCAATTTTCTTATTTACTTTGTTAATCAACTTGTAGGTTGCTAATTTTGCAAATTTGTGGCAAATGTCAGGTAAGTGCCTCTGTGGCATTTTTTACTTGTTTTGTCCACAAATATTTAACATAATTATATTAATTACGTAGTTTGTAACTTGTATTAATGTTTTGTGTGGTGTGCTTCATGGTGAACATTAACTTATTCGTGTTTTCCATGTCTCCAATTTCTCATGGGATTGTTGTTGTACATATATACACACAGCAATGGTCTTAGTTCAGGTCAATGACCTTTGATTCTGATTAAATAAAATTCTTGTTTTATTTTGTTTTGCAATTCATTTCTTTTATTTTATTTCAGATATTCTTGCTGGAATCTATCCACTTGTGAGGCTCCAAGTGGTGGTAATTTTTTTTATGTATATTTATTTTAAATCTTTGCTGAGCTTGTCTTACTTTTTCAGGTTCGCTGAACATTCTCCCTCCCGTTGAACGGTCCTGTTAAACACCCGCTTCTTAATTTTCTGGATTCCGCGTTTTGGACAATGGTGGAGCATAAGTGTGTCATCAGCACGAACACGTAACACTACCTGATAGCTTTCGGGTAGGTTTAGTGTTCGTTCTTTATTGCGTCTCGTTTGGATGTCTTCAAAGTTTATCCGTTTTATAAAATCGCTTGGAACAAAGATGGTGATGCCATCACGGGTTAATAATTTCTGGAGTGAATTCTCCTACCTCATTTTAGCTTCGTCCAGTGTGGTTGTGGGTAGCAGCCGTTCCAAATTATCTACTTGAGCTCCATTGGCGATGATTTTTTCTTTTACTGTGGGATTGGTCTGCGGCTTATCCATCAGGAACAAGTCGCGGGCATTGGAAGTTGATGCCTCTGCTTTTGAGACTTCGGATGTAGATGCCTCTGCTTTTGTGCTCTACTCTGCTTCTGGTTCCTTGGTAATTTCTTCCAATTTTGCCCATAGTTCCTCGAACTCACTGCGGTCGAATCCAGAATCAATGGGATCATCAGGCAGTGTGAGAGCTGGTCTCAAACAAGAAGGGAGAGATGCCGGTTTTTAAAAAGATAACTCAGTCGTTTTTCAAATTAAAATATATAATTTTATTTAATAATTCATGTACTTAACCTAATATCACAAATTCATAAAAAACAATTCAAAGAAGCTTAATACTATAAATTCAACTTAACAATTCAGAAAAAAAATTCAATAATAAAAATAAAACAAAATGATCCAAAAAAGGTTGTCCGTCTCTTTAATTCTGAAAAGAAGAAGAAGATCGGAATTAGTTTTTGTCACCTTCTAAACTACTAGAATAATAATGCTGCTAATACGTGTGGGCACTAAGGCAGTAAAAATGACGTACACAAGAATTTTCTATGAATCTGTTTGACTGTAGCGGCCCTGTCAGACAGAGAAGCTGAATAAGCAGAAAAAAGGGGGGTGCAGCAGCGTGCTGCAACGTGGGGTTCAAAACAGAATGAGACGAAATTTTCAGATTAGACTCTGAACAGAACTATACTTCTGTAATAAATATAAAAACTGATTTCAGATTAAACTCTGACCAGAATTATACTTCTGTAATAAATATGAAAAATGATTTCAGATTAAACTCTGAACAGAATTATACTTCTGTAATAAAAATGGAAATTTCAGATTAAACTCTGAACAGAATTATACTTCTGTATGGAGGATAGGAATATATTTTTCAGATTAAACTCTGAACAGAATTATACTTCTGTATGGTGGATAGGAACACGATTCTTATTTTTCAGATTAGACTCTGAATCAGATGAACTCTGATAAAAGAATGGTGCCATCTATTGCAGCTCATCGGCCTTTTATAGTCGCCGCATCCAGTTATTAGCTCTCGCCTCTCGGTGTTGCCCTAGCGACGTTTATTCCAATTGCTCGTATTCTGACTGCGGCGAAGGCGAAGACAGCTGACTGTGTAGATGTCATTAAATTACGTGAAAAAAGTTGTCAACAATACAGAGGTACAAGTGATTTGGTAAGTTTGTGATTTATTGATTAATTATTGATTAATTGTTTTAGTTAAAACATCTGCAAAGGTTAGATTTGGAGCATTTTATGCTTGTGTGCACTAATCGAGAAGAAATGCTACATACAGGACGCAGCAGATAAGTATTCTGTTGATTACTATTCTTTTTAAGTTTAATACTTTGTGGTGCCTTTTTGTTTATTTCAGGAATTAATGAAAATGGTGGAACCAGGCTGGATGCTTCAATTAGAATTTAGGTGGACTAAACATCCCCCCGCCTCAAAAAATACAATTTTTGGGGTTTTTTTTTTTTATTTTTAAATAAATTACCTTTTTTTGATGAGCGATGTACAATTTTTCACCTTTCCTCTTCAACTTTAATGTAACGTCCCCAGGAAGACTCCATCTAAAGAATGCTTTTGCTTTCCTAATGCTGTCCCATGGGGTGTTCGTGTTCTGTAGCAGTTGTATTACGATGGGAGTTGCGTGGATTTTTCCAATTAAATCTCCTGGGATTTCTGGATTTGATTTCGTTAATTTATGATTAGCTGCGGGAGGATCTTGGTACTCTTTTGGGGGAGTAATAGGACGATCCATGAACGGTGTTTTGCTATTAGGACATTTTCCTGGTCCTGTTTCATGTAGAACTCCGGGCACGTTTGATTGTGATGTGCAAGTTGAATCCGTGAACGCAGTTTTGTTTTTATGATGTGCCTGAGTGCTCGGTGGGCGTGTGAAGTTAGATGTCCCTGCTGCATTGAGTGAGTTCTTTAGCAAGTTTGGTAGTGTCTTACTGATTCCTGCTGGCCTTTGCTTTGAGTGCTCTGTCCTTTTCTTATTGTTAGGAGTATGTGGACCTTTTGACTTTTTGGTCATTGATCCCATTGGTTTGTCAGGTATTTCTTCGCATAGATTTCCTGGCAGGCTAGGCAAAACAGCGATAGGTAGTCGTGGCTGTGTTGGAATACGAATTCCGGGACAACGTTCCTTCGTTCTAGACGTGAATTTGAAAGAGTCATTGGCCTTGGTCTCCTGTTTTAGTTTTTTTATGTTTGGTGCAACAGTCCGAGCTTCAAATGGCCTGGATACTTTCTTTACAGGCAATGCGTCGTGAGGTGGTGGTCTTACGACTGCCGATTTGATTTTCCTTCCCTTTGAAGGTGTTGGAGGAAGTGGGCTGATAGGCCTGATAGGTGTAGGAGCCGCCATAAGTTCCGGAGGAGTAGGTGCAAGGCTTACATCCATAGAATCCAGTGATTCTGAATTGAAAATTTCTAACAATTCCTCCATTGCACTTAATACAGAGAATATAAATAACCAAAACTGAAAAAATTAACGAGTTTTAGGAACCACTTTTCACTTGTCACTTTTGAAACTGAAGTGATTTTTGGCGGGTTCTGCATTCGTATATATTCAAATATAACGGGTATTTTGGAACTTGGTACTGCCAGAGAGCAGCAGACCTTGGTGGGGATAATTGATGATTGTCAGGAGATGTTGGTGAGAGGGAGAGGGCACATTTTTGAGATAGGACGGGTGAGAATATTTTTTGCTGTTTTAATCGTGACTACTTTTACTAAGTTGTTATGGCCAGTATGAATTTCAATTCTTCGACCTAATGGCCATTTTCCTATTGGGATTTGATCTTCTTTTATCAAGACGAGAGTTCCGATTTTTAAGTTTTCCTTTTCAGTCTGCCATTTATGTCGTTGATGCAATGTATGCAGGTAGTCTCTTGACCATTGCTTCCAAAAGTTGTGGGAGAGGGATTGGATGTGCTGCCATCTTTTGAGAGGATGTTGTGGTGGATTAAGTGGGGAAGGTTCTACTATGGTGAGATTGTGTCGACCAGTAAGGAAGTGTCCAGGAGTGAGAATATTGTAGTCTGTTGGATCGCTGGACAGAGGAGAGAGAGAGGTCTGGCGTTTAAACATGCCTCAATTTGAACTAAAGTTGTATATAGTTCTTCGTAAGTGAGTTTTGCGTCCTTGATTGTTTTATAGAGATGACGTTTGGTGGATTTTACACCAGATTCCCATAAGCCTCCAAAGTGAGGTGCTGCAGGAGGGTTGAAGTGACAAGTTATGCCTTGGTTAGAGAATTCTTTGGCCAAATTGACTTCAATTGCTCTCATTGATTGATTTAAATTGGATTGTAAAATTCGATTTGCTCCTACAAAATTTGTTCCTTGATTCGAGTAGATGTGTGAGCAAAGACCTCTCCGTGCAACAAAGCGCTTGAGGGCAGCTAGGAAGGCTGATGTTGACAAGTCAGAGACGAGCTCTATGTGTATGGCCTTGGTGGCCAAGCAAACAAATAGACAGATATAAGCTTTCGTTAATTTTGCTCCTCTAAGTGTTGATGTTTTCATAACAAGTGGCCCTGCGTAATCTACCCCAGTGTGTTGGAAGGGTAAAGATATATTGACTCTCGCTGAGGGCAGAGAACTCATTAACTGAGAGCTGGGCTTCGCATTGAATCGAAAACAGTCAACACATTTATGGATGCGATGTCTAATCGTATTGCGGGCGTTTATTAACCAATAGTGGTTTCTTATAGTACTCAATATGATTTGAGTGCCTCCGTGTAATGTATAATGATGTATATGATCAATGAGAATGTTAGTTAAGTGATGGTTGTTGGGAAGAATTATGGGATGTTGTTGGTCGTAACTTAGCTGAGACTTGGTGAGACGACCTCCAACTCGTAGGATATTTTCAGAGTCGAGCGTGGGATTGAGAGACAGAATTCGACTCTTTTTAGGAAGGGGTAATTTTCTCTGCAGTTGGTTGATTTCGGTAGGAAAGGAGATATTCTGGAGCAGTTTGATTAGGCATAGTTCTGCCCTTTTTAACTCAGACACTGATAAATATTGAGTAGTGGACTGTATTTTGCGCATGCTGTTTATAAACCTGAGACAGTATGCAGTTATCCTTATGGTTTTTTGAAATGAAGAATATTTATTCAGTATAATTATTTGTTCATCGACAGTAGTAGTGAGAACATTTGGTTTTTTATACTCTAGTTGAGTATGTACCTCCAAAGATTGTTGAGGCCAATATTCCTCATCTTGATGCAGCCAGTCTGGGCCGTTCCACCACATTGACATTGTGACTAGTGTGTTTGGCAGAATGCCTCTTGACGCTACATCTGCAGGATTGGATTTGGAGGGGACGTGATTCCAAGTAGCTTGTGGTATGTTTTCATGTATTTCCGAAATGCGATTGGCCACGAACGTTTTCCAGGTGGATGGATGCTTTCGCAGCCAAGCTAGAACTATGTTAGAGTCTGACCATGCTCTAACTTTAACTTTTTCTAGTTCTAAATCTTTGACAACTTGTTTAATAAGTCGGGAAAGTAGGACAGCACCACATAGCTCTAGTCGAGGTAGTGAGACTGGTTTGATGGGAGCTACTTTAGTTTTTGCTGTCACCATTTGTACTCTGGAGTTCTCATTAAGATGTATTTTTAAATATAGAACTGCTGAATAGGCGTTATTTGAGGCATCGCAAAACCCATGTAGCTCCATCTCGCTTTTGTTAGGCTGGTAGCCTAGCCAACGTGGAATCTGAATGTCCTGAATAGTATGCAGATGGTCTTTGAAATGATTCCACTCTTTTAAAATTTCTTTAGATACCGGGTCGTCCCAGTCACATTTGGAGAGCCAGAGTTTCTGAATTATGATTTTGGCTGTAATTATGCATGGAGCTAACCAGCCTAGTGGATCGAACAGAGACGATACTTCAGATAATATTATTCGTTTGGTGTATGTGGTTTTTGGTTCGGGGACGTTGACTTTAAAGGAGAAAAAGTCTGTTGTTGGATGCCAACGTATTCCGAGCGTTTTTATGGATTCGTTATCAGAGAATTCCAAGTTGGTTTTTAATTCTCGATGATCCAATGGTATATGTTTGAGAAGATCATTATGGTTGGCAATCCATTTACGTAGGTTGAATGTTCCCTTTGCTAAGGCCTCGATAAGTTCACGTTGCAGTTGTATTGCTTCACTGAGAGTATGGGCTCCTGAGACCAAGTCATCGACATAGAACTCTTTCATTATGCTCTTAGCTGCGAGGGGATAATTGGTCGCTTCATCTCGTGCTAACTGCTGTAGCGTTTTGATGGCAAGATATGGCGCTGGTGTTGTTCCAAATGTGACCGTAGTCAAGGCATAATCTTTCAACTCTTCATTTGGAGTATTTCTCCAAACTATTCTCTGGAAATTTTGGTGTTGAGGTGCCATCTGGATCATTCTGTACATTTTCTCTATATCTGCTGTAAAAGAGAACTTGAACAGACGCCATCTTAGTAAGGTAGTCCAAAGTGTTGGTTTGATTGTAGGTCCAACTAGCAGTTGCTCATTTAATGATTTGCCATTTGACGTACGAGCTGAAGCATTGCAAACTATTCGAAGTTTTGTGGTAGAACTCTCCTTGAACACAGCGTGGTGTGGTAGGTAGTAGAAAGGAATGTTTTCGTATATTTTGTTTTCTACTAGTGTTGGTGGAATAGGCTTCATGTGGCCAAGCTGAGTGTATTCATCTATGCAATCTTTGTATAATTTGCCAATTGCTGGGTTGTTGGACAATTTTTTCTTTAATTGTAGGAATTATTTAACAGCCATATTCCTAGATTGTCCAAGCTGTGGTGCATTGTGGTTCTTGAATAGTAAATGAACCTCGTATTTTCCAGAGGGTAGGCATTTAGTTGTATTTTTGTACAACGTTTCACAAAGTTGATCTTCGTGTGACAATGTTGGTCGGGTAGTGCATTCTTCGAGCTCCCAAAATTTTCCCAACTGGTTATCCCACTCGGTATTTATTGTAGTGTGGGTGGATAACACAGTTGTAATGGCGCTCGTTGTTTCTGGCACTGCTCCAACCAGAATCCAACCTAATTCTGTATTTTGGGCTGTTGGAGAATTGCCAGGTCCTCTTTTTATTCCATTTTTAATAATGGCGGCGTAGATGTCTGCTCCAAGCAGAACATCGATTTCTCCTGGGATTGAGAAGGTGGGGTCTGCTAAAGTCAGATTGGTGATGTGTTTCCAGTTTGACACTGCAATTGTCTGGGCTGGCAATAATTCGGTAATTTTTTTGATAATGAGCATGTTACTCTCTATTTGGAATTATTTCGTATATAAAGAGTTAATTCTGACAGTTGCTTGCTTTACAGCGGTGTTAGTGGGTGTTGTGCCAAGTCCAATTAGTTGATGGGTGGTTGGAGAACCTTTAAGCTGTAATCGCTTAAGAGCTCTTTCGGTCATAATGGACACTTGTGACCCAGAATCTACTAATGCTCGGAATGTCATTGTGATTCCGGATGGTGCTATAATGTTAATCAGAGCTGTAGAAAGAAGAGCCCTTTTTAAATTTGAGGTTAAAAAATTTTGGACTTGCAGTTCATTATTTCTATTGGCGGGTGAGCATTGCTTTGCTTCCGTATTAGAATTTTGGGAGATCTGAATAGGTGATTTTGTAACCGAATTATTTTGCTCGTAATGAAGTAGTGAGTTATGATTTTTATTGCAATGATAACACTTCTTACTGCTGGTGCAATTTGCGGTTGAATGGTTGGGTGATAAGCAGTTGTTGCATAAATGCTTATTCGAGACAACTTCGTGTCGTTGTCGCGTGGTCAGAGTTCTAAAGGTTGGACAATGAAATATGATATGGTTACCTTTGCAGTGACTGCAAGAGGTTTTTGTTGTAGGAGGGTGTATTCGTGTTGAACTCTTAGTATTGTTCAAGAGTCCATATATTGGTTTAGGTGAGGATGGTTTTCTCTGTATCGTGTTCGACAATGTATTTTTATTTCCTATCATTTCCAGAGTTCGGAAGCGAGACTCTAGGAATGTTTTTAGTGTGTTTAATTCTGGTAAATCAGTGCTACTATGTAAGCTCTGTTCCCATAATTGATGCGTATCTGGGTGTAATTTCTGTACAGTCAAGTATATAATAATTGGATCCCAATTGGTTGTTTCTACATCTAAATTCTGTAATGCTAATAGTGCTTCTGTTATGTTGTCTAGTAGTCTTTTAATACCTTCGGCGGTATCATGATTAGTGGTTGGGAGAGTCAATAATTTTTTTAGTTTTACGTTGACTAGGATTCGCTTATTTGAGTAGCGCTCCTTTAGGAGTTGCCAAGCCGGTTTATAATTTGCATCGCATATTTCATAATGCCTGAGCAGCTTTCAGCTTCTCCTATTAGATTAGTTTTTAGAAAATATAGTTTGTCAACGTCTCTTAAATTATTGTTTTTGTGAATAACTGAATTAAATAAATCGTGGAATTAAATCAACGTAGAGTATTCTCCATTGAAGGTGGAAGTTTAATTCTGGGGAGTCTTTCATTATTACATGAATTTGTGCTAGCATGTGATGTCTGAGTCTGAGGAGGATTGTTGACAGGTGTTGGTGTTAGTTTGTCTATATCCTCTTCCATGCTTGCTGCTTTTTCAATATAATACTCCTGTGCATCACTAAATGTCTCTTTCGTGAAATACTCTAATTTGCGATCTTCCTTTGTCCCTCTCTTTTGAATTACCCTATGCCGCATTTGGAATTCTTTCCAATATTCGGCGAACGTTTGTAGGCGTTTTTCTGTCGATTTGACAGTTTTCTTTTTTCCATCTCTTTGATGCCTTCTAAATAAGTCTTCCATTAAATCTTTGACTTCTATTTGGGACTGTACCAACTCTGACACAGAATCAATGGTTTCGTCACCAACGTCAGATGGAATGGATTCGTCATCTTTCGACATTTTGTATGGAAAGGCTTGAATCACGTGATATTAAGCAATGTATTCAATTTTATATTTGATTCGACTGAGTTATCGGCTTTGAAGGACCAATGTGAGAGCTGGTCTCAAACAAGAAGGGAGAGATGCCGGTTTCTAAAAAGATAACTCAGTCGTTTTTCAAATTAAAATATATAATTTTATTTCAATAATTCATGTACTTAACCTAATATCACAAATTCATAAAAAACAATTCAAAGAAGCTTAAAACTATAAATTCAACTTAACAATTCAGAAAAAAGAAATTCAATAATAAAAAGAAAACAAAATGATCCAAAAAACGTTGTCCGTCTCTTTAATTCTGAAAAGAAGAAGAAGAAGATCGGAATTAGTTTTTGTCACCTTCTAAACTACTAGAATAATAATGCTGCTAATACGTGTGGGCACTAAGGCAGTAAAAATGACGTACACAAGAATTTTCTATGAATCTGTTTGACGGTAGCGGCCCTGTCAGACAGAGAAGCTGAATAAGCAGGAAAAAGGGGGGTGCAGCAGCGTGCTGCAACGTGGGGTTCTAAACAGAATGAGACGAAATTTTCAGATTACACTCTGAACAGAACTATACTTCTGTAATAAATATAAAAACTGATTTCAGATTAAACTCTGACCAGAATTATACTTCTGTAATAAATATGAAAAATGATTTCAGATTAAACTCTGAACAGAATTATACTTCTGTAATAAAAATGGAAATTTCAGATTAAACTCTGAACAGAATTATACTTCTGTATGGAGGATAGGAATATATTTTTCAGATTAAACTCTGAACAGAATTATACTTCTGTATGGTGGATAGGAACACGATTCTTATTTTTCAGATCAGACTCTGAATCAGATAAACTCTGATAAAAGAATGGTGCCATCTATTGCAGCTCGTCAGCCTTTTATAGTCGCCGCATCAAGTTATTAGCTCTCGCCTCTCGGTGTTGCCCTAGCGACGTTTATTCCAATTGCTCGTATTCTGACTGCGGCGAAGGCGAAGACAGCTGACTGTGTAGATGTCATTAAATTACGTGAAAAAAGTTGTCAACAATACAGAGGTACAAGTGATTTGGTAAGTTTGTGATTTATTGATTAATTATTGATTAATCATTAGTTGTTGTTTTAGTTAAAACATCTGCAAAGGTTGCATTAGGAGTTAGATTTGGAGCATTTTATGCTTGTGTGCACTAATCCAGCAGAAATGTTACATACAGGACGCAGCAGATGTTAGATAAGTATTCTGTTTTATTATTTTTAAGTTTAATACTTTGTGGTGCCTTTTTGTTTATTTCAGGAATTAATGAAAATGGTGGAACCAGGCTGGACGCTTCAATTAGAATTTAGGTGGACTAAACAGGCAGCATGAAAATCAAATTGATATCGTCATAGATATCCAGGATGTCCTCATCGATATCGTAATTTTATTTTGTCTAATAAACTGGACATTCACAAACAGATAACAAATGTGACGACACATAATTCATTTTTGTTATCCTATTGGTAACCGTCACACCTTATTGATTGGTCTTGAAAATATACTTGTCTGTGTTCTAACTTGCACCACTCGGACTAGACCATCGGATCCTGGGTGAACTTCTTCGATTATCCCTAATGACCAAAGTGTTGGTGGTGTATTTTCGAAGCGTATTAGCGCGACGTTTCCTTTTAGCAGGTTGGGCTGTTGATTGCACCATTTGGGTCTATTCTGTAACTGGTTTAAGTAGTCTTTTTACCAATGGTTCCAGAAACGTTGCACCATCTGCTGGATGTGCTTCCATCTGGTTTACAAGTTCATGTCAGGGTAATCAGGCTCTGGAAGGGCGTTGAAGAATTGCCCTATTAGAAAGTGACCAGGAGTTAATACAAATGCATGATGGGATCGATATAGTGGCCTTGCAGTCAGGCAGGCCTCAGTTTGGTTTAACAATGTAGCATGCTCCTCGAATGTGAGGCTGGTATTTCCAAATGATCTACGCAAATGGTGTTTGATTAATTTAACACCAGACTCCCAAAGTCCGCCAAAATGCGGAGCTGCAGGCGGATTCATATGCCACGTAACGGATTTTGTGGATAAATATTCGGCTGCGATTGGGTTTGCTTCCTTTATGGCCTGACGTAGATCCTTCTCAAGTACTGCTTTTCCTCCAACAAAATTTGTGCCACAGTCGGAATAGAGGTTAGTGCACACGCCTCGTTTGCTTATGAACCTTTTTAAAGCTGCTATGTACGCTTCTGAAGTTAGATTACACACTAGTGCAATGTGTACAGCTTTAAAGGCCATACGGAGAAACACACAGAAATAGGTCTTTTGTGACTTTGCATATCTATAACTCGCTGTCTTTACTGTTATTGGACCAGCATAGTCTATTCCAACTTTAGCAAAGGGTTTTGTGATGTTGACTCTTGATGATGGTAGATTACCCATCAATTGCGTTGTTGTTGCTTGTCGTTGCCGAAAACATTTAATGCATTTGTGAATCCTAGTTGAGATACACCGCCTTCCATCTAAGATCCAGCCTGAATTTCTACTTGTATTTAGGACTAACTATGTACCACCATGTAAGGTCTCTAGATGGGCGTTGTCAATGAAGATTGACGTTACATGATGATCACGAGGTAGATTTACTGGGTGTCTTTTACTGTAGGGTATTAACGCATTCTCCAATCGGCCTTCTACTCGTATAAACCCATTGTCATCAAGCGTTGGATTTAACCGTAACAGCTTGCTGTTTTAGCTAGGAACCTTTTATGTAGCAGTGCTTGATACTATTCTCGGAATGCGGTCATCTGTACTAATCGGAATACCGTTTTTTGTGCATTTATGTAGTTAGTACTGGTTAGTGCCGTATTCCTCTTGTTGCAAGGACTTCTGCAATTATATATGAATCGCTGCATCATAGCTATGACGCGAATTAAAAGTGTGAAAGATGAGTATCTTTCGAGAATGTCGTTCGTACAATTTGCAAAGAAATTGGTGACCATTGGTGTCTTTTGCTCAAGTGTAGTTGATTCCTTAATATCAGTCTTGAGTGGCCAGTTGTCTTCCGATTGCGATAGCCATGAGGGTCCGTGCCACCAAAATTTATTGCTCAAGAGCTGCGGGATTGTGATGCCACGTGACGCAACGTCCGCTGGATTGTGACCTGATGGAATATGTCGCCAATGCTCGAATTTCAAATTATCATGGATTTCTACGATCCGATTGGCCACATAGATTTTCCACTTAGGAGGGTGCTCCCTTATCCACTGTAATATTATCTTTGAATCTTTCCAAGCAACTCTGGGGATATTTTCCAAATGAATGCCCTGTACAATGGTCTTCAATAATCTTACAAGAAGTAAGGCACCGTTCAATTCTAAACGTGGTATCATCATTGGTTTAATGGGTGCTACCTTTGTCTTTGACGTTTGCAAATGTCTAGCAACTGTCCCACCGTCTTATTCTACTCTTAAGTTGTAGTGTGAATCTTTCGAGTAGTGAATCCATCTCGGGATTCGTAATTGCTCCAATAAGTGTAGATTGTCAGTGGATTGTCTCCAGAGCTGACTAATGCTGTCCAAAACAGGATCATCCAATGATGAGCCCGTAATCCATAAGTCTTGCAATAGAAATTTAGCTTCTATGATTACTGGAGCTGGCCGTTCTAGAGGATCATATAGGGATGCGATCTCTGATAAGATGATGCGCTTTGTAAACACTGCGTGATGCGACAGTGGTTTTATTGCAAACTTGAATTAATCTTCTTTTGGAAACCACTTAATTCTCAATGTCTTAACTGAGTCATTTTCTGAGAACATTATAGAGTTTTTCAGTTCGACATGACCTTTAGGAAGATCTTTTAACAGTCTATTATCATTGCTGGTCCATTTTCTCAAATTGAACCCAGCTGAATTCATGATTTGTATAAGTTGATGTTGTAATTCCTTTGCGTCCTTTAAATTGTCAGCTCCAGGCAAAAGATCGTCTACATAAAAGTTATTAAATACTGCATCTGCTGCAAGCGGCCAGTTAGGTTTTTCATCTCTTCCCAATTGTTGAAGCGTCCTTATGGCCAGATATGGAGCTGACTTTGTACCAAAGGTTACTGTCTTTAGTTGATAATCTTGAAGTCTGCCCTTTTTTGGGTGTCGCCACACTATTCTCTGAAATATCCTATGATTCGGCTGAATTTCAATCATACGATACATCTTCTCGATGTTTGCATTCATGACAGTTCTATATTTCCTCCAATTCAACAATGTCATGAATAAGTTCGGCTGAATTGTTGGTCCCTTTAACAAATGTTGATTGAGAGACTCTCCATTTGTCGTCTTCGAGGATGCGTCAAATACAACACGTAGTTTGGTTGTTGAACTGTCCTTGAATACAGCATGATGAGGAATATAGTAGTGATTCTCGCCACCTTTAGGCGGGTTTACCTCTTCCATGTGTCCTAAATTGAGATATTCGTCTAAACATTTCTCATACTGCAATTTGAAAGCAGCGTTTTTTGCAAATTGTTTTTGTAAGCTCTCTAAACGTCTAATTGCTTGTTGTCTGGAATTACCCAATTTTCGTGTAGTATTATTTACAAACGGTAGTTTCGTTTGATATTTTCCTGAGTTTAGACGAACGCATGAATTTTGAAAGATTCCTTCACAGACCACTTCTTCTTGTGAGGGAATGGGTTTCGTGGAAACTTCTTCGGTTTCCCAAAACTGTCTAAGTTGCTTATCTAATGTATCTATAAGTGTCATGAAAGTCTTTATTGTGCTCTCATTTGCTGCCTTTTCAGCTTATCCTAATAGCATCCAACCGAAGATTGTCTTGATGGCTGTTGGTGTATTAGGCGGACCCTTCACAATTCCTTCTTGTACGATCTTAGCATAAACTTTGGCTCATAGAAAAGGATCTATCTTGCCTGGTTTCCAGAATATAGGATCTGCTAAGTTGAGTTGATCTAGGTGCTTGTAGTTGACTTTAGATATAAATTTTTTTGGTAACGCATCAGTACCAAAAAATCGTCTGAGATTGCTGTCGTATCTTCTCCACAGGACTTCAGTGAAAGCTTGATTATCTTGCTCGAATTACCTGTTGGACTGCAAATAGCCTGCAATTTGTGACATGCAGACTTTATGATAAAAGAGCATTCTGATCCTGAGTTGATAAGACAGCGCATTATTTGTGGCCTTCCGTGTTCACCTTGGGCTTTTACTAAAGCCGTAGATAGTAACGCGTAAGATCGTTCGCGGTTCATGTAAGTATGGGTTGTAGTTCGATCTTCTGTACCCTGATTGGTACCTAGTCTGAATTGGTCAAGATTGTTACTATCTCTGTGTTGTTGTTGTTAAAGTTGCCTTGGGTTGGCGTTGACATAAACTTCAACAGATTTGGATTGTAGGTTAGTTGCTTCTACATTCCTAGGATGCAAATTGTTTGCTTTACATCTTGATGTATCGATGTATGATGCATTTGTTTGAATTTTGCACATCGATATCTACTAGAACAATTCCTAATTGAACGTTTCCTTGATAAGCAGTTGTAGCAAAGTCCATTTACCTTGAAGAACCTTTTTCTGCCTTGAACATCCATCTTTTGGAGTCTTGTGCAGTTCTGAAGGAGATGATCTTCATTACATGCTGAGCATTTTACTGACTTGATTGTGTGTAATACTTTCATTGTAGTTGGTTTTGAGTGACATTTAGCTTGACTTGACTTGGGTGCCAGCATGTGTGAAATTGCTTCTAAGATTTTCAATCGAGTGTCCAAAAATGTGAATAATTGTTCATAAGTTGGCAGCTCCTCTGGCGCTCCTTGAATTTCTTCCCACAATCTTAATGTTGCGAAAGGCAACTTCTGTACTATTAAGTACACAAGTAATACATCCCATGTCGCAGTATTAACTTGCAAACCCTTCAGTTGCTGTAGACACCCTTGTGTAGAGTCAACTAATGCCTTTAATTCTACAGCTGTTTCTGAAGTTATTTTGGGTTGATTTGTCAAAATCTTAAGCTGCTGATTTACGAGAAACTTCTTATACTCGTACCTTGCCTTCAGTTTGTTCCATGCGGGTAGATAATCTTCATTTGTGATGGGAGTGTGACGTAGTAATTTCTCCGCATCACCTAGTAATGAGCCTTTCAAGTAGTACAATTTTTGAACATCCTTCAAGTTTGTGTTGTTGTGTACTATGGCCGTGAATAAATCTTGAAATGAGCGCCTGCCGTCATAGTTACCATTATACTTTGGCAACATGATTTTTGGTAAGATGTTTTGTTTGTTGTTGTTGTTGTTGTTCAACACGAGTTTGTTGTGGTAGCAATAGTGTGGAATCTGCCAACTCTGTGGTAGGATGAATCAAATCGTATAATTGTCCTATATATATTTTCCATATTGCAGTATGTGTCATCAGTGATATACTTTGGTTCATTTTTGGACGGTGTTGCTATGATATATGATGTTCAGTGATGAGCTGATCAATCTGTTCATATTCAGCACATGTTCGCCTGATTTCAGAGAGTTTGTCTTCGTACAAACCCTTTGAATGCTTTTCTGTTAATATCTTCTGTCCATTAACAATGGCTTTCTTCAGGCGCGTCCTTAAAGCTTTTTCCTTGTTTAACAAACTTTTCAACTCTGTCATTTTAGATTAGGTAAGAAATTTGGGTAGCGAATAGTACAAATTTAAATTTCAAAAAGCTAACTAAAAGTTAAATTAACAATTGTCTGAATTGAATGAATTGTAGTCTAATTTTACTTCCTACAGCAATGAATATAGCCTAAAATAAATGAATCAAACGACCATCCAGGATTCGTTTGATTCATTCATTTTACCAAAATGTTGGTTCGTACAGAAACTTGTGCTACTGCAAATTTGACCGACAGCTTATTTAACCAAAACAAACAATATCTAAATGGCCCAGTTTCTTCGTTCCTCTTGTAGAACAGAAATTGTGCGCATTCATAAATTAACTCCGTGGTGCGAAATCTTTATTTGTCACCTGTAAATATAAAAACGAGTTGATTTTCTTCAGTTTAAGCACTAGTGCAACTTCCTATAAGCTACTACTAGTGCAAACCTCTCTCTTACGGAATACCAACTGAAAGAAACTGAAAACTGCCACGTGTGGGCACAAAAAAATGAGCTTTCAATATGCTGTCACGACACTAATGCCTGCTGCCCGCTGTCAATCAACGTAGAAACTAAATTTCACGACAACGTCTAAGCACAATCACATGTAGGTGGCAGTAGTGTAGCGGTAATAAAAAGATATCGTTTGGTTGCTCATTTATTACTGACTTTTATTATCTAAACGATTTTTGCTCTATAAAAATTAATTACTAAATAAATAATTTCAAACTAATCTAAAAACAAACTGCAATTCTTTAATTCATTTAAATCTATATATAAGGTAATGATTATGAATTCTGCTCAAATTTCTTACTGCTAATAAATAATTTAAATTATGCTTCAATTCTTTATTTGCCTAATTATTTAATCCTACAAACTATTGCTGAAAGAGAAAATTTAATTAAGATGCCAACTGTGAATTAAACTAACATGTAGTGTGAAGCTGTCCTTAGAAAAGGCAGGTTTTAACACTGTGTACAGATTAATTAAAGTGACTATTTTCTGTATAAAATGTATTCTTCTTAGATAAATCTAAATTGATTTGTGACTCCTATTTAGTGTAACCAACATCGAAAATAGCATGCGTTCACACTTTACGGACAATCACCCTTTCCAATTATTTATCTAGCTGAGACTATTTACAATGAAATTTGTTGTAACAAATGCGTAATACGCACGTAGAAAAATTTACCAAAAAAATAATTTGTAGAATGTATTGAGAAAAATTGATCTAAGTGAAGCAAAGAGAATGAAATAAAATTAAAGCGAATTGAAAAAGTGAATTAAAACAGAAGATTATTATGCACGAAAAAACAATGAAAATTAATTATTAGTGTTGAAAAAATGAAGTTTACTGTAAAACGAAGATGAACTATTTTTTAATCAATTAATAATAATAATAATAATAATTTATTTGGGTCCATATACAAAAGATTTACATCTTTTAGATAGTATATTATTCAATGCTAAGGAAGTGTGAAATTATATGAAATTTAAAAGGAACCTACAACTAATTCAGAAATGAGTGAAAAGTAAAATTATAAGCAATGGATATAATAATAATAATATAAAATTTCAAATTGATAACACTAGATGAAATGACTTACTTCCAAATAACAGACCGCGCTCATATGCTCCGTGAATAGACAACTACTGATTAAAATGACGTGATAAAACAATTTTAAAATCTGCCACCCTTGCCCGCCCCCTGACATTAAATGGAAGTGT
>OZ005742.1:197267235-197427060 GCA_963930735.1 Dioctria linearis
GTCTTCTATGTTGATGTTGTGGACAATTTCCCCGTTATTGTCCGCCTGTTTTGACTGCGTTTTTCCCATTCTAACTTTTGTAGTGGTTAAGTGTCTTCTTGTAATATTCGTTGTATGGAACTATAGGTTGTTCTCCTGCTTTCGTGCTTTCAACTTTTTCTTCGTAAATGCTCCTCGATAGATTTCTTCTCTGGATATCTTTGGGCTGCTGCAGTTGTTTAACCTTCTTTTGGAGATTCCTTTGCTCGTTCTTCAGCTGTTTAGCTTTCTGTAGTAGTTCCTTCTTCAATTTCTTGTCCGTTGTTATAGGAATGATGCGATGAATTTCGCCTAACTGCTGCCTTAGTTTAACTGCCTTCCCTCCTCTTGGCCTCTTCGTCAGCTTGCTCTGCAACGTGTTTAATGAAATTGGCTGTGGACCTGCTTGCGGGTTGGCTCGTATTTCCTTCTGTAGCGCAGATGCCTTCTGTCTATACTCCTCCAGTGTAATCTTTTTGTATTTGGCCGTATTTGTAGGCTCATATGTCACGGTCGCCATGTAATATTTTGTTTTGTTTATTTGTATCTTTAAGCTCAAGACTAGGCTTAATTTGCCGCTTTATAGTCTTCAAGCTTTAAAGGTAAGCAAGGCAAGGCTATATGCCGCTTTACTGCCTTTGCTTAGGTCGGTTTGATCAGGCTGAAGAGTGCCGCTTTGTGATCAGTAGGCTATGAAGCCGAATTACGAGAAATGAATATACTTCAATGCAGTAATAATCAAGTCTGAGTTCTTTATTCTTTTCTTCGTCTTTTATATAATTGTTTTACATAGATTCTTATGGAAAATCATTCCATAAGCAAGAATGGCAATTTCAAGAAATGAATTGTCCAATAAGCAAATTCATTGCTTTCTTACTTATTGAATGACCTTTCACAATAATAATTTACATCAATTGTTATGACACACATTTTTGTCACCTACTTGACTTACTTGTAAATGGTATCAAATTGCTGATTCTTAAGATTGTAATTTCTTTGATAAATCGGAAGTAAATTGTATTTCTGTTTTGTTTTGTATTGTTTTGCAATATGAGATATATTTGCTTACAAGCATGATATGGCGCTTGCACAATAATATATGTGCGTACAATGATGTGCTCATATCATGTCATTAAGCATTGTGCATTATTATTATTCATGCTATGTATGTACGTTTGTATATACGTACGTAATGTGTATACTACAAATTACAAGCAATTTTAGGAATAAATACTCGGATATAGCGATTAAATTAACAATTTTTCCGGAGCAACAATTTCACACGTCTACTCGTTATGACACATTCTCTACTATCGGAGACCCTTTTAAAACTTTGCAAATTTGAAATACTGTGACCTTTCGGCAGCTGTATTTCTCTTAATGAGTCGATGAAAAAGAATAACAGTTGACGAAATGACCCCCTTTTTATAGAGAAATTTCTTCCATTTTCGACATTTATAAGTGAAATATTCAAAAATTTCACTGAAAATTACAAAAAAAACTGCAATTTTCTCACTGTCAAAAGATAGCAAATTAAATACTCTACATTTTGCTAATTTTCTCTTGATATTTGATTGTAAATTCGATGTTTTTAATCAATTTTTGTAAATTTTGGAACATTTGCTATAAAAATCTCGATTCGCTACGTTTCATTTCAATGTAGTTGATTTGTGGCGACGAGTCTTTGCAGGTCGCACATTTTCGAACGCTTGATTAACTACTTTGAAATCTAGTCAAAATTTGATTCCAAAATTTTGCACCCAGAACACTTTGTTGAACGCAAAAATGCCTCTGCTAGGTAGGCTCTTACTCTGATTTGTATAAAACAAAAATTATCTTTAAGTCTTGTAATTGTTCATGTCAACCAAGAAGGACATTAAGAAAGAATAATAAAATATTAAGTCCGATTAATAAAGAATCCGCGTATAAGGCGTACAACAAATTGAATGAGACTCTTTCCTTTACGCCGTAATAATTAATATACTTTAGTTACAAAGAACGAAGTCTAGATCCATCCGTTGTTATTCCAACATCGGAACAGAAGTGGAATAAGTGCTCAGTATACCGAAGTCCCACAATCAGAACATCAAAAAAAATGTGGCGTTCTAATGTTCTCGCATGTCTACTGGACCAGGTTAAGCGTAGTGACAATCGCATTGAAGTTCAAGCCGATCACGGAAGCAACCAAACCTCTTCGTCTAAAGTAGTTCAGCCAACGGTTGCCTATAGGCACCATCGCTGCTGAGCGTTGCTTTTCTAGTTATTTTTCAGATCGATTGTCATAGGGACAGTCCCAGCTTCTTCTAAATGAGTTCAGCACTGTGACTGGCAATACCATTTGTTGCTAAACCAAGACAGCGCAGAAGACCATAGGCTGCAGTTATAATCGACCACGTTCAAGACTCTGTGGCCAAATTGTCATTGGGACCGTCTGTCCAACGTCGAGGGTCGACACTACTTAAAATCCACGGAGCAGTTGCTGACACCACAACCACGAAGTCCTGTAAATACAATTTCTATGCGTTCCCCCAATATACTCTGTTTCTCTTTGCCGTATGCGACCTGCATATTAAGAAGAACGCGTGTTGGTTTTCATCTCGAGTCAGTATTGGTGTATACCACCTAAATTGACCGCATATCAAGAAGAATGAATACTCCGTCATATAAAGTATTCCGCTCAAGACAACATTAGTGCATATCAGTTAAATTAGTTGGCTATTAAGAAGAATGAATACACTGACGCTTCAGGTACCCACTTCAAGTCAGCAATAACCCATCTCACAAAAGATTTTTGTGTCATTTCTTCCCAGTATGAGTCTCTTTCACGCTCATTGTGGGAAATGTATTAATAAAAAATCGCTAATATCACGTTTCTCGCGTAGAATATCGCGAAACGAACGAGGCCATCGAAATCACGGTTCAATTCTACGTGATTTCGATATGTCAAACGTCGCGAAGTTATGAAGTTTACGATGTTTTGCCACTGTCGCACGCGAGTGTCATGTTGTTTTATATGTGTTTTTTAGTGTTTTTTAGTTGTTTTTTCAGGTGTTTTCTTTCACCAGGGATATTCTTGATAACCAGGTAACCAATTTCCTTATTTACTTTGTTAATCAACTTGTAGGTTGCTAATTTTGCAACGTTGCGGCAAATGCCAGGTAAGTGCCTTTGTGGCATTTTTTAATTGTTTTGCCCACAAATATTTAACATAATTATATTAATTACGTAGTTTGTAACTTGTATTAATGTTTTGTGTGGTGTGCTTCATGTGGCCCGTGCTTTATTCGTGTTTTCCATGTCTCCAATTTTTCATGGAATTGTTGTTGTAAATACATATGTACACACAGCAATTTTTCTTAGTTCAGGTCAATGACCTTTTGATTCTCATTAAATAAAATTCTTGTTTTATTTTGTTTTGTAATTCATTTCTTTTATTTTATTTCAGATATTCTTCCTAGAATCTATCCACTTGTGAGGTTTCCAACTGGAGGTAATTTAATTTTTTTTTGTATATTTATTTTAAATCTTTACTGAGTCTGTCTTTCTTTTTCAGGTTCGCTGAACAGTGCATGAAAAATCTTGAGTCCTCACAGAAATCTGCGAAGAGTCGTGTTGGGAGAGAGAGAGACTGAAAATGATACTAGAGATTCTTTATCCAGGCAGTTAGCAGTATGCCAACTCCTGATTACTGAAGGTCTCCAGCATCACTTCCATCCTCCAACAAATCTTTCCTTCCTGCTTCACCTCATTGTCATATCTAGCTAACCCTCCAGCTGGGCAGAGTCATGTATCTGGTCAACTAGTTAGCTAAAAGCCAAAAAGTCGTCTCACAGATTCACGACTCTGTCCAGCCAGTTGGCCCAGAGAGCCATGCCTCCGAGAGAACACAATCAAAAAACTCGTGAGGCCACCTACTATTTCCATAGCAGAAGCCAGCGGGAAAGATCGATTAAAAAAAATTCAAAGAAACTTTACAAGTATTGTTTCTCAGTATTTTGAAGCTTGACCAAAGTCAAATCTATAGTTGAACTGCAGAAAAAAACAATACCAAAAACTCTACGTTACTAAAATCACAATCCAAAAAAATTAAAACTCAATCGAAAAATTTTACTTTACTCAAAAATTAAAAACTCGCGAAAACATTACCAAAATATCGAAACTTCACTTTACCCAACTCAATACAGATAACCAAAACCAATTAGACTCAACCTGCATATAACTTCCACTGATTGTGAGATTACCGAGTCAGACAATTTAGCCTGCAGCCAAATGTCCATAACTACGAAGCAATCTCAGGTCCTCAGCAAAAGTCATACTTAAACCACCGAAGTCTAACTGAGGTAGCCCCACGTTGGGCGCCATTTTTGTTATGGAACTATGAAGAGTAAATTGTTTTGGAAGTGAACTGCCAGCATGAGCTGACAGATCACTCGGTGGACAGCGTTGACTGAAGGGCGGCACGCTAGCTCGTCTCGCCTATTGGCGGGAAGAGTGCTGGGGGGGTTCCACGAAAAGATGCCGCTGCCACCTGCCATAAACAAAAAAAGTGCGGGCCTACTACCAACAAGCCGTAGCACACACTCCAGCCCTGAAGTGGCCTTGACAGCACTTACTCTTACCTGTGTGAAGGCACAGATGGCCTGCCTTCTACTTTTTGCCCCATCTTCCCAACGACACTGAGGGCAGATTGATTCCAGGTGTCCCTTATGGACCTGAAAGAACAGAGTGCAGCGGACCTAAACGACCTTCATGTCGTAGAGGGCTCCGAGAGAGTGAGAGGGAAAAAAAGCTTTAGAACTTTATGACGTTATAAGAACTCTTTATTAAACCGGAATATACCCTGTAGGGGAATTTCTGAAATTCTATAACATTAGATACTATTGCACTACATTATGCACCGGCAGTTACTATACCTTATATTAAATTAATTTTTTTATGTACATCTATATCTAATAAACGTAAAGTCTATAGTTCCTTGACACAAATATGAATGAGTATTGGACGGAGACGTGGATATAAATACTGTACTGATACTGATGAGAAATTTAAGCGCGTCTAATCTGCTTCGTTTGTCTATAAGGGCTCCAAAACCGAAGAGGCTTTCACGTCATAATGCTTTGTTCACTAGATTCGCATATAAAGCATAGAGTTAACATGACACATAGGGGTTAATTTTTCATCCGCGAATGTACTCATGGCAACACTAGTATTATGGTCGGGGTACTTACATTTAGAGCGAATATAAAACAGTGTTATATAATAGAATGATCAAATTTACGCACGGGCCCTGTCCCTCTAAGGAGCTCCCTGGAGGTAGGTTTATTTCCTTTGATATGATTTGCGTAGATCTGAAAAGTTTAAAGTTATGTTTTTGTTGGGGATTAAATCTAGCCTACGACGGATTCGAGCGATTAAACGCCGCGGATATTACAAAATCCTCCTATGACTCAATGGGAGTTTAACTATAATGGCTTACGTTATGTTGCATATAAGCATAAAAAATACTAGTTGTGTATATATAAATAGTTCATAGAACGATAAAATTCGCAAATCCTGGCTGGTATCTTAAGAGGTATATGTATATTATGACCGATAAGGTATGACTATAATATTTGTTATCTATTTTTAATAGTTAGATCTAGAAATAATTCAGTGGTGAGATAACTTCTAAATTTTCAACATTATTTCAATATATAGCACACATCGATAAGAGATGAATATGAAGGCTCACATTATGCATCGTTACAAGCGTAGAAATTATTAAATAAGCATGTGTAACTATAGGAGTCGTGAGTCTCCATTGGAAATCTACTGCACTACCACTGGAAGTAAGGGCGCTCAAGCGCGTAAGCTATTTATTAAATTTCTGAATTCTGGATGTTGATCTTTTTCTTTTGCATTGCCTGTGAAAGGACTTAACTAACACACTGGTAATCCCCATGCACGTTGGGACCTTGCCCAATCTTCACCGCAGAAATGCGAAGGAGGGCCACCGCAGCCTTGTTCGGGTCGCGCAGCGTTTTCCTATAATGATTTGTGAGTAACAGGAGGGACGTTCCCGTCGCCGTATCTTCACGGTGGAAATTTTTCCATCCAGCAGTGTCCGTCGTAAATTGACGATTTAGTTTAGGAATTGCTGAATCCAGAATATCCAAGACGTCACTTACTTACTTATCTTACTGTGTTCGGCGCGGTTGGGAACTTGATGAAAGAACACTTTAATGCGAAGTACCATAGGATGCAGTCCCGTTACGCCTTACCTCGTGTGGTTTTAGATTTTACAATACTAGTACGATACACCCCTCTTCTTCATTTAGGGTACAGTGTTTATTTGGCTTTGTTCTAAAAGTTTCAGAAATGCTTCAAGCAAATTGCTAAGCTTCTTCAAATTTTTGTTCACGATAATTTTAAGAGGTACCTGGCTGGATTTTCTTATCTTCTGCTTCGATCTTGCTTGCCTTTGCTTTTCTCCTATTCCCTCTTTATTTCATCCAAAACACTATTAATCTTCAACTGCTCCTGACCAGGGTTAATTTCATCTCTTTTCCTTTTTATTTCTAAAATTTCTTCTCTTCAAGGCAGTCTTTTGCGTTTCGTAATTTTATCTCCTTTCACTAACTCGCAAAGATTTTCCATTTTTATTTTCTCTTTTTTTGGAATTTTAACTACACTTTCGTCTTCTTCAGCCAGCTCGCAGGAAGTCTTCTTTTTCTTTTTTTGGGGGTTCTCTCGACTTTCGATTTGGGTGCGTTCGGCGCGTTTCGTTCTCCATCCACACAGAAGACAGTTCGCGCCCACCTCGTGCTGCTACGGGTCGCTGAGACGTGTATCTAGCGCAGTATAGCATATTGCTATATTACACCATGTTCGAACCAAATCGCTTCGAATGCATACATTTATCAAATACCTTCTGATAGACAAAAATCCTGAAAACAAAGCAACAAAACTTTTACTAACTTAAATCTAATCTAGTTACTCTTAGTCAAAATCAAGTACACAACCCAACAAAGCCATGAATTTGTCGCCGACATAACATATTGCACAAATACAATACAAAAGTATAGCCTCATCGCGCAAATAAAATTAAGATCATTATAATATGTTTGAACCCTTAGATTCGTGTTAAAAACATTTCCTGAAATTGAGTTCTGAAAAGAAAACAAATTCAATCTAATTACAGTTTTCCCCCAAAATAGGTACAAAATCTAATAAAAGCATTGTCATGTAGCATGCAATGCATGGCACAAATATAATCAGATCAAGCCGATCAATTTTCAACTCTATCATTATCATCATTACAAGTACCATCCACCGGGAAATTCTTCTCTACGTGATAGATATAACATTTTTTGCAAATATAACTCAACTAAACACCGTAGCATAGGTTGCTCTAAAAATCCTTTTTGCTATGCATTTTTGTTCGTTGCTAGGCAAATTTTATCGCTAGTACCGTAAGACCACACCTGCACTGCCAATTTTTGTAATCACGTGCCGCGGCTGCACTATCAGTGGTGTCGTGCGCAAGTAAGGCTATATAAACGACAAGCTGACTGATCTCGATCCCTTTTTGTACTTGACATCGTTTGACGGTAACTTGGCTGGTTAGGGACTAACATTTACATCTATCGACTGTTTTAAAAACTAATTAAAACGCTTTATTTCTGGTCTCGACTGAAGTTAAGATATTTACAAACATTCACTTTAAGTCGGGTCTCGACTGGCTTAAAGAATATTATCTTGGGTCTAGACTGAGATAATCTTTACTAACATTGCTTTATTTCTGGTCTCGACGGAAATAAAGAATCTGGCTTCGGGTCTCGACTGAAGTTAAGATATTTACTAACATTCACTTTAAGTCGGGTCTCGACTGGCTTAAAGAATATTCTCTCGGGTCTAGACTGAGATATTCTTTTCTTACAAAACACTTTATTTCTTATCTCGACGGAAATAAAGAATCTTGCTTCGGGTCTAGACTGAGATAATCTTTTCTTACAAAACACTTTATTTCTTATCTCGAAGAATCTTGCTTCGGGTCTCGACTGAACTTAAGATTTTTACTAACATTTACATTAGGTCGGGTCTCGATTGGCTTAAAGAATATTATCACGGGTCTCGACTGAGATAATCTTTTACTAACATAACACTTTATTTCTGGGTCCCGACGGTAATAAAGAATCTTGCTTCGGTCTCGACTGAAGTTAATATAAGCTTACTAACATTAACACTTTATTTCTGGTCTCGACGGGAATAGAGAATTGTTCTATCAAAATATTAGAACAAAGGGTCTTATCATTAGCTTAAAGCCAATTCCTCAAGTGCCAAGTTGGAGATCGGTGAGTACCAGTCACTTGTAACATTTTAATATTATTCATATATATATTTGACTATATTTTGACTATACATTACGTCTGCATATCTATTTTACATATATATTTCTATTACATTTTTAACAATTTTATATTACAACTTGCCAATAAGTGTTTTCAGTGTGATACAAAAATCACTGACCCAGAACTTATATATTGAGTTTTATCCCAATAAGACTTTTCTTGATAATCGTATATTCTAAGTCTGTGGTAATATGTGTTTTCTAGTATGTGTGTATCGCTGACCTCATACCTCATTACATAATCTGATCTTAATATAACTAGTGGGAAATCTTACGAAATAAGTGTGAAAATTTATTGAACATTAAAACGTAGTGAACAGTGTTTGTTTTGATAAGAGATTCGATCACTGACCTTGATCCAAATTTACCAGTGCATCCATTTCAGTTTCACTAAGTTCAAATTCGCGTGTACGTTCTATTAACGGACAGTACATTTTATGTCCTTCGAGCCGGATTTAAGGTCTAGTGTTTTATTTTCTCAATCCTTTAAGTATGTCTGGACTTCAAAAGCGAACGAAAGGTCTTATTGCTGAGCGATTAACCGATCTAAGTGAAATTTGGTCAGATTACAAGAAAGATCACTATACAATTATTCAAGCCACGCAGGCTTTGGAAGATAGTGAACTTCAAAAGTACGACTATATCGCAAATGATCAATTTTCAAAGGTGGAAAATCAATAATTTTACCTTTCGAGGTATACTTTAGGATGCATTAGATGCATTCGAAAACAAAGGTTGCATCAACTCCAAAAAGAGAGAGTGAAACTTCTTCTTCTCTGAGATTGCCTAGCATTACAATTGCAAAATTCTCAGGTTCTTACGATTCATGGAGGCCTTTTCACGATCTATTCATTTCCCCTGGTGAATTCAAAATCTGCGTTATCTGCGGTGCAGAAATGGCATTATTTGAAGTCAAGTGTATCTGGAGAAACAGAGCACTTATTGCGTCAATTTCCTATGACTAACTCGAGTTATGACAGCGCATTGAAGATATTGCTTGAAAGGTATGATAACAAACGAGTTTTGGTAAATGCCCAATTGAAAGCACTCTTAAATCTACCTCAAGCTGCACACGAATCAGTTAAGGCTATCAAAACTTTGCTAGATAAATCTTATGAATGCATCTTTGAACTCGAGGTATTGCAAGTTTCCACTAAGCAATGGGATGCAATTCACATCTATATGGTGGTACAATGTTTACCAGCAGAAACGCACTGCAGAAGGACTTCCCACTTTTGAATCCTTAAAAATATTTTTACAATCTAGATTTAGAATTTTAAAACCATAATCGATACCAAACCGTCCCTAGCCAACAAATATGCTCAAGTCCCGAGAGCATCTACTCATTTTACGTCATATACACAAGCATGTACCTTGTGCAAAGTGCATCACCGTCTACTAAATGTCCGAAATTCATAACACTTGATGTAGACAATAAATTCGAAATTGTCACATCAAAACCATTTTGTAATAATTGCCTATTAAAGGGCCACAACACGAAAACTTGTACAAGAAAGTTTTCATGTCAGCGATGTCACAGGAGGCATCATCTTTTACTTCACAGGAATAATGCCATTCCAAGGGCCTCGATCCAATCTAAGCAAAGAGAGCAGCAATGAGAAGCTCAACCTTGCTAAAAACCTTCCAGATCCTATAATTCTCTTCAAACGCTTTACGCAAAAAATTATCATACAAAACAAGCACTGCGTGCATCAGCATTGCTAAACGTTCCTACAAAAAAGGGAAATATACTGGTATTGACAGCTTTGATAGATTCAGGCTCTCAAGTTTCATTTGTAAGCTGCAATCATCCACTATAAACGTGGAAATTCAAATTACTGGCCTGGGAAAAACTGAACCTACAAATGTTCAAGAACAAACTCTATTGAACATTTATCCTTATTCAACCACAGCTAAGACAACCATAGTTACAGCTCTTATAGTGGATACAATTATGGACATTTTACCCCCTTCAAACATTCCAAACAAAGAATGGAGTCATATATATGTGGGAATCAGTACTGACTACCTAAGCATTAACTCTCCTACAAAACGAGAAGACACACACAAGAATATGCACGCAGTTGGAAGTTTGCCGCCCAGGCCTGCAATTAAGGAAAGATCAAGGTAACACTTTTATTTAATAAACTTCATAAGTACAGTGCCGACAGTAAAGACAATAGAACATTCACACAAGGCGCTGACATAAAAAAAACGATAAAAACTTGACCATATAGTGCTATATTCATTCGCCATCAAAGACACGTACCAATTGCGAATTCACGGCGATGTAAAACTTTGATAAACTGGAACAAAATCAGCTGATTCAATGACAGTGATTATAATGCAGATCATATTGACATTGGAACAAACCAATAAGCGATAATAATCTTCCTACATTATTGAGACAAAACCGTGATAATTAATATATAATGATTAGCTGGTCAAATAATTATTTGCACTTTCTAGGAAATGACTTGAATTTGAATCTCGATTTTTCTTTTGACATAGTTGTGACATAATACTATATTAACATTTTTAAATCTTTTGCTTTTATTAAATAAGTTGAACAATCGTTGTGATAAGCTATGTGCATTAAAGCACAATTTTAGACGGACATTGTAAGCATTACTTCTTCAGGTAGCGAAAGGAATTTTATACAATTTCGGGGACATTCCAAATCGCTTATAAACTATGTTAGAATTTTATTTTAGCTAATTGCATACGCAGGACCGATACATTATTTTGCTTTGAACATTTTTTTAAATATGGGAAAGAAGAGAAGGTCTGTCGTTAGGTATAGCACTCAGCTAGGTGACGAAGGGCGTTCGGAAGTCATGAATCAAGTACAAGAAGATATTAAGCTTATGCAAAATGATTTGCGGCAAATAGAAAATTTAGTTTCGGCACGAGAACGAGAGTTAGATGAGTTAAAAGTACTGCTAATCCGTGCTAGAGAAAATTAGATATCGCTACTGAGGGCAGAGAATGAATCATTGAAGCAAACGAAGCACAACTCCACTCTATTCCAAGATGTAACGGGTGCTCTAAATGAACTCAATGGGGATGATTGTTATGATATTAGAGTTTGGCTGGCTGAGATGCGGACTAGCGTTAAGATTTTTTTTGAAGAGAATATAAATAGCAGTGAGATCCATAGAAAATTGGCCACTCGGAAGCAGCAAAAAGATGAGACACTATTTGAATATTTATTGAAAATGAAGGAGCCAAAGGTAAAGTAGACGACACAGCCATAATTCAGTACATTATAGGTGGAATTAATGATATTCCTACAAATAAGTCTATGTTGTATGGGGCTAACAATATTAAAGATTTTAAATTAAAACAAGACACATACGGCAGATTTTCAGAAAGAGTTCAGACCCATAGAGAACGGGATGAGAGACCAACAAGACCTAAATCGACATCTATCTGCTTTAACTGTGGTATAAGGGACCACGAAGCCAAGGAATGTAGGAAGGCAGACAGAGGTCCTAGATGTTTCTCCTGTAAAAAAATCGGTCATAAGGCACTGGACTGTCCGCACAAGCAATCGTCAAATTGCGCAAGGGCTAGCAAAGCGAGGGCACAGGCTTGTAATCTCAAGGCAGTCAATGTAAATAATTACAAGCTAGAAGTTTTGATTGATACAGGTAGTAACGTTACCTTAATCATATCAGATGAGTATTTAAAGATGGGTTCTCCGGTACTCGAAGGAGGGTGTACTACTGTTCGCGGTATTTCCAACGATGCTATTGAAATATTAGGGAGTTTTCAGGCCGAGTTACTAATCGATAATTTTCTATTTCACACTTCGGTACATGTGGTACTTGAGAAGTACTTACGAATGCAATTGATAATTGGCAAGGATGTGTTGAATGGGAGCGAGATATCACTAAACTCAGGTGAGGTAAGAGTTAAAAAGATGGCCGACGAGTTTAGCGAACGTTATGATGTTTTAGAGTTCCGTGACAATGATATAAGTAGGTAACAGGGCGTATAGGAACAAAATTGGGAAAATGATAGCTGGGTATATACCGAAAAAAACAAAGCAATGCGACATCGAAATGAAAATAATTTTGAAGGATGAAATACCTATTGCACAGAAGGCTCGTCGACTTTCGCCGCTGGAAAAAAGGATAGTCGATGAACACATAAGTGAGTGGCTGCAGCAGAGAATAATACAACCGAGAAATTCCGACTTTTCGAGTCCAATCGTACTTGCGGATAAGAAGGACGGAAGTAAGCTTCTTTGGGTTGATTTTCGAAGACTAAACAGGCAAGTGATACGAGACAGACACTCGTTACCACTTATCGAAGATAATATAGACGAGCTACAAGGTGCCAAGATATTTTCAACTCTCGACCTAGAAAAAGGTTTCTTTCACGTTTCCGTCGCCAAAGATAGCAGGAGGTATACTTACTTCGTGCCTCCTAGTGCTCAGTTTGAGTTTCTACGAATGCTTTTCGGGCTATGTACCCCCCCCACAATTTTTCAGAAATTTGCAAATAAAATATCCCAGCCATTAGTGTCACGGAGGCATAATCTATATGGACGACATCGTAGTCCCCGCCAAAGATGAAATGGAGGCATTGGAGTGCCTTAAGGAAGTACTAGATGTAGACCAGCAATATGGCCTAAAAATGAAATCGAAACATATCAATTTTTATGCTCTACAATCGAATTCCTGGGATACGAGATATGCCTTGGGAGAGTCCGACCGTCAGACAATAAGACTGCGGCTATAAAAAAATTCTCTGAACCTACGACAGTACAGAAGTTACAAAGTTTTCTGGGACTCTCAGGTTATTTTCGGAAGTTCGTCCCAAAGAACTCACAGATAGCCATTATTTGAGCTCTTAAAGAAAAATTCTACTTATGAATTTGGAATGACAGAGCATATCACATTCGACAAAATTAAGGCCGTTCTCTCAGAACAACCAGTGTTGGCAATTTATAATCCGGAAGCTTAGACGGATATGCATACCGACACATCCAGATATGGATATGGAGCGATTTTATTACAAAGAAATGCTGAAGATCGAAAGTTGCATCCCGTTTACTTTTACAGTCGCAAGACGACCTCAGCACAAGAGAGATACATATAATAGTTCAGAGTTGGAAGTCCTTGCAATAGTCAATGCATTAAAGAAACTCCGAGTATACCTGTTAGGTATTCCCTTCAAGATAATCACTGATTGTGCCGCGTTCAAGATGACCATGGAGAAAAAGGATTTAATGTCGCGAATAGCACGAAGGGCACTATTGTTGCAAGATCTTAACAACACGCTAGAACATAGAAGTGGACCGAGAATGAAGCACGTTGATGCATTGAGTCGGGAGCCTGTAATATTGGTAGCAATCTCGGATGTAGTTCATAAAATTATAGCAGCTCAACTAAGAGACCCCAAACTAAAGCTCATTGCTCATCTACTATCAAAAGGACCTTACGAGAATTACATCCCTGAAAAAGGAGTCTTATATCAAATGGACGTCCATAATATTAATTTGTTATGCGTACCCAAAGGAATTCAACAAGAACTTATAAAAGCGACGCACGAGCAAGGACACTTTGGGCAGAGGAAATTGGAAGAAATCCTCCGTAGAGAATATTCCATACCCAAATTAAAAGAAGCTGTTCAAGTTTGTCTCAATAATTGTATTACGTGCATACTTGGGGACCGCAAGTATGGAAAACAGGATGGAATCCTCCACCATATCCCGAAAGAGGACCTTCCTCTCGCTACCTACCATATCGAACATCTGGGGCCGTTAACAGCTACAACCAAGAGTTTCAGATACATTCTCACAGTAATCGATGGATTCTCGAAATTTGTTTGGGTCTACCCAGTTAAGAGTTTGACAGTACAAGAAACTGTGAGGAAATTGGAGATGCGAAAGGCAGTTTTCGGTAATCCAAAACAAATAGTGTTAGATAGAAGGAGCGCATTTACTTTCAACTTGTTCCGGACTTACTGCAAGGACGAGGGAATCCACCATACACTTGTGACGACTGGTGGCCAGGTAGAAAGAGCCCATCAAGTAATCATCTCTGCGTTGACGAAGTTAACGTTGGATAATCCAGAGATGTGGTACAAATTATCCAATTGGAATCGAAGCATCAAGAAGACACTCGTCGAGCTACTCTTCGGAGTCAAAATAAGGAGGAGTGAACAGCTCCGTCTCGACGAAGCAGTTTATGATGGACTAATTGAGACATTCGAAGCAGAACGGAGTACAAGTCTAGATGAAGCCGAGAGGAGCACATTGAAAATACAAGAGGAAAACCGTAGACAATTCAACAAGAATAGACGAAAACCACCCGAATATTCTAGTGGCTATTAAGAGGACAAATTTGGTAATTCGCTGCAGATACACTCTAAGTACTTAGGTCCATATAAGATCACGAGCGTTGGTTTATATTATCGCTATGAGGTGGAGAAGGTGGGTGAACATGAAGGGCCTGCACAACGACAAGCTGCGATAATATTAAACCATGGTCTCTAAATGATGACGACATATCTACATCCGATGATGACGCTGAAGATGAAGATGACGAAGAGGATGAGCCTGAGGAAACTACACGCGCTCAATGAACTAGCTTTAGCAAAACACCTAAAATAAGACACAGCAAATCAGAAACTGTAACTTTGTACTGACAAGACGAATTTATTTGAAACCTGACCGATTACTTAAGACGATGACGAATTTATAGATGATACCTACAACTTAGAAGTTATATTTCAAGCATTGAGTTGATAAAATGGCTTAAAAGGCGTAGGTCCAAATGAGATGAAGAGACGTAATCTATTGCCCTCGAGACGATAAAGATGAAAAGAAGACTAGGCGCGCAAAGATGTTCAGAGTATTCTGTCGGAAGACCATACTTAACAAGATGACAAGACAACCTGCACAGACGATGATGTTCACTAAGTAATTACCTACTTGGATGATTGGCGATAGCAGCAAGACACATTCACCGGGCCGGTGAATAATTCAGGACGGCCGAGTTGTGGGAATCAGTACTGACTACTTAAGCATTAACTCTCCTACAAAACATGAAGACAACTTGCCATCAATGTGACCCGCGGCGAACACTCTTTCTCGCGCTCTTCCGAGTTGGCCACCGAAGATGTCGGACGGATTAGAGAGCTTACAGGAATCCCCGGAAATTGTGACGATCACCAATTACAATTTTTATACAATTACTCTATTATGTTATATGGAATAAAATCAAGTGAATTAAATAATCTATTTACAGTGCATAACCCTTATTAAATGTGTATAACCCACATACATGAGCTACCACTTGCCGATCCATTTTTCTTTAAACCAGGAAAAATTGACCTGCTTTTAGGAGCAGCTGTGTACAGCGAAATTCTTTTGGAAGGTTTACGGAAAGGTCCTCCAGGAACACCAACTGCCCAAAACAGTACCCTCGGATGGACACTTTTCGGAAAGCTTAAAAATACATCCACATTCTTAACAGCATCTGCGTTCACAGGAAAGGCTAATAACGATGACGACACTTCACTGGATAAACGTTTACGTAAGCTTTGAGAAACTGAAGGTGTAAATCCAGGAAGAAAGCTGTCTAAAGCAGATTAAGGATGTGAAGAGTTTTATCAAAAAACTCATATCTGTAACGCACACGGCCGTTACGAAGTTCTTCTACCTTTCACCACAGAAAGTCCTAGCCTGGGTGACTCTCTTGTTATGGCATTACGCAGGTTCTACAGCCTAGAACGGCAGTTAGAACAAATCCTGATTTCTATCAGGAATACAAAGCTTGTATTAATAAATACAACTAGTGTCTTGTTACATGACAGTGGCTAATAAGATAGTAAGCAATGAACAAAGCTACTATCTTCCTCACCATGCTGTTATCAAAGAAAGCACGACCACAGAGGTTCGCGTCGTCTTTGATGCTTCGGCTAAAACGACTAATGGAAAAAGTCTAAACGAACCGCTGCATACGGGTCGAGGACTGCAGTCCGAACTCTTCTCCAAATTCGCAATGTCTGCTGACATAGAGAAAAAATACAGGATGGTAAAAGTACAACTCCAGATCAAACCTACCAAAGAATAGTTTGGAGGAATAATCAAAATGAACCTATTAAAGATTACAAATTAATCAGTGTAAGCTTTGGCACCACGCCAGCTCCCTATCTCGTAATAAAAACGCTCAATCAACTAGCCATTGATGAGGCTCACAAATTCCCCGAAGCTGCGAAGATAGTGTCTCGTGACTTCGATGTTGATGACCTTCTTACAGGCTCAGATAAAAAGGAAGAAGCCTTTCAAATACAAGAGCAGCTCATCAATATGTTATCTTCCGGTTGATTTAATTTGAGGAAATGGGTTAGCAATTCTTCAGATTTACTATTTAGGATCCCCGAGCCATACAGAGAAGCTGAACTTTCTTTGCGATTAGTAAGCGATGAATCTGTAAAAACTTTAGGCATTCATTGGTATCCAGGAGCTGATTACTTCACTCTAAAATATATTAAGACAGCAGATTGCCTCTCTATAAAACGGTCTATTCTTTCAGAAATTGCGACGCTTTTCGATTTACTTGGCTGGATATCGCCCACTATAATTACTACTAAAATCTTGATGCAAGCTTTATGGCTTGAAGGATGTTCGTGGGATGAATCAATATATACACTCATTAGAAAGCAGTGGCACGAATTCAAATCAGAATTTCATCATCAACATACTACGTTGGTTACAAACTACAAATAACTTATCCACCGTATCCTTAACAGTCTTAAAGCGCTCCAAGAAAAGAGACCAGCGATTCACCATCAAAGATGGTCCTAAAGTTAAAATAAGACTTTTGGCTTTAAAATTATTCAATAAGAATTATGTTTTCTTTTCTTACACCATAGGTCCTTATTTATTCATTCCCCTTCCCCCTAACTTTGTCATTTCTACTCTCAATCATAAGGTGGTTACAGGAAAATCGTGTGTTTTTAAAGGATAAACAGTTCGTATAGTTATAAATACAACATCACATCGATCTAATTCTGGTTCTCGGAAACCAAGCATTCTATTTTATCGTGAGCAAAGGAAGCCACTTGATACGGGCAACACAACACCTAACCTAACCTAACCCTAGTCAGTGTGTCCAAACTTACTTCTTTCATAGAAATGCAACTTAAGGATCTATACTTGAAAGACATTTACAGTCTTTCAACGGGGGGCAGTATGCTCGAACCAAATCGCTTCGCATACATGTATTTAACAGATACCTTCTGAAGAGAAAAAATCCTGAAAACAAAGCATCAAAACATTTAGCAAACTTAAATCTAATTTAGTTACTCTTAGTCAAAAACAGGTACACAACCCAACAAAGACATGTATTTGTCATCTACATAACATATTGCACAAATACAATACAAAAGTATAGCCTCATCGAGCAAATCAAATTAAGATCATTATCATATGTTTGAACCGTTAGATTCGTGTTAAAAACAATTCCTGAAATTGAGTTCTGAAAAGAAAACAAATTCAATCTAACTACAATTTTCCCCAAAATAGGTACGAAATCTAATGAAAGTATTGTTCATGTAGCATACAATGCATGGCACAAATATAACCAGATCATGCCGATCAATTTGCAACTCTATCATTATCATCATTACAAGTACCATCCAACGGGAATTTCTTCTCTGCGTGATAGAGATAACATTTTTTGCAAGTATAACTCAACTTAGCACAGCAGCATAGGTTGCTCTAAGAATTCTTGTTGCTATGCATTTTTGTTCATTGATAGGCAAATTTTATCGCTAGTACCGTAAGACCACAGCTGCACTGCCAAATCTTGTAATCATGCGCCGCTGCTACACTATCAGTGGAGTTGTGTGCAAGCAAGGGCTATACAAATGACAAGCTGACTGAGCTCGATCTCTTTTTGTACTTGGAATCGCTTGAGGTAATTTGGATAGTTAGGCACTAACATTTATATCGGGTCTCGTCTGCTATATAATTTTTTAACAACTAACTAAAACACTTTATTTCTGGTCTCGACGGAAATAAAAAATATTGCTTCGGGTCTCGACTGAAGTTAAGCTATATACTAACTCTCAATTTAAGTCGGCCTCGACTGGCTTAAAGAATATTATCTCGGGTCTCGACTGAGATAATCTTTTACTAATAAACCAGCTTGCTAAAATTAACACTTTATTTCTGGTCTCGACGGGAATAAAGAATTGTTCTAACAAAATGTTAGAACAAAGGGTCTTAACGTTAGCTTAAAACCAATTCCTCAAGTGCCAAGGTGGAGATCGGTGAGTACCAGTAACTTGTAATATTTTAATATTAGTCATGTATCTATTTGACTATATTTTGACTTATATATATATTATACGTGTGGATATCTATTTAACATATATATTGTACCAAAGTGACGTCAGTATAATTACCTACAATATATAGTCGCCTTTGTATTTTCAATTAGTATCGTTACTTGTATACATTTGTACTTTTTAATCTAAGCAAACGTTTTATTTCCCTTCAAAACATGTTGGTGCCGAAACCCGGGACAAGACTTGAATCTCGTGGTGCATACATAAGAACAAATTATAATATTCATTGTGGATTAATCGTACTACCGGTACATCTTTAGTTCAAGATGGAATTGAAGCAAATTACAGCACAGTTAACTTTAAAAAAGCACATCGGTAATTTTGTGTTTAACACACAAAAAGCTGGTAAGGCAAACTTAACAGAAAGCTATATTCAAACTCGGATTGACCTATTAAAGGAGTATTGGGAAAATTCCGAGCTAACCATGACAGAATGGTCGACGTAGCAACGTCTAAGGATCTTGAAGAGGATTATTTTCGTAATTAAATTTTTGACCTGGTTGAGTTACTTTATTGTGAAAACCCTTCGATTGCTGAAAGAAACCTTACGTGACCTTCAACCTATATCTTCATATATCACGGCATTCTCAAGTTCAGCTCAAGCAAATATTCCTCCGGTCCCGTCTATAGCTAATTCTCTACCAAAAATTAATTTAACGCGTTTTGGTGGAGATTTTCGTGAATGGTCTGCATTTCATGACCTCTTTAAAAGCCTTATTGATTGCCGAGGTGATCTAACAGGGTCACAAAAGCTATACTATTTAAAGACCAGTCTTCGTGGTCAAGCGGAACAACTGCTACGCAATACAGCAATTACGGATGCAAACTATTCTTCTGCGTGGAAAATCCTTTGCGATCGTTATCAAAATACGCGCATTCTTGTTTCCTCGTATCTTAAAATGCTTTCGTCGTTAGCCGCCATGAAGACAGAATCAGCAGATGCACTCAAAGATTATATGATGGAACTACTGAGGCAGTCAACGCTTTAGTGTGCTTGAATCGTCCTGTCAACAGCTGGGACGACTGGTCTAATCTTTATCACAGCACAAAAACTCGATTCCATCACGCGAAAAGACTGGGAAAGTTCAATTCGTTCAACCACAGAGCCGTCTACTTTTTAAGTATTTAGTCGCTTTCTTCACAACCGAATCCACACTTTGGAAGCTGTCGGACTACCGAATATGAAGCGAAAGGAGGATCATATAAGCTCTTCTGCCTCCAATATTCAATCGAAAGTTCCTGTTGTTCGAGCATATGTAACTTCATGGCCCTCAAAATGTCCAAATTGCAACGGAAAGCACATTCTTTTATTCTGTCCATCCTTTAAACAGAAAACTACTATCGAAAGAAGAAACTTCGTGTCTAAAGAACATCTTTGCTTTAACTGTCTCAGGACGGAACACATAGCAGCTAACTGTCCTTCAACCAATCGCTGCAAACTTTGTCAGCAATCGCATCACTCGATGCTTCACTTATCTCAGGACACATTTCCTGAAACAAAAGATTACTCTTCAGCTATAACTCCTATTTCTACTAACGTGGCTGTGAAATCCTTATCAGCGGCAGCTTTAAGTGTGAATATGAGCAACACTATCTTACTGGCTACAGCAAAGATTATTTTGAAATCCCCAGAAGGAAGGAGTCTTCATGTAACAGCTTTACTTGATCAAGGTGCTCAACGAACTTTTATCGCAGCATCTGTCGCAAACTGTCTTCGACTAAAGAGAAAGAAAGTTAATATTCCTATCTCTGGAATTGATGGATGTGACGCTGCACTCGTAGAATCCATGGTAACAGTCCGGATTCAATCTTAAATTGATCAAGACTTTCACTTGGACAGCAACGCTTTAGTTTTACCAAAACTAACTCGATTTGCGACACTTCACAAGCTCCATATTTCCAGTTTTTCACATTTTAAAGGATTAGCACTTGCAGACCCAGATATTGCAAAACCTTCCAGTATCGAATTAATCATCGGTGCAGACAATTACTATGCTCTACTTAGAGATGGTCTTCGTCATGGCTTACCTACAGCCCAGAACACTACCCTGGGTTGGATACTGTCAGGACCTGCTAGTGCCAAGATATCAAATACTTCATCCCATATCAACGTTCACACTTCTACTACTTTGCCAGATCTATTAGAGCTAGATCATCTGATACGGAAATTTTGGGAGATTGAAGAAATAGCAGCCTCTCCAATGCCACTTTCCGGGAAGATCAGCATTGTGAACAGTTTTATCAAGAAACAACAAATCGAGATAGCACCGGGCGTTATATTGTATGCCTTCCCATCAAATCACAATTCAGACGACCACTAACTGTTGGTGACTCGAGAAACAACGCTGTAAATTGCCTCATGTCAATAGAAAAACGTTTTCTTCTAGATCCTGTACTGCAATCTAGATATGTGGAATTCATGGAGGAGTATCATACACTGAACCACATGGAACTTGCTCGCGCTACCAGTCGCAATGTTGACCACAAGTTGCTATTTTACTTTCCACATCATGGAGTTTTGCGTGAAAATTCTGTAAGCACAAAACTCAGAGTTGTTTTTAATCGGTCTCGGAAATCTAGAGGGAGTCCTAGCCTGAATGAATACCTAGCTGTCGGACCAATACTTCAAAACGACCTCCGATCAGTGATTCTTCGCTGGAGAAAACAGCCGATTGTATTTTCAGCAGATATCAAAATGATGTATCGACAAATCCGAGTCCATGATCAGGATACAAATCTTCAGCGCATTGTGTGGCACAAATCCAGTGTGGATCCTCTTCAAGATTTTCGGCTATGTACTGTTACGTACGGCACATCATCAGCACCGTATCTTGCCATACGTACACTGCTACAACTGTCAGAAGACGAGAAACAGCGATTTCCATTAGGATCTGAAGTTCTTCGCTCTGATTTCTATGTGGATGCCGTCCTTTCTGGAGCTGAAAATGTTATAGCAGCGCTTCAGTTACAAAACCAACTAATCAATATCCTCAAATCTGGAGGATTTGAACTCCACAAGTGGTCATAGTATTGTTCTGCACTCCTACAAGCGGTTAACTTTCAATCATGCTCGGTGGTGGATTTATCAAATGACACTACAATCAAAACTCTTGGAATGCTATGGGATCATTCTGAAGATTGTTTTAAGTTTCAAGTGTGTCTACAGGATTCACCCACTACCGTAACAAAGAGAAACATTTTATCGGACGTAGCAAAACTATGTGATCCACTCCGATTCTTATCACCATCTATTTTGCAAGCAAAGTGTAAGTTCCAAGAACTCTGGTTCGAAAAAAGTCTAGAGTGGGATTCACCGGTTCCTGATCAGATAGCAAGGGATTGGCTTCTACTTCGTGAGGAGCTGCCTCGTCTTGAAAACATCACGGTTCCGAGATGGATTGGCTGCAATTCAAATAACCTAAGCTACGAGATTCATGCCTTTTCCGTTGCATCTGAAAAGGCCTATGCCGCAGTAGCATATCTACGAGTCTGTCATGACTATGAAAATATTCAAATGTTCTTTCTGTGCTCGAAAACTAAACTGGCACCAATCAAACAATTGTCCATTCCACGACTAGAACTATGTGGAGCACACCTGATGGCTCGATTAGTCAAGAAGCTGCAGACGTCATTAAAATTTTCCGATATACCAGCACATTGCTGGAGCGATGCTCAAATTGTCATTACTTGGTTAAAATATCACCCTTCGAAATGGAAAACATTTATTGCAAACAGGTGCAGTCAAATACAAGAACTTCTTCCTTCAGCGCATTGGCGTCATATTCCAGGTTCATGCAACCCTGCAGACTGTGCCTCTCAGGGCTTATCACCATCGGATTTAATCAAGCACGACCTTTGGTGGCAAGGTCCAGGCTTTCTTAAACTTCCTTCGATATATTGGCCAGACTCAAACCCTTTATGTTTAACTGACAAAACTGACTTAGAGGAAAGGTCATCGAATGTTTCTGTTAGTGCAGCAGTTGAAGTATCAATATCTTGGGAATTGATCAATAGAGTTTCATGTCTTCGTCGTCTGATGCGAATTACAGCATACTTTAATCGCTTCATATGCAATACGAGAAAAAAGTCATCAGACCGGAATTTGGGATATCTAACTGCTTCTGAGCTAGAGGACGCACTTATATTTTGTATTCGAGACACTCAACAAGCGAGCTACCCATCAGAATACCACCGACTATCAATTGGAAAATCCGTTAAATCTACAAGTCGACTCATACGACTATCACCCTTTTTCGATCACTCCACCAAGACAATAAGGGTAGGAGGACGACTACAAAGTTCTAATTTGACCGCAGATGCTAAACATCCATTTATTCTCTCAAAAAATTGCCGGCTTAGTGACTTAATCATAAGCGAGACTCACAAGAATACTTTGCATGGAGCAACTGGACTTACCTTGAACACAATTCATCAACGATTTTGGATTCTGTCGTGTAGGGATAAAGTACGCCGATATATTCAGCGATGCCTCATTTGTTTCCGACAGAGAGCGTCGGCACGTACACAACTAATGGGTATCCTTCCAAGTGATCGAGCTACAGCAACACTGGAATTGACTACGCTGGTCCTATCCTGATTCGTTACGGACCTGGAAGAGGCAGAACAGCGCACAAAGCTTATATAGCAATTTTTGTTTGCCTGGCGACAAAAGCGATACATATCGAATTAGTGTCGGACCAAACTACGTCAGCATTTCTATCAGCCTATAAACGCTTTACAGCTGGAAGAGGATTTTGCAATGAGGTTTATAGTGACAATGCAAAAAACTTTGTCGGCGCCGATCGAGAGCTGCAAAAATCTTTATTTCTTCTGAAAGCTCAGCTGCCAGAGGAACTCCTGTCACTCCTAGCCTTTCAAAGGACAACCTGGATTTTCATTCCGCCTAATGCACCAAATTTCGGTGGACTCTGGGAAGCAGGTGTCAAGGCGACAAAATATCATCTCAAAAGAGTGATTGGCAGTGCTACGCTTACTTTTGAGGAAATGTACACTCTTCTTACCCAAATAGAAGCCTGCCTTAATTCCCGGCCACTCTGTCCAATCAGCTCAGACCCTAAAGATGAAGAAGCATTAACGCCTGGACATTTTTTGTTTGGATCATCACCGTTAACACTTCCTGAACAGAATACACAAGGCATCAGTATGAATTGCTTGGCCAGATGGCACATGATTCAACAAATGTATGAGAACTTTTGGAAAAGGTGGTCGGGGGAATATTTAAACAATCTTCAAGTTCGCACTAAATGGACCACGACAACGCCTAATGTTGAGATTGGCAGTATAGTCCTTCTCCGTGACAACAACCTCCCACCATCTCAGTGGGCTCTTGGAAGAATAATACAGACTCATCCTGGAATCGATGGATTAGTACGTGTAGTATCAATCAAATGCAAAGATACCATCATCAAACGTCCAATTACTAAGATCTGTCCTTTACCCAGCCACGATTCAGTTTAATATCTAAAGACTTCACGGCGGGCGGAGCTTCGTCGTAAGGACGAGGCGGGCGGTGATGTACCAAAGTGACGTCAGTATAATTACCCACATATATAGTCGCCTTTGTATTTTCAATTAGTTTCGTTACTTGTATACATTTGTACTTTTTAATCTAAGCAATCCAATGATATTACTTGTCAAGTAATTTTGTTAAGCTAGTTTCAGTTTTAATAAAGCAACCCAGTTATAAACAAACAAAAGTTTTATTTCTCTTCAAAACATATATTTCTATTACATTTTTAACGATCTTATATTACAACTTGTTGCCAATAAGTGTTTTCAGTGTGATACAAAATTTCTGACCCAGAACTTATATATTGAGTTTTATCCTAATACAACTTTTCTTGATAACCGTATACTCTAAGTCTGTGGTAATAAGTGTTTTCTAGTGTGTGTGTATCTCTGACCTAATACCTCATTACATAATCTGATCTTATAATATTTAGTGGGCAATCTTAAGAAATAAGTGTCGAAATTTATTGAACGTTAAAACGTAGTGAACAGTGTTTGATTTGATAAGAGATTCGGTCAGTGACCTTGATCCAAATTTACCTGTGCATCCATTTCAGTTTCACTAAGTTTAAATTTGCGTGTACGTTCTATTAACGGACAGTACACACTACGCTACGACCATAACAGGGCAGAGTGTTCTAGACAACGCTGAAAAATGGTCAACTGAGATAGCCGGTCTTATACATAGGCCTCATTGCTGCAGGCGCCCAAGGTGCGGCTCGACCTACGACCCATAAAAGCATTTATCGTTACTCCGTCAAAGTGGACGCTACATGTTATTGAAGCCGGTCTGATATGCTTGACAGCTGACTCATCGGGGTTACATCCTTGAAGTCCCGCCAGTCTTTGACCAGACCTCGACATCCCTCTCCGTGTTGGAACCCAAGGGTGCATTGACAAGCTGGTAAGCCACAAAATCCAGCTGGTCAGTGCCTCTCTGCCTTCCTTCCCCACGGTCAGTAACCTAACCACTGGTGACAGAGTTTCCCCAGCACTGACATCTCACTCTGATCTTCGACCGACGCTTGTTCAAGGGTGTGCCACCAAGGCGTCGTTGAAGCAGGGACGGTGCTGCTTTCCTTCCTTAAATTGATAAAGTTCCTAGACAGGGTTGAATTCCAACAAGTGTATCACCCACCATTGACGAGGCAATAGGAGGGCTTCGCGATATCCTATAGTTTACTAGTTAAACTGTCTGGAGTCCTTCTTAGGGCTACCAGGATTGAAAGTGACAATAGCCGGATGACGTGTCAGATAATATGAATAACACAGTCTGATGCCTTTGGCGTGATAGGCTCCTACCGTGTTTCTTTGCAGATCCTTAAGCTCGAATAAGGAGTTTCCTTTCTTTGACTTGGCCCGACAATTTACAAATTTTCGTCCTAGTTTAGCTCTAGTCTGCTGTTGGAATTTGCTTTGGGCAAATTCGGTCTTAATACTTCATGGTCCACTTTGAAATTAACAGGCTTCGCTCTGATATTATAAGCTTTTGAACCCTGTTCGAACGCGTGGTGTAAGTTCTCCTGCACTCCTGCACGGATCAATCTCCGTTTATATTCAGCATCCGCTCTCAGAGGCTCATTAACAGTTCCAAGGCTCCTTAAGATGGAATAGGGGATCGCATGCTCATTCATTTGCTGACCGAAGAGTGTTCGGTAGGCAGAGAAACCAGTTGCTTGTTGGAAAGAGCTCCTGAGGGAACCATCTATCTGGCTCAGCTTCTCATCCCACTGTGTATTCCTTCTGGATGTATGCCCTAATCCCTGACATCAGAGACCTGTTCACTCGCTCTGCGGCGTTTCCTTGCGACGAGTAAACTGCCGTTCGCAAGTGCTTCACCCCATATTTATCCATTAATCTGGCGAACTGAGCCGAACAAAACTGTACTCCATTGTCAGAGACTATCGTTTCCAGGACTCCGAACACATGGAATATTTCGGTTTCTATGAACTGGCACACACTGAGAGTAGATGCCGTTCTCATAGTTTTGAGAATCGGGAATTTTGAAAAATGGTCAAGAACTATCAGTATGCAGACATTTCCTTTCACTGACCGAGGATATGGATCTAGAAAATCGATGTACAATTTCTGTCAGGGTCTTTCTCTCACAGACTGGACTCCCATAGGTGGGCTCAGAATGGTATTGGGGGCTTCGGTCTCTTTACGCACGTCACAGGTGCCTACGTAGTTTCTGACATCAATTGTCATTCGTGGCCAGTACAGGAGTCGTCTTAGATGTTCCAGTGTTTTCCCTGTACCTCTAGATTTATATTCAAATTTTAAATGTAGATATATTATTGAATTAATCTCTCAAAAAGGATATACACATTAACCCGCGGCACTGGTCTGCTGAGCACTATACGTGCATGTGGACGAAAATTTCATTATCAATTAATCCGTACGACGTAGTATATTTAAATTTCGATTTAACTTTCAAATGAATATAAATTATCTTAGTTCATTTTTCTAGTACCTCTAGATTTATATTCAAATTTCAACTGTAGCTATATTATTGGATTAATCTCTCAAAAAGGATATACACATTAACCCGCGGCACTGATCTGCTGAGCACTATACGTGCACGTGGACGAAAATGTCATTATCAATTAATCCGTACGAAGTAGTATATTTAAATTTCGATTTAACTTTCAAATAAATATAAATAATATTAGTTCATTTTTCTAGTACCTCTAGCTTTATATCCAAATTTCAACTGTAGATATATTATTGGATTAATCTTTCAAAAAGGTTATACACATTAACCCGCGGCACTAGTCTGCTGAGCACTATACGTGCATGTGGATGAAAAGTTATCCATTAGTCCTTGCGACGAAGTATATTTAAATTTCGAATCAACTTTCAAATAGATATAAATAATATTAGTTCCTTTTTCTAGTACCTCTATATTTATATTCAAATTTAAAATGTAGATATATTATTGGATTAATCTTTCAAAAAGGATATACACATTAACACGCGGCACTGAACTGCTGAGCACTATACGTGCAAGTGGACGAAAATTTCATTATCAATTAATCCGTACGACGTAGTATATTTAAATTTCGATTTAACTTTCAAATAAATATAAATAATATTAGTTCATTTTTCTATAATAATATATTACATTACTGCACCGCTCGGAGCCGAGCACTACACGTGCATGTGGATGAATCTTTTGTCTAAATTGGTACTTGCGAAGTCATGGTTTTATTCGTGGGATAAAGATAGTATTTTATTTTAAAACAACAATACACTTATCGGCGCATCTCCGTGGTCCACAATTTTCCTTGGTTTCCACCTTGTTAGTTTTTCCTTGTTCGGTGCCCACACAAACGTTCTCCAACTTTCATCGCTGATTTCTCTCGATTTCCATTCTTCGCGATTTTCTTCCTTTGGATTATCTACTCTTTTTCTCTACCCTTAATACATTGTCGCCTAATGCGGCCCGTTTATATAAATTTGCACCTCTCTTTATTTTCTGCTGTCTTTTCTACCTTATTTTTTTATTGCTTTCCTCATCTCTGTCACACACTTAATGCCGATCCACCTTACTTCTCACTCAAAACATGCCGACCGTCCCTCTTCCGGCATTTTCCTTCCCCATTTTATTGAGTTTCACCGCATGGTGCCAACTGTTCCGTTGACAGTCATGAGTGGGTAAGTGTCTGGACTATGACAAGGCTATGTTTACACCCGCGACCATAACAGGGCAGGGTCGTGTGATGCACCTGTGTGACAGACGCTCCTGGAAGATGGTCGACTGAGCTAGCCGGTCTTAACACTTAGGCCTTGTCCTGAGGCGCCCACCTCGTGACTCGACCCACGACCGTTACCGATGGGGAAATATAGTAGAGGACAGAATAGTAAAATCCTCATAACGAGGCTAACCCAGAAGGGATTAGAGATGAAACATCTACACATTCAAGGTAGAGATGGGCTAGACTAGGATCATCGTCCTTTATAAATTTTCGCTCGACCACCGCAGACTGAAGAAATAATGAAGAGAAAACGGAAAAGTAACTTCCTCATATCGAGGCTAATCCAGAAAGGATTAGTGGTGAAACATCTACATATTTAAGGTATAGATGGGCTATTTAAATTTTTGGAGTCGGTCTAACGATTGGAATTGCTACGGTCGCTCCACTGTCCGTATGCGCCACGTGGGAAGGGGAAAAGAAAGGGAAAAAGGTGGGTCTACTAACAAGAGGTGTACCGGCGGCTGGGTTGGGGTGGGTCCTAAGCGGCACATTGGTACCCTGTAGTTGTCAGTTAAGCTGGCCGGATGCCTTTTTAGTGCTAATATGAAGAAGACAAGCACCATATCTACTTATATTCTGTCACTCTCCGATCATGGGCTGATATCCTTAGCGTGGAAGACGCCGATGAGTTGTCCGTGGAGGTCTTCGAGTTCATATGACGAATTCCCTTTTCGAGATCTGATTCGACATTTAAGGAACTTGCGACTTAGCTTAGCATTGATCTGATTTGGAAACTACTCTGCATGAAGTTCCGCCGATATACTTCCTGACATACATTGAATTCTACCGGTTTCGACAGCAGGTTATAAACCTTTGTACCTTGCTCAAATGCATGATTTAAGTTTTCTTGGACCTTGGCCCGAATTAACTGCACTTTGTCGGTCTCATCTATTGCAATGGGTTCGTTCAACGTGCAGTAGTTTATGAGAATTTGCTTGTTCCACCATGTGAAATCCAAAAAGTATTTTATACGGAGAGAACCCAGTGACCTGGTATACTGAGCTCCGTAAGGATCTGGCGATGTAGCTCAGTTTTTCGTCCCATTTATTTTGTTCGTTGTTGAGACATGCTCGGATTTCGGCTAATATGGACCTGTTCACCCACTCGGATGCATTGGCCTGTGGGGAGTATACAGCAGTTCGGAGATGGTGTACGTCGTACTTCTCTAATAATTTCTCGAACTGGGCCGACCGAAATTGGGATCCATTGTCTGTTATTATGGTTTCTTGGACTCCAAAACATGTGAAAGACCTCGGTTTCCACAAACTGGCAAGTTTGCTGAGTAGATGTTTTTTTAACAGGCTTTAACAAAGGATATTTCGAGAAGTGGTCCAGGGCTATGATCATGCAAATGTTTCCGTTTGTCTATCTGGGGTAAGGACCTAGTAAATCAATAAGTATTCGCTGCCATGGACGTTCGCTCTGAGACTGATTTCCCATGAGTGGTCTTAAAATGGTATTTGGAGCCTTTATTTTCTTACACGCACTACATGAGCTTATATAATTTCGGACGTCGACGGTCATTCTTGGCCAATATAGGCGTCTTCGCAGCCGTTCCAGAGTCTTTCCTATGCCTCCATCAGAAGACAATGGCGGATCATGCGCTCTTGAGATGACGCTGGTGACGAGCCCACGTGGAATCCAAAGCTACCAGGCTTCTTCCTCCTGGACTGGATAACCTGTTCTTGGAACGGTTAGGATGTAAACGAAACCCCCTCTGACACATAGATCTAGTAGCTTGTTTGAGGCCGATTTAACTCGCTGCCCAGCTCTTCATACTCCACTGAATCGAAGTGTGGAGAGGTAAGGTCGACCTCGGGACCAGTCTCTTCTCTAGCTGTTAACCTATCACAATGTATTCGTGACAATGCGTCAGGTACTACGTTGAGGCTTCCCTTCCGATGTTCTATGGTGAAGCCGAAGCCCTGAAGCTTCAGACTCCACCGGGCCAGTCTACCGCTGAGGTCCTTTTGGGACATCAGCCATTTCAAGCTAGCATGACCCGTCACGATCTTGAACGGCATTAGTTCTACAAATGGTCGGAACTTCTGGACACTTAGTACTGCTGCCAAACATTCTTAATCAGTGACGGTGTAATTACGTTGTGCCGAATTTAATTTTTTTGATATGTATTCAATAGGTCTTTCGTGGCCCTCGTCATCCAGCTGCATCAGGAATCCAGCAATTCCTTGTTGGCTGGCGTCACAATGAATGACGAACGGCTTGGTGTAGTCCGGACTCACTAGTAACGGAGCAGATGTAAGCTTCAGTTTCAATTGTTCCAGAGACGTTTGAACTTCCGGGGTCCACTTAAACTGACTAGGATTTTTCAGGGTGTCAGTTATCGAAGCAGTCAAGTCAGCATAATTCGGTATGAAGCGCCGATACCAGCCTGCCATACCCAATAGGCGTCGAACCTGACGAAAAGTTTTAAGAGTAGGATACTCAACTTCGCTGCAACTTTGTCCGGGTCCGTTGTTGTCCCACGTTCTCCGACTATGAAGCCCAAATACTTAGTCTCTTTTATGCAGAATTTGCTCTTCTCAACGTTAATATTGAGCCCAGCCTTCCTCAAGCAATCCGCCACTCTGGCTAGTAACGTTAGATGTGAATCAAAATCTTGAGACAAAATTAACAAGTCATCCAGGTAAACCAGGACGTTGTCGCGAAGATTGAATGGGACAACCTTGTCCATAAGGCGCCACATAGTTTGAGGAGCGTTGCATAGTCCGAATGGCATCACCTTGAAATGATAGAGTGGGTGACCAGGCACTGAAAAGCGGTCTTCTCTCGGGACTCTTGGTCTAGAGGGATCTGCCAGAATGCGTCCTTTAGGTCCAGACTTTTGAAGTATTTTGTCGGAGGCAGTCGACCCAGAATTCCGTCTATCTGTGGTAGCGGATAGGCATCCTTCTTCGTGATTGTATTCATCTTCCTGTCATCAAAACAAAGTCGGACCTTTCCTGGCTTCCTTACTAGGACTACTGGAGAGCTCCATGGGCTCTGGCTCTCTTCTATCACTCCCAGTGATAACATTCGCTCCAATTCGGCGTCCATCAGACTTTGTACTGCCGGTGATATAGGATAAAAACGTTGTTTTATCGGAAGTGCATCGCCGGTGTCGATCTTATGGGTAATTAGAGAAGTTTTGCCCAAACCTAAAGATACAAAAGATGGAAACAACTGTTTGATGGCTTCAAGGCGTTTCGACTCTTGCTCCGAAAGAAGATGGCAGTCAGTGTTTGAGGGCGCCAACAGACCTGGATTCACCTCCGCAACTGCACCCGGGTCATCTGGAGCTAACCCAAATAAGCACCAGAAGTCTATCCCCAGGTACAGAGCTTGAGTGAACCCCGGAACCAAGTAGAAACGCACGTTCTGGGTCTCACTACGGAAAGTGATATCCAGGCCCACATGACCATGAACACTAGTCATAGCACCATTAGCTACCTCCACTTGAGTCTTGTACTTTTGCCATTGGACCTCCGCCTCCGCCAACCTCTCAAGAGCTCCAAAGCCTAAGATACAGACAGTGGCACCACTATCTAATAATCCTGACACGGTCTGCCCGAGTAGGTGTACTTCAGCATACGGCCGAATGTCGTCTGGTACAGACACTGTGATGTGGGCCAACTTCTTCCTCTCTGCTTTGACACGCTTGACATGTTCGCGCCACCGAACATTCGATTTTTTTCTGGGTGGGCAATAGTAGAAATTTGTCATGGTTACATCAGGGAAGATCCTATTTTTCACGGCGCGATAATTATTCAGGCGCTCGTGGTATGGCGTCAGTGGATATTAAGGCGGCTCACGGCCACTCGTCATTAGCGAGGTTGATGGCCGTTTCAATATTTCATAGGTGGGACTCTGGACCTCCTCCTCAGCAATGCTCGTAGGCTTTGACACGATTGGTATTAATGGAACGTCAAAGATTAACGACGGATCCGACGGAAGGTCTAATATGTGGTCTAGGTTGTAGCTCTTATCCTCCCAGGAGGGATTTGTGGCTTCTATGTTCAATAAGGACGGGGGCTTTTCGGAACCATTGATCTAGGCTTTAAATTGTTACGGTTATTATCTGGAACGTTTCCTGGATCATCTCCCCAGGAGATCAAGTCCAGAGTTGCTGGTGGACTTATTGCTGCGGGGTTGACTGCTCTCTGCTACTGCAGTCGTTGGGACTGTTGTCTGAGACGCTGTAACAGGGCTCGGAGTTGTCCGAGGATACCTCGTTGCGTTTGAGCGGAAGCTGGTGTTATTACTCCCGACCCGGCTCATGTTTTTCGCCGCGCAAACTCGACAATTAGGCTTTATTATATTTTTCTGACCGCAGCCATAAAAGAAGTATCCCGTCGGGGTGCGTGGATAGTCTGTATAGGAATGACCCCGTTGATCACAGTTCCAGCAAACGGATTCCGTTCTAACAGGAGTTCTTGTGTGTAGCTCAGCCACTTCCAACTCTGGGGAGTCGGGAAAGGATTGGCCTTCTGGCGTTATGCTACTTAGTTCATGGACCCGGTACCGTGCGTTTCTCCATGGGTCAGTTGGGTTATTGGGTTAATGAGTTTGTTGGATGTTGGCAGATTTGACACTGTATGACCGGGAGCAGATTTGTTTTAATAATGTCGAGAAATTCACGTTCCGACATAGGATTCTGCAGCTGGTTTCGCAATTCCACCATTGTTTGGAGGTACAGGTTACAATTCTCTCCCGTTTCCTGTCTCCGGTTCATCATCTGACGCCGTATCCTAACGACGTCCTTAGCGTCGCCCCACTCAGTTTGTAGGGCCGCTTGGACTTGCTCCCAGTTAGGAGTTGGATTTAGCCGTATTAATGACCAGTTAAAGCTCTTTTGCTTTAACTGAGATGCATAGGCCTAGATGCACAATCTAGACCGCTGTAGAATTGAATATCGATGCTTGTATCGATACTCAAAATAATGGGGAATGGTTGAAAAGCTGACCGTTCTAACTTGAATTAATGGAAACTCACTGATTATCGATTATAACAAAACTGACTTTATTATTTAGTTCATTCAATATATTTATAACAAAATTGAACATGCGTAATCAATATTAATAAATCAATTCACAAATTGACCTGCAAGAAACAGGGTTCATCGACTTGAGCGGTTAATAATTCACCGCAGTGAGAATGCTGACCAAGCAGTGATTCCCCTGACGTAAATATTGTAAAAACTGCATGTAAAACAAAAAATGGAAATTGGCACTGCTCACGGTGGTGAATTATGATCGCTGGTTCAATAAACTTAAGAATAATAACCCTTTAAAATGCTTACGCTAGATTAAATGAAATTCTTGGTTTATCATGATTTTACAGACTTTGACTATCTTGAATTAGTAATACTACTTTAATTTTTAACTTAATAATTATGATCTGGGTCATAACAACAAATTTGTCGCACTGACACTGAACAGGGTGTGCAGGTGCCAACCAAGAGGTCGAAGTCACCGTTCAAGGTGGTATTCGTTAGCGCCTCTACCCGGAAGATGAAGTCTTCCACGGATAAGATGGAATTGTCCCCGGTATACAAAAGCGTCCACAACTTAATAGGGCTTGACGAACGCCTAGGTCAACGTTGAGGCGATGATCGAGGGATTCGTTCTGACTCCCTAAATGGTACTTGAAAAGAAGGCATTCAAGGAGGAGATATTGGTGGTACTGACCCCTGGTCTTGGCCAGCGAAATTCGGCTGACTATGGTTGAATGCTTGAGTAGAATTCCGTGGCAGCTCAAGGTCCGGAAGCAGTGGTTGTAACATGCGTGGCATAGCAGGTGCTGGACGAATCACATCTATTGGTGGTCCTGTAGGACCGGATGGACGTAGAGATTGAGACTGTAGTTCGGCTCAAAAATCATTGAGGCAACGTGACATCTCACCTCTGACTAGGCCAGCAATGTGCGCTTGTAGACCTGCTAGATCTAAATATGTTTCCTCTAATGCCAGCTCGCGTCTGACAGCACCGCGCGCTGGGCTTGGTCTAGGGATCTCTTCATTTCAGCGATTTCGCTGCGGGCTTGTAGTTAATGAGGGCAGCGGCGTCGGCGCCGAGGGCATCTGCCGAGACGTAGCAAGAAGAGATTCTTGCCCGAATGCCCTGGTTATTGGAAGGTTGCTTGTCGGGCCTGTGTATGTAACGAAGTCGGTCTGACTAAGAAACAACCTACAGCTTGGACAGCAGGACTTTTCTTTAATCCATTTCTGGAGATACTTTTTATGGAAGATATGCCCACAATATGTGGACACTGCTCGTGATTTAATCGTCCAGTCCGTATCCTGGCAGATTGAGCAAATTTCTAACGGCACCGCTTCCGGCGGAGTTCTTGATACCGCCATTGTCACTGATCGAGGCGGCCAAGTGTCTTTAAGATTTTCGAGGTTGACTTGACAATTATATTCGATTAAGACAGATGCCTATTGGCAAAAAAAAATTCTTCTACCAAGAAGAATGAGTATGAAAAGATTTTAAAAAAAAACCTTCTACAAAAGGAATGTGTATCCAGCAATTTCAAAAATTTCTTATACACGGAAGAATGAATATCAAACAATTTCAAAACTTTCTTCTATAAAAAAGAATGTATACCAAACAATTTAAAAAATTTTCTTCCCCAAAGAAGAATGAATATCACCAATTCAAAAAAAATTCTTCTACCAAGAAGAATGTACTCAAACGATTTCAAAGAATTTTCTTCTACCGAGAAGAAAGTATATAACTAAAGTTTCACGCGGATAAATTGCTTGTCCCTCTCTCTCCCTCCTCCCCCGAGGCTCTCCCATACAGTGAATACCACATTGGTATACATAATTTGAGGACCCGAAGAAAAGTCGGTCGTCGCTTGCAAAGACTGAGAACGCCACCAGAGACCCTTCAGCCAGGCAGCTAGCAGTATGCCAACTCCTGATCACTGAAGGTCTCCGGTGCAGATCTCACCTTCCAACTGCTTCTCCCTTCCTCTCACCAGGATCTCCTTCGGAAAGTGATGTATTGTGTGCGCTGAAGTTTTATAAAACATGCAAAACGGATTCAAGTTCCTCACCGAAAGTCTTTGGAGAGGTCGGTCACGGATGCAAGAGACCGAGAACGCCTCCAGAGATGCTTCAGCCAGGCAGCCAGCAGTATGCCAACTCCTGATTACTGAAGGTCTCTGGTGCCGCTCCCACCCTCCAATATCCATTTCCTTCCTCCCCTCGGACTGCGATATCTGTCTAGCTCTCCCGCCGGGCAGGGCCATGCATAAGGTTGACTGTCTGGCTTAAGCCAAGGGGTCATCTCGCAGATGCCTGATCCTGCCCAACCAGATGGCCAGCCATGACAGGCCTCCGTGAGAACTGAATAAAAGCTTGGAAGAGGCCACCCGCCATTTCCATGGCGGAAGGCCAGAGGGAAAGATATACAAAAATTCAAAGATTCTTAAAAAAATTGAAAAACTTCCAAGACTTGAGGCTAGACCAAAGTCAAACCTAAAGTCGGACTTGCAAAAACTTTCAAAACCATACTTTACTTTACTCAAGTTTAATCAAAAATCCAAAACTCTAAACTTTTCAAAACGAAATCAAAACTTTAAAAAAAGTTCTACTGTTACTCCACCAAAGTTCACTAATAACAAACCAGTCAGACCCAGGTCCACATATAACTTCCACTGGATATGAGACCTGAGGTCAATCAACTAGCAGACACCAGATGATTGTCTCATTCTAAGTCTCAGTCCCCAGTAAAATTTATACTTACACCACCGAAGTCTAAATGAGGAGGCCCCACGTTGGGCGCCATTTGTTATGGTTCTAATGTTTGAGTGATTGGTTTGGACGTGAAGTCCAGACTGCCAGCATGAGCTGACAGATCACTCGGTAACAGCGTTGACTGCAGGGCGGCACGCTAGCTTGCCTCAGCTATTGGCGGAGAGTGTGGGGTGGGTACTACCAAATACCTGCCGCTGTCACCTTACCATGAACAAAAAGAAATCGTGCCTGTCTTCTTGAAACAGAGACTCATAAAAATGAAAGGCACACACTAATACTGAAGGGATCTCGTACATCACTCACCTGATGTTGATCTTAAGGATCGGATGACCTGATCCATTGCCGTCCCCGGCCTCCCATGACTTCCCGGCTGCTCGGTTAAAATGTCCCTTCTATGTTTACCTGTATGGAGTAGAAAGGGAAACCTCGGGAGAGGGAAAGTAAGAAGAAACAACCTAAGATTTACTCCATATTGGGATCTGTTTTAATCGTAAACTATGTCACATATATACGTTTCGAAAAAACTATTTTTTTTTCTTATAATCACCCCGAAGCATTATCCAGGCTGTGAGAAATCCTATTAGCAGGTTCGTGCTTATTTCCACCACCGTAGTTTCTTTTTTTTGCTTTTTCTTTTGTATACATTCCTTCTTATCCTAGACAGGAGCACCGACCAAATAGGTCTAGCTCGTAATGCAAGCCATACGGAACGTCTCGAATATTGAAAGATTACAATTATAAAAAAAATCATCTGTTCGATCTGTACGATCCTTTCGTACTCCCAAAAGGCCTTCTGGGTTGTAGGACACAGATTAATCAATTAGTTGTGCATAAAACGCGTTAGCTCCTTTTGGGTTGCATTGGACATAGCTTTGTTGGGATTATTCTAGCGTGAAGTTAACTAAGCTTATGTGACTTGAGAAAAGTGACAATTACAACCCTAGTTTTTACGATACTTCTGAATTAAGACTTTTTCATACTTAAGGGTTCCAAGTGATTTTACCCGAAACAGTAGAATCCTAACTTTTAACTATCGGTAAGATATAAAAAAAATTTTACATTTACTGTGATTTCATTACTGATATCGAAAATCGATGAATTTGTCCTAAAGTCCGAAATTCGTTGTAAATTTCAAATAAAGATAAATTATTAGTAAATTTTATACAAATAGTAGGTACGTTAAGACACAGCCCTGAACTGAGCACTACGCGTGCATGTGGACGTATCTTTCTATGTAAATTAGTCCTCCTGACAAAGTATATCTAGATTTATAATTAAATGTCGAATATAGCTAAATTATTTGGTTAATCTCTCAAAAATGTTATACACACGACACTGGAATGAGTACTATACGAGTATGTGGACGAAAAGTTATCCATTAGTCCTTGCGACGAAGTAGATTTAAATTTCGAATCAACTTTCAAATAGATATAAATACATTAGTTCATTTTTCTATAATAATATATTACATTACTGCACCGCACGGAGCCGAGCACTACACGTGCATGTGGATGAATCTTTCCATGTAAATTAGTCCTTACCTAGTACATCTAGATTTATATTTAAATTTCAAATGTAGATAGATTATTTGATTAATCTCTCAAAAAGGATATACACATTAAAACGCTGCACTGGTCTGCTGAGCACTATACATGCATGTGGACGAAAATTTCATTATCAATTATTCCGTACGACGTAATATATTTAAACTTCGATTTAACTTTCAAATAAATATAAATTAATTTAGTTCATTTTTCTAGTACCTCTAGATTTATATTCAAATTGCAAATATAGGTATATTATTGGATTAATCTCTCAAAAAGGATATACACATTAACCCGCGGCACTGGTCTGCTGAGCACTATACATGCATGTGGACGAAAATTTCATTGTCAATTATTCCGTACGACGTAGTATATTTAAATTTCGATTTAACTTTCAAATAAATATACATTATCTTAGTTCATTTTTCTAGTACCTCTACATTTCTATTCAAATTTCAACTGTAGATATATTATTGGATTTGTTTATACTCGGGTAAAATTGTTTCACCTTAACGACGTAGGCCTTTGGTTCTTGTACCAAGACCTCTGATGGGGGAGCACAAGCGCATAAACTTGTACACCAAAATATATTGTCCGAGAGTGGATTAGCTGAAATTATTTGGGATAGGACCAAAAATGACGACCGTTCGCTTTGCGTTTTTAAACAAAACTAAACTTTATTCAGAACTAATTAATTAACATAAATTTCACCTCAAGTGAAGACGTGCACTTCACCGTGTGACCAACTTACTCAGCACTTTGTCTTATCAGCATGAATATGCCGGCATGAAGCTCTCGCAAGAAAAGATAATTCAAGCCGTGGACACGATACTCAAGTTACCACGGAATGTGACAAATAAAAAATGCAATGTACGAAATGCTGATGAGTCTAATTGCGACAAATGCATGCTGAAAAGATAATGTGAGATCTTTGAATTATTATTTATGCGACTGGATCTTAACAGGATTAATCTCTCAAAAAGCATATACTTATTAACCCGCGGCACTGGGAAAAGGTGGAAAAAGGTGGGTCTACTAACAAGGGGTATACCGGCCGCTAGGTTGGGGTGTATCCTAAGCGGCACATTGGTACCCTGTAGTTGCCAGTTAAGCTAGCCGGATGCCTTTTTAGGGCTAATATGAAGAAGACAAGCACCATATCTACTTATATTCGGTCACTCTCCGATCATGGCCTGATATCCTTAGCGCGGAAGACGAAGATGAGTTTTCCTTGGAGGGGAGGTCTTCGAGTTCATATGACGAATTCACTTTTCGAGATCTGATTCGATATTTCAGGAACTTGCGACTTAGCTTAGCACTGATCTGATTTGGAAACTACTCTGTATGAAGTTCCGCCGATATACTTCCTGACCTACCTTGAATTCTACCGGTTTCGACAGCAGGTTATAAACCTTTGCAGCTTGCTCAAATGCATGATTTAAGTTTTCTTTGACCTTGGCCCGAATTAGCTGCACTTTGTCGGTCTCATCTATTGCAATGGGTTCATTCAACGTGCCTAGAGTCCTCAGTAGTTTACGAGAATTTGCTTGTTCCACCATGTGAAATCCAAAAAGTATTTTATACGGAGAGAACCCAGTGACCTGGTATACTGAGCTCCGTAAGGATCTGGCGATGTAGCTCAGTTTTTCGTCCCATTTATTTTGTTCGTTGTTGAGACATGCTCGGATTTCGGCTAATATGGACCTGTTCACCCGCTCGGATGCATTGGCCTGTGGGGAGTATACAGCAGTTCGGAGATGGTGTACGTCGTACTTCTCTAATAATTTCGCGAACTGGGCCTACCGAAATTGGGATCCATTGTCTGTTATTATGGTTTCTGGGACTCCAAAACATGTGAAAGATCTCGGCTTCCACAATCTGGCAAGTTTGCTGAGCAGAGGTTTTTTACACAGGCTTTAACAAAGGATATTTCGAGAAGTGGTCCAGGGCTATAATCATGCAAATGTTTCCGTTTGTCTATCTGGGGTAAGGACCTAGTAAATCAATATATATTCGCTGCCATGGTCGTTCGCTCTGAGACTGATTTCCCATGGGTGGTCTTGAAATCGTATTTGGAGCCTTTATTTCCTTACACGCACCACATGAGCTTATATATTTTCGGACGTCTACGGTCATTCTTGGCCAATATAGGCGTCTTCGCAGCCGTTCCACAGTCTTTCCTATGCCTCCATGAGAAGACAATGGCGGATCATGCGCTCTTGAGATGACGCTGGTGACGAGCCCACGTGAAATCCAAAGCTTCCAGGCTTCTTCCTCCTGGACTGGATCACCTGTTCTTGGAACGGTTAGGATGTAAACGAAACCCCCTCTGACACATAGATCTGGAAGCTTGTTTGAGGCCGATTTAACTCGCTGCCTCAGCTCTTCATACTCTACTGAATCGAAGTGTGGAGTGGTAAGGTCGACCTCGGGACCAGTCTCTTCTCTAGCTGTTAAACTATCACAATGTATTCGTGACAATGCGTCAGGTACTACGTTGAGGCTTCCCTTCCGATGTTCTATGGTGAAGTCGAAGCCCTGAAGCTTCAGACTCTACCGGGCCAGTCTACCGCTGAGGTCGTTTTGGGACATCAGCCATTTCAAGCTGGCATGACCCGTCACGATCTTGAACGGCATTAGTTCTACAGAAGGTCGGACCTTCTGGACATTTAGTACTGCTGCCAAACATTCTTGCTCAGTGACGAATTTAATTTTTTTGATATGTATTCAATAGGTCTTTCGTGGCCTTCGTCATCCAGCTGCTTCAGGACTCCACCAATTCCTTGTTGGCTGGCGTCAGATTGAATCACGAACGGCCTGGTGAAGTCCGGAGTCACTAGTAACGGAGCAGATGTAAGCTTCAGTTTCAATTGTTCCAGAGACGTTTGAGCTTCCGGGGTCCACTTAAACTGACTAAGATTTTTCAGGGTGTCAGTTATCGAAGCAGTCAAGTCAGCATAATTCGGTATGTAGCGCCGATACCAGCCTGCCATACCCAATAGCCGTAGAATCTGACGAACAGTTGTAGGAGTAGGATACTCAACTATCGCTGCAACGTTCTCCGACTATTTGCTCTTCTCAACGTTAATATAGAGCCCAGCCTTCCTCAAGCAATCCGCCACTCTGGCTAGCAACGTTAGATGTGAATCAAAATCTTGAGACAAAATTAACAAGTCATCCAGGTAAACCAGGACGTTGTCGCGAAGATTGAATGGGATGACCTTGTCCATAAGGCGGCACATAGTTTGAGGAGCGTTGCATAGTCCGAATGACGTCACCTTGAAATGATAGAGTGGGTGACCAGGCACTGTAAAGGCGGTTTTCTCTCGGGACTCTTGGTCTAGAGGGATCTGCCAGAATGCGTCCTTTAGGCCCAGACTTTTGATGTATATTGCCGGAGGCAGTCGACCCGGAATTACGTCTATCTGTGGTAGCGGATAGGCATCCTTCTTCGTGATTGTATTCATCTTCCTGGCATCAAAACAAAGTCGGACCTTTCCTGGCTTCCTTACTAGGACTACTGGAGAGCTCCATGGGCTCTGGCTCTCTTCTATCACTCCCAGTGATAACATTCGCTCCAATTCGGCGTCCATCAGACTTTGTACTGCTGGTGATATAGGATAAAAACGTTGTTTTATCGGAATTGCATCGCCGGTGTTGCTCTTATTGTTAATTAGAGACGTTTTGCCCAAACCTGAAGATACAAAAGATGTTTGGTGGCTTCAAGGCATTTAGACTCTTGCTCCGAGAGAAGATGGCAGTCAGTGTTTGAGGGCGCTAACAGACCTGGATTGACCTCCGCAACTGCACCCAGGTCATCTGGAGCTAACCCAAATAAGCACCAGAAGTCTATCCCCAGGTACAGAGCTTGAGTGAACCCCGGAACCACGTAGAAACGCACGTTCTGGGTCTCATTACGGAAAGTGACATCCAGGTCCACATGACCATGAACACTGGTCATGGCACCATTAGCTACCTCCACTTGAGTCTTGTACCTCTTCCATTGGACCTCCGCCTCCGCCAACCTCTCAAGAGCTCCAAAGCCTAAGATACAGACAGTGGCACCACTATCTAATAATCCTGACACGGTTTGCCCGAGTAGGTGTACTTCAGCATACGGCCGAATGTCGTCTGGTACAGACACTGTGATGTGGGCCAACTTCTTCCTCTCTGCTTTGACACGCTTGATATGTTCGCGCCACCGAACATTCGATTTTTTTCTGGGTGGGCAATAGTAGAGATTTGTCATGGTTGTCATGGTTACATCAGGGAAGATCCTATTTTTCACGGCGCGGTAATTATTCAGGCGCTCGTGGTATGGCGTTAGTGGATATTAAACCTGCTCACGGCCACTCGTCATCACAGAGGTTGACGGCCGTTTCAATATTTCATAGGTGGGACTGTGGACCTCCTCCTCAGCAATGCTCGTAGGCTTTGTCACGATTGGTATTAATGGAACGTCAAAGATTACCGACGGATCCGACGGATCCGACGGAAGGTCTAATAGGTGGTCTAGGTTGTAGCTTTTACCCTCCGAGGAGGGATTTGTGGCTTCTATGTTCAATAAGGACGGGGGCTTTTCGGAACCATTGATCTAGGCTTTAAATTGTTAGGGTTATTATCTGGAACGTTTCCTGGATCATCTCCCCAGGAGATCAAGTCCAGAGTTTCTGGTGGACTTATTGCTGCGGGGTTGACTGCTCTCTGCTACTGCAGTCGTTGGAACTGTTGTCTGAGACGCTGTAACAGGGGTCGGAGTTGTCCGAGGATACCTCGTTGCGTTTGGCCGGAAGCTGGTGTTGTTGCTCCCGACCCGTCTCATGGTTTTCGCCGCGCAAACTCGACAATTAGGCTTTATTATATTTTTCTGACCACAGCCATAACAGAAGTATTCCGTCGGGGTGCGTGGACAGTCTGTATAGAAATGGTCTTGGTCTAGGGATCTCTTCATTTCAGCGATTTCGCTGCGGGCTTGTAGTTAATGAGGGCAGCGGCGTCGGCGACGAGGGCTTCTGCCGTGACGTAGAAAGAAGAGACTCTTGCGCCCTGGTTATTGGACGGTTGCTTGTCGGGCCTGTGTATGTAACGAAGTCGGTCTGACTAAGAAACAACCTACAGCTTGGACAGCTGGACTTTTCTTTAATCCATTTCTGGAGACACTTTTTATGGAAGATATGCCCACAATAGGTGGACACTGCTCGTGATTTAATCGTCCAGTCCGTATCCTGGCAGATTGAGCAAATTTCTAACGGCAACGCTTCCGGCGGAGTTCTTGATACCGCCATTGTGACTGATCGAGGCGCACAAGTGTCTTTAAGATTTTCGAGGTTGACTTGACAATTATATTCGATTGAGACAGACACGTATTGGCAAAAAAAAATTCTTCTACCAAGAAGAATGAGTATGAAAAGTTTTCAAAAAAAAATCTTCTACAAAAGGGTTGTGTATCCAGCAATTTCAAAAATTTCTTATACAAGGAAGAATGAATATCAAACATTTTCAAAACTTTCTTCTATAAAGAAGAATGTATACCAAACAATTTAAAAAAAATTCTTCTACCAAGATGAATGAGTATCAAACGATTTCAAATACAATTCTTCTACAAAAGGAATTTGTATCCAGCAATTTCTTATACACGTGTCGTGTCCCAAAGCAATCCAGGGAAAACAATTAGAAACTGATAAAAACTCGCGTAAGTCAATTGTACAACAACTTTATTTCTTTAATTAAACGACAATATAAATTAAGAGGCTTATCACCCGTGATTGATACTTCTCGTTATACTCTCTAATTACAACTGACTAAAATGATACCGAACCGATATCTTTAATAATACCAAATTCTAACTACGCAAGAATACACAACTTATCACTGCGCAACCCGATCCAGCGAATCGACCGTGCTCACCTCCATTCAACTAGGCGGAAGCGACTTTGACCCAGTGACCAGCGCAATACCTTGCAATCATAATTACAAAGTATTACGCTAATCACTGCCTACAGCGGGAGCCCCCAATACTGTATGTAAACAAACAGTGAGCCCAGCTGAGTATTTCACTATGCGAAGTGAATTACTTAACCATGACTCAATGCCCAGTTACATATAGCAGTGGATGCGACAGTTTACAAGTAAACAATTCGCAATCGCCAAGCATTTCACTGTGCGAAGTAAAACACTTAGTTATTGCAAATCGTTTAATTACTTGTGCATTTGCTGCTAGCTCGAGTCGTGATGTCACAATTGCACCAATTGAATATTGGGTCACGACATTCCTCCCCCTGAGGAAAACTGATTCCCAAGAGGAATCAGATCGGGGTGCTCAGTTAGATTACAATATATAACTTAACTAATTTATACCAATACTAAGAGACAATATTCACTATGATCTACACAATTTTTATAGCTATGGTTCGGTATACTTACAATTTCTGTTCTATTCTTTTATTTTTTTCTTATTTTTTTTATTACTAACAAAATATTTTTAATTAATTACTTTATAGTATTTGTTTCTTTACAATGTTTGCTATCTAAATTTTCTTATTTGCCTTTTCTTTAATTCATTTCTATTTTTATTTTATTATCATATTTCATTTCTCTTTTTTTTCATATTTAATATTTCTATTTGCATCTAATCTTTAAATTTTTTACATTTCATTTCTTACAATTTGTGTTTCAAATTATTTAACTTGACTCTGCTTTTTTTTTACATATTTCCTATCCTAATAAATTAATTATTTCTATTACATATTTCTTTCTAAACTTAAAAATTTTATTATTAACAAAGATGATTAATTAATTTACATGCATAATATTATCAACAATCAAAAATACCGTTCTTTTTACACTAAATTACAGTAACCAGAATACAAAAATACTACCATAACAAAATTCTTTTCTAACATAATTACAATTTTTACAATCCAGTACAATTACATTTATTACAATTATTGGCCATAATATCCTCTTCTCCTTATCTATCGGTTGCCCGTGCCAATTAAATCGAGTGGATTAAAATACATTATAGCTACTCTAACCGGACGAGATGTTCTCCCACGACGATCGGCAAGCTTCCAGTTGGCAAGTTTGCTGCTGTTGGCATGACTAACTCTATACTGTCAGTCCCTTCTTTGTTCGGCTCCGTTGAGGTTGGTCTGGGATGTTTAATGGATGTCTGCCGGTGAACTTCTTCAGCCCTGATGGCGCTCTGAACCTTGGCTATCTTCTCAGCATTATCTTTCCAGGCTTGATTGAAATTAACTGCCGCTAGAAGTTTTAGTTCTCCTGTTTGTCCCTTTGGAGGTTCGGAATTCCTTGGACCTGTTGGTGTCACTATGTTTTCCCATTTAATTAGTTCTGAAGGTGCGGGCTGAAAGAGAGTTACATTTCTGTGAGCGTCGTCTTTAGAGGTTATAAGTAGATCTCCAATCTGCAGATAACAGCGTTCCTTTATGTCCAATACTCCTATCGATGAGAGCTCTTCTATTTTGGTCGGTGAATTACGGCAGCTGACCTCCAGCTTTGTTTTTCCGGCCATCACAAACAGCCAGTGATTTCTGGTCATCATTCGCGTTAGAGAGCTCCATTTCGGGATGACTTTCTCCTTACAAGCCTTAGTCTTGACATTGAAACTGCGAAACAGGTTTAACACGCAGTTATCGCCAATGGCCGTAATTATTGGGCTCAACTGTGGGCACAGTAAATGGGTATGAGCCGTCATGGTGATCAGCTGCTGACACCTCTGGTACTGGTGGTCATCTAGTAAGACATATTGCCTCTCGTGGTTGTTGTCTGAAATAAACTCCGCGTCTAAGTCGTACATATGGTAGCCGGCTTCATCTACTGCTGCGGGGATGGTGTAGATTTTGTGGGTGTCGAACGGAGTTCTCTGTGGTTGGGGAATGTCTACTCTGACCAGAATGCGTTGGTTAGTCAAGATGGCCTTCACTTTAGCAATCTGAACTAATAACTGGAAATCCTGAAACTCCTCGCTTAAGTCCAGTTGTTTCGTGGCATTCCTCATAATCTCTGTCAATTCCCGAGCGTGGACTATTAGAGGGTGTAACTTCCCGACGCTCAGCGAAACCATAATATTCGAAATGGTCTTCAACGTGTCGCTTATCTCGCGTAGCTGCAGGGTCAGTAGTGTCAAAAACTCATTTAATTCAACTCTGCGCTGCAATACTGCTAGCTCTCCATCAGTGGTTCCTTGCGCCGTGATAAGCCCAGAGATCCGGGTCCGAATTTGCTCTCGCTCTGACCCTGCCCTTTCCCGTGATGAGTTAAACAGTTCGAACGTTGACTTCACTAGGGTAATCTGGTCTTCTAGAAGGCTGAAAGTACGATTCTCTTTCTCATTGAGATCATCGAGTGCAGCGTAGATTATTTTGGAATCCTCATGACCCATCGTTCCAAATAGTGTTTTCGATACAGCACCTCCTCCATCGAAAAAGGATCGTTTTCTTCTTGAGGAAGCTCCAGCATGGGTGTGATGTAATAATTCCTCCTCCTGCTGCTTAATTTGACTGACCCAACCGTCAGTTTCCCTTACTGCTACTGTACATCTTGCTTTATTTCCAGTATGTATAATTTCTGTACAAAGACCTGCCACCAGGCTGCTGCAATTGACGGTGAACTTCAAATCATCTGATACATCTGGCATCTGCAACGGAGACAGGATAGTCCAATGTCGGGTGTAGAAATGTGTCTTTCCCAGATATTCGAAAAGAACTCCCGACTCTGCTATCTCCTTCATACTATAGCCGCTCTGTTCTACGCCTCTCGCCGATCCTACTACCAGGACTACCAACACTATCGCGATCGCCTTCATTCTGTTGCACTTCCGTATACTTAACTAACCTATTTTAAATGGGCAACCTTCCTATACTTATATTAGATTTAAAAAAAAACTTGCTTCTCTGTTATTGATTTACCTATTTATATTTTTGTTCTTCTTTTTAACCAATACTCTTTATTATCTTCCTTCTATATTTTTTGTATACTCTTCCTCTTTTTTTTAACTATTTATCTTACCCTTTCCACAGACATGAAAAGTTTATCTTTCCTTCCTTCTTTCTTTCTTTCCAGTAAGCCTCTTCCTCGGTTCGCGGTTTCTGCGTCCTTCTTCTGGTTTTAATATTTTTTCTGAAATGCAAAAGCGATTTGTACCTCGACTTGGCAGGAAAATGTAAGGTCGGAACAGTTTGCAAAGAATTTTACGCTCGAAGTTGGTCATTGGGAAATTCGAAAAAATCAGTATCTATCTAACTACACGTCTGAACTGTGAATTAATCATTGTTCAAACTTCTTCAGTCTATTAACATGAATTCGCTTCAACTTCCGGCCTTGGAGTATTGTTAGGTTTTCAGGGTTGTGTATGTATATGACTTCGTAGGGTCCCTCGAAAATAGATGACAATTTCCCCACCCTAGCTAAGTCCCTAACCAGAACCTTATCTCCCACATAAAAAGTTGACCCCTAGACGACTTATCCTAGTACTTTTTCGCCTTCTCCTTATTTTGCCGTAAATTATTCCGCGCTAATTCAAAAGACTTCTGTAACTTGAATCGCAGCACAGAATGATATCTATCGGCGTTATAAAGTGGTTCTGGTTTACGCATCAACTTGCTTGGGATTTCTGACACAAACCCAAACAGAGCCTCCATGGGCGTAAGCTTAGTGCCCGTATGTACGGTGTTGTTGTACGCGTGTGCCGCAGTTCTTAGAAATTCGTCCCAGTTCCTGTGCTCTGCATCCACAAAACTACTAAGATAGTTAGCCAAGGTTGAATGTTGTCGCCGGCTGGTAGGCGGTAGTCTGCGATTTCTTGATCTTTAACAATTTGCATAAGGATTTCATGACTTCACCCGTAAAGTTACTCCTTTGGTCAGTCATTAATTGCTTGGGAATCGTATATCGGTTCAGTATTTGGTCAAATAGTGCTCGGGCTACCGTGCTCGCTTCCTGATCGGGTACCGCCACGAGATCCACAAATCGCGTCAGGTCATCCATCATAGACAGTATATATTTGTTGCCATTATGTCTTGTAGGTAATGGCCCCACGAGGTCAACGTATACCTTATCGAACGGCTTTTCCGACAATTCTGTTATGATCAATGGCATTTTAATGGCTCTAGAATGCTTATTTTTTTGACATTGCCTACATTTGCAAATATATTTCGCTATATCATTCTTCATTCCATTCCAGCGATAGAAGCGTTTCACCCTGTTTAATGTTTTGTTTCCACCGAAATGTCCTCCAAATCGGGAATCATGATAATCCTTCAATATTACCTGAATATCCTCCGGGTCGGTCACATGTTGGGGTGTTGGACTGTCTAGCGCTCTTCCTACCATTCTCTTGGCCTCCTCAATATCTTCCCATTCACTCTCGGGATCTGGGTTTTTTCTTCTCTTTACTGGTGCCTTCTACTGGCTGGGGCATCCTGCTCAGGGCATCCGCAATACCGTTCTCCTTTCCCTTCTGGTAGATAATCTCGAAATCGTACTCAGACAATTTTTGATGGTATCGTACTATGCGTGACGTGGTATCCCTTACCTTAAAAATCCCTCGGAGCGCTGATGATCTGTTTTAATTTCAAATGGCTGCCCAGAAGGTAACATTTGTAATTTCGTACCGTCCAAACAATAGCAAGCATTTCCCGTTCCGTGGTGGAGTAATTTCTCTCAGCGGGATTAAGCGTGCGGCTGGCATAACTAATAGGCCTTCCATCCTGTTCTAATACGGCACCTAATGATTCTCCGCTAGCATCTGTGATAAGCGTGAATTGCTTATTGAAGTCTGGATAACCTAGCACGGGAGAGGAAGTGAGCGACTCTTTTGTGGTTCTAAAAGAGTCCTCACATGCTGGCCCCAATTGAATTTCACCTTTTTTCTCAAAAGGTTGTTAATTGGAGTCAATATTCTAGAAAAATTAGGAATGAATTTACGGTAGTAATTCGCAAGGCCCAGAAACGATTGCACTTGCCGAACCGTTTTAGGTCGAGGATAGTTCTGGACTGCCTCCACTAACCGTTGGCCGGAGTTACTCCGTTCTCTGAACATACATGCCCTAAGTATACTACCTTCTTCTGTAAAAACTGGCACTTCGCGGGTTGTAGTTTTAAATTATTTTCTCTAATACGCTGAAATACCTCCCTTAGCTTTCTGTTATGCTCTCCCAGATTCTTTGCGAATATTACCACATCATCTAGGTACCTTGAAGCCCTGTTAATATGCCATTTAGTAGAGACTGAAAAAATGGAGGTGCGGTTTTCAATCCAAAGGGTAATCGTTTATATTGGAAATGGCTGAAGTTCGTGCTAAAAGCCGTCTTTGCCCTGTCCGCTGGGTCGATTAACACTTGGGTGATAACCATTAGCTAAATCTAAGGTAGAGAAATATCTAAAGTGACCTAATTGATCTAAGATGTCCTCAATCCGTGGCAGAGGATACGAAAAGGGGACGCAGACTTTATTTAACTGCCGAAAATCTACACATAACCTATACTTCCGATTTCCTGCTTCATCCTTTCCTTTCTTTGGTATTAATAGTACCGGAAAATTAAAAGGCTGTCACTATGCTCTATAATGTCATCTTCTAGGAGCTTTTCCAGTTGCTTCTGACATTCTTCTCGGTGAGCCTCCGGCAGACGATATTGTTTCCCAGAAGCGCCTGTCCATTCTTCGGCCTGATTATGGTGTTACCACAGTACACACCTGGGATAATCTCTTCGGCCCTGCACACCAGCTGGTCTTCGATCTGGACCCAGATTCTTACCAATTGCCCCGTTCTTGGTTCCAGCTGTACTATGGACTCCCTGCCATTTCTCGAGTTAAGGAGAGGTTTGGTTATATTGCCCTGTTAGGAATTGAATCGTTTTCGCATATCCGCGCCTCCGCAAAGGCTGCAGTTTCTGAAATAACTGGTTCGATTTCCGTGCGAGGATAATCTGACCCATTCCCTTCAACAACTACTTCCCGAGTTTGCTTTGGCCCCCACATTCCTTCTGGCAACCTTACCAAAATCTCCTTTGTATAGAGAGTATTTTCCTGCTTCGCCTGTGTGCAAAGAGCCGATGCCAACATATTTCCTCTTTCCGGGCTTCCACGTGCTTTATCCTCGATACCCTGTTGAGTACTTGCCACTTTTTCGACTCTTAAATACTTGGTTATACTCTCAGAGGCAGCTCGAGCTTTATATAACACCTCTCTCAGGTTTTCAATTCGATTACTCATTCGTTCTCTTAGAACTTCCGCTGAAACTGTCCGAACTGCTTCCCTACTGAAGAGTCATTTCCCTTCTACATTATAACCCTGCAAGGTTATATGTTCAATTTTACGTTCCTGAAAATTGGCTGTGCTTCCTTGTACACTTGTCTGTGCTGTATTGACAATTTTCTATTAATACAATCGATAACAGCTCTATCCTTGAGGAATTCCATTCCCAATATTCCGTCAACCGGTATTGAATCTGTGTTGTATATTACCTGGAACTCGCATTCTTGCTTACCCCTACCTACGTGAAGATGCGCCTTGCAGGTTCAAATTGAACGTTGCTGAGCTCCAAACAGCCCTCCAATCATGATACATTTATGTTTTTGAATCAGTGTATCCATCCTTATTTTATTTACCTTAACTAAATTGCAGGTGGATACCGTATCCACCAATAATGTAAGCTTATCTTCTAGTCCAATGTCGGCCTCTATTGTGATGATACAATTATTAACTAGCTCTAATTATATGTCTATGTCTTTACCCGAGTATGTGGTTCCTAATTTGTTTAGTGGAAGGCAGCTGCGGGATTGTTCCCGAGCTGCCACCTCCCGTTTCCCTCTTGCTGAATATTATTCTCTGCTTAAAATTTTTTTAAACAATTTGTGGTGTAGTGGTCAGATGTTCTACAAAATTGGCAGTATATAACTTTTGCTTCCGATTGCACCTCTACCGAACTCCTAGGTAGTGCCTCAGCAAACCTGACTTGTTGCCTTTTGCAACCAGTTGCGTCATGTCCATATATTCGGCATTTTATGCAGTAAGGCGTCAGTTTCCCTTCTCTGCATTCCCTAGCAAAATGTCCCCATTGTCCGCACTGAAAGCACTGAATAGGTCTTGGTTGCTTTGTTTGAATAGGGGAACCCCTATGCATTCCCGAAAATGCTGGCTTCAATTGCGGTACCGTCCTCTTAGGTTCCTCCTTGCTGAACCTACCAGCACCCCACCTGCCTGCTGCCATTCCTCTGTTGTCTTCCTTCGTATAATTCCGCAGCCATGGTTCCTTAATTTTAAGTCTCCTAGCATCCACCTTGAAGTAGTCTGCCTCCTCACGTGCTTCATCCAGAGATCGAAATTTGCGTCCCGTCAAACAAAGCTGAGTAGTCTGCTGCATAACACCTGCCTTGAACGTTGCCACCGCGTCTGCCTCAAGTTCCGCTATCAATCCCCCGTCTTTGCCTGGATACTTATCCGAAACTGCCGCCTTGATTTGACACAGTAGCTCCTTAAGTCTATCCGCATAGTCTTTTATGTCGTCACCGGGCCTTTGAACGCATGCTATCATTTCAGCTCGGAGCTCACAGTACGATTTTTTGGCATATAGGCAGTTTGAATTGTCTGCTGCAACGCCTCAAAATCCTTCGGCTCCTCCGAGCTTACTGGATAATATGCGTCGTCTAACAACCGATATCTTACACATTTCATGAAGATTGGCTGTTCCTCGGCCTTTTACGATCGTAAAGATCTTTGCACCAGCTCAGGAAGCGGTGAACTTCCTTCGACAGTTTTGGCGTTCTTTCTCCAGAAAACGTGGGTATGTATCTGGACACCAAGTCCATGACTTTATCATAAGCATCGGCCATGGTTTTCCTTGCTGGTTTCTCTGAGTTTTTTTCTTTCGGCACGTGGTCTTCACTCGTCTTTGCTAAGATCTGCTTTTTAGCTTTCAAAATTTCTTGTTGCCCTGAAGTACTTGCTCTTTCTTCTCGCTGCCGTTCGTGGAATACTAATTTCTTGGGTGACCACCTCTTAAAAATCCCTCGAACTAGACCCTCTTCTTGTGATAATGGTGCGACTCCTAATTCTGGCTCTAGTTCAGTGGCGCTTTTTCTTCCTCCTCCAATTGCCTTTCTAAAGACTTTATAGTTCCTTTTATAACCCTGTTTTCCTGTTTGCTCTCATTCAACGCTTGATCAGTTTCTTTCTCAATTCTACCAATTACTTCAAAGGTAGACGTTATCACCAAATCTAAGGTTTCTCCCTTTGTGCTTTTCACTGTAGCCTCATTTATTTCCTCCAGAAACTTATTTACGTCTTCACTCGGCAATCGTTTCTTTAATTCATCCGTTAGATGCTCTTCTAGGTACCGCCAATCTTGTTCGTAATGTTGTAATATCAGCTGGCACTCCTTCAATTCCTGCGTTTTGGTTTCCAATTCCTTTTCCTGATCCTTAACTCGTAACAATTCTTCCCTCGTTAGCACGTTACTTCTTCCCACTGACTTCTATAATCATTACCTAATTTACCCTTAACTCTCAAACACTTCACCTTTGTTGTGGTTTTGTGGTGTTCTTACGAGTACCTCCCTTTCGGAGCAGCGGACTGTAATTTCCGCTATAATAGGCGAAGCTTTGTTGTTAAATAAATGGCGAAGCCAAATGAGGCTGTGCACCAATTTAATTAACGTACACCTTGTTGAAGACTGAACTGATTGCTTAAAAACTCTAAACACAAAATGTTTTGTAATGTAGCGGTACAGCTACATTATTGCATTCTTTGGGTGGATTAGTGTAGCGGTATGTTAAAAATAACAAGATATGTGAGCTTGTGTTTACTGCTACTTTAATGAGCAAAAATTCCTTATTTTTCGTTAGTCTGAATTCTATTTTTAATTTTATTTTTCTTTTCACCACTTCAATTATGCTTAATTTAGTTTAACTAGCTATCTGTAGGTATGTGTGCTTGAGGTGTCTTGAAGTAACACGTGCTCAATTTCATACCTCAGAAATTCACGAATTTCACTTTTATTCAAAAATTCACTGTCTATTATTATAAGTTCTTAATTAATATAATTCATATATCACTCTTAAGATTAATTACTTCTACTTTGTTTTTTCACATGGAACGTCTAATATGCTTGGCTTGCATGAGTTAAACGCTATGTGAAAAAACCTAAAATTAAAATGTCTGCCACCAAATATATTTTTTAGAAAATGTATAAAACTACTTAGCCTATCTTTCACCATCACATTCCTGTAACACCACTTATTTTTAACCATCAAATTCCTGTAACACCACAGATATTATAATTGCTGCAGCAATCTTTACTTAGCATGTAAATGCTGTACCTTGCTTGGCACGTTGCTTTATGCTATAATGATTTTTAGACTTATTTAATATTATATTTTTTTTAAAGAACACTTGCTGACTGATCGATGCTTGTTGCATGTACGATCGCTAAGACACTAATGAGAGATTTGTAAGGGAGCACCTCCTTTTTATAATGTGAGAGACGCCATTTTAGGACAAGTTCCACATGAAAAAATGTAAATTTCATCTATTTCTTGTACATAATGAGTCCATAACGTAACGTCAAAAATTTCCAAATTATGTTAATTAATTTATTTTTAATTATCCATAATTTTTCCTAATTGTTTTATTGCGATATTTCAATTTTTCTAAAATTTATCAATATGGCTGCTCCCTATCATCCTATGTCAATTTCCGGTGTGGAACATAAATTCTCTCACGAATTTTCTTCTGTCTCGTTTCCACATCGTTCTCTTTCCAACTCATTATGGGAATTAAAATTACTTTTCTTGTAAATATTTCCTTACCTGAGCAATTTCGCGTTTTTTAACTATTGCCAACAAGTAGAGCGCGGCCAACTTCATAAAAGTGATTATTTACTTTGTCGCGGTGACAGTTGATTTCACGGTTTTTAAGTCGAGAAGTGCAGTGTTGTTGTAATGATTAACTCCAGGTCCCAGTTAATTATGTAGAGATTCTGCAATTCTCGTCCAGAGATGTCTTCTATTCCGCAGCTGAAAACTTTCCGGAAGCTAAGCCAATGGCCAGCTATGGTTACCGGAGTAATTATAGGCGTTCAAGTATAACTTGTACTGCCGACTTAGAGCGCGCGGTGAGTTAGTTAAAGAAAACTACTTCTTTTCCTGTCTCGAGAACGAATGCCTTTATTTGAGAAATGTTCTGCTTTTTATATAATTTACCCCATGTGTAAGGTATGGGAAAATTCTTAAATTGCTTAACTTACCTACATAATTTTTAAAGTTACAATTTTGTTACTACACACCTAACAAAATTATGAATTGCTTCAATCAAAGCAATCATGCAATCGCAATACAATTCGTTTACAAGAATTGTTGACCCATGTGCAAATACTATTGATTGTCACAGAATGTGTTACTTCATGCAACGAAGAGAAATGTTTTTATTACGTAATATTTGTTTATTGATGCCGGCAAAAGAAGGTAAGAATGAATTGCACATATTGTGTTTATGATTTTGAATACTTTGGCGGAAGTGTTATAGTGATGCAATTTTTGGATATTTTTCGCGGCTGTTAAAGTGAAGTAATTTTAGATATTTTCACTGCTGTTTAAGTGATGTAATTTTTTATTGTTTCTCTTGGGTTTTTCTTTATGTTGGGTTTTTCCGATTTTTGAATGAGGGTAGTATGTATGTACTACATCCCTCCCTTTATTAGGAAAAAAGATTTTGTTTGTAAAAAAAAAATTTTTTTTTTGATTTGATTTGCGTTTGCATATTATCTTATCCTACTGTGATGTTTTTGGAAATATTTATTCTTATTAACCTCTGTCTTACTTTAATACATATTCTTAGGATATATACTCTATTCTAATACTTATCTAGCCTATTGTTGTGGATTACTTTAATTTCTCCGTTAATATTAAGCTTGCTATTTACATTAATTGTTTCTACGACTATGTACGGTCCTTTGTATGGTGGCTCCGATTTTCCCTACTCCCTACTCTTATTTTAACTTTATCTCCTACTTTAATATTTAATGGTTTAATGTTCCTGTCATAACTTGTCTTTCTTTTTTTTTTTACATAATTCAAGTATGGCTTTTGCAAGTTTTTGCGTTTGCTGTATTCTGTATTTGACCTCTTTGGCATAGTCATCCATGTTATATATTGGACCTATGTCCTGATTTCTTAAGTTGGGCAGTGTTGCAATCTTTCCATAAACTAGATCGAATGGTGTTAAATTGGTTTCAGAGTGTGGTGTTATGTTGTATGCCATTCATTCCATTGTTCGTTTTTACATGTAAAGAGTAAATATTCATTCAGTACTCTATGGTATCTTTCGATTGAACCCATGGTCTCATGATGAAATGGGGTTGATGTGACATGTTCTATATGGAAAATTTTGCATATTTCTTTGAATATACAATTCACAAATTCAGTTCCCTTGTCTGTTCTAATTTTTGTGAACGTACCATATTTCAATATGATCTTTTCAACCAAGATTTTCGCAATTGTTTTCGCTTCCTTGTTTTCCATCGGGAATGCTTCAACGTATTTCGTCAATTGGCATTGGCATGTTAGTATGTATCTGTAGTACTTACTTTGTCTTAAGGGTCCTACGGTGTCTATTTCAAATGTTTCGAAACTAGTGCTGGGGTGTCGGTGATTGTTAAGCGTTCTTTAGTATGCCTCATAACTTTGTTTAGTTTACATTCTTCACAGTTATTCACGTATGATTTAACCATTTTATTCAAATTTTTCCAGCAGTAACGGTGTTTGATTTTGTTGATAGTTCTCTTTATTCCTGTGTGCCCACCTGTGTGTGGTGTATCATGATATTCTTTAATTATTCCCAATTGCTTTTCTTTGTTGGTTATATTTTCAGGAGGCTCATATAAAATTATTCGTATGGACTTGTTTCTTTCTTTTATTAATTTTCTTTGTATTTTATTAAATTCTTCTTTAAATGTCTTTATGTTCACATTTTTGAACATACTATCTTTCGTTGATAGAGCTAGCTTCTGTATTCTGTTGCTAATCATAGAGAGTGACAGTGTCTCCAAGATAAAACCTAATCTAAGGCATGGTTTATTGCTGTACTCGATTGCAACTTCTTTCTTCTTTATGAATATATTCTTTTTCTTGTTATATCTTCTTTGTAGGATATCCTCTTCTAAATTTATAAATTTTAACTTTTTTATTGTATTAATTTCTGAAATAGAAGCACATTGGTGGATGAATAGTTGGCCTGACAATTCGTCCGTGCTTTTATTTTTATCACGTGATTTCACATTATATATCTTTTTTATTATCTATTTTACTTATTTCCTTTGGTACCATTTCTTTTAATAATTCTGAGTTCAATTTAATTCTCGAGAGTGCGTCTGCATTTGTATTTAGTGCTCCTTTTTTATAAATGATTTCGAAGTCATATTCCGACAATTCCATTCTAATTCTCGTCATCTTTGATGATGGATTCTTATGAGTAAATAGGCTGACGAGTGGACGATGATCTGTAACTACTATGAATTTGCGACCATATAAGTACGGTCTGAAATGAGTTATAGCCTAGTAAATTCCTAGCAATTCTTTAATTATGATGGGTTTGTTCAATTCGTGTTTATTTAAAGATCTACCTGGGTAAGAAATCGGTAGATCTTTCCCAATCTCTCCTTGTGATAGTACTGCTCCTAGTGCTGAGTCAGAAGCATCTGTAGTTAGGATAAATGGTTCGTCGAAGTTTGGGTATTGGAGAACTGGAGGACTTATTAGTCTCTGTTTTAATGTTTGGAATGCTTCTTCACATTGCTCCGACCATATGAACGGTGTGTTTTTCTTTGTAAGCTGATTGAGTGGTTTTGCAATCTCAGCAAAGTTTGCGATGAATCTTCTGTAAAAATTACAGAATGCTGTGAATCTTCGTGCTTCATCGGCGTTTGATGGCTTTGGGTAGTTTACAATGCTATCATATTTTTTTGGATCTGTTTTTATTCCTTCACTGGTTATAAGGTGTCCTAGGTAAACTACTTCTGTTCGTAAAAAATTGCATTTTTGTGGATTTAGCTTCAAGTTGTATTCCCTTAAGCGATTGAATGTTTTTACTAGATTCCTGTTGTGATGTTGCAGGTTGCACCCGTAAGTGATTATATTGTCAACATATAGAAATGTCTCTGCGTCTAGTCCTGCGAGTGCTATGGATAGCATGCGTTGAAAACTGTTGGTTGATATTTTTAAACCAAACGGTAGTCGCTTAAATTGAAAATGTCCTTTATTTGTTGAAAAGGCTGTGAGTGGTCGTGATTCTTCATCCAGTTCAATCTGATGAAAAGAGCTTGTGAGATCCAAAGTCGAAAAGTATCTAGCTTTTCCTAGGTTGTCCAAAATATCTTCTAATCAGGTTAGAGGAAATTTGTCATCCGTTAATCTTTTGTTGAGTTGACGGAAGTCAACAACCATTCTCCATTTCTTTTCACCTTTGTTATCCTTTTTGGGTACTACCAATAAGGGGGAATTATATGGACTGGTTGAATGCTCAATGATGTCTTCATCTAGTAGCTTGCCTACTTGCCTATTTATTTCTTCTTGTTGTGTTTGCGGAAGTCGGTAATTTTTGTATACAGGAGAATTATCGTGTGTCGATATATGCTGCTGGTAAAAATTATTTACTGTTAATTTATTAGTTGTTAGATAGAAAATATCTGTGTAATTCTTGCATAGTTCATATAGCTTATTCTTTGCGTTTTCATCCAAATTTTGTACATTTAACTCACTTTTTAGTTGTTCGAATCTCTCTTCCTCCTTGACCTTATGTCTGACTATTTTCTTTATGAATCTAAAATTATTTAAAGGAACAACTTCTAACTGTGGATTCTTTATGTGCATGTCGCTCTCAGTTACATTTATTAATTTTATATGTTTTATACCTTTTGCTGGAATTATAGTATTCGCTACGTGTAGCCCTTCTCTGATCTCTTTACTTAGCACTATGCTATCTTCACTTATCTCTATGTTTATAGGTTGTATAATTTGAGATCTAGCAGGTATAGTAATGAATTCTTCTTCTGGAATTTTAGTTATTATAGGTAGGTTAATATCACTAAGCTCTGTACAAATTGTAAATATAAAGATTTCATAGTCTATTTTACACTCATATTTTATGAAGAAATCTTTCCCTAGTAGTCCATCTGTTGCGATAGGAAAATTTTCACTTACTATATGTACTTTATGCATAAGTTTTTCACCTTCTGCATCGAATTGTAATGTTAATGTGCCTAGGGTTTCACCTTCACACCTTTGTAACACCTCTTATCTTACAAATTTCATTTTTATTAACCATATTAAAATCTATGCAGTTTATTTTGACAATCGAGATGTCCGCACCAGTATCTATAAACCATGATGAGGCTGAAGTTTTAGTTGTGGTACTCTGTAAAGATATATGGTTCGTTAGCTTGCCTTCATCAATAAAGTGTATCCTCATTAATTTTTTATTTGTTCTTGATATTCCTCGTCCCTCGATGGGTGTTCTCCGGGGACGGTCCCGTAGTTTTCCGAATCTATCAAATTAATTCGTCGTGGTTGTCTATTCTGGTATCTGGTATTTCCTCTGTTTGTATTATTGTATTGTCTTTGAGAAGGATTTCCATAGTTTCTGAAATTATTTTGCGCGAAGTTGGCTCCAGCGTTATTATTGAAGTATGTTCTTCTGAAATTATTAAACCTGTTTTGCGGTTGGTGATTACTGTAGTTTTTATGTGATTGCTGGTTAAAGTTATCGTTTCTTTGGTAGTTGTTTGCATATGATGATCCAGATCTGCAAGTTTGCGCTTGGAATCTGTAGATTCTGTTCTCTTCTGACTTGGTTTGCTCTGAATCAATATCTTGTGCAAGATCAATAGCATCAGCGTATGTTCCAGGTCTGCTAGCAAATACTGTGTATTTGATTGCATTTCTCAGTCCTGATTTAAAAGAATTCAAGGCAATCTTATCATTCATTTTCGTAATGATATCTTTATTCTGCTCACCTTGTTCTGTTATTTGAATATTATTCAAATCTGCTATTAGAGTATCAATTTCTGCAACGTAGCTCTGCAAGGTTTTATCTCCTTGTCGAATTTTAGACAAATCATTTTGAATTTTTAATGCGTTTCTATGCGGTCTGAAAGTTTTGAATAATATGTCTTTGAAGCTTTTGAAGTCTGTGGGATTTGCTTCGTTTATTATTCTGTTACGAGCTTTCTCTGATAATCTTGTTTTTATCAAGAACTTCACTAATTTTGCTTTATCTTCAACTGTCTTTAAATCGTCATGAAGATATTCTGCTAAATTTATAAAATTGTTTAGCTGCTGCGAGTCTCCGCCAAATATCGGCACTATCTTAGTGACGCTTGCTATGTCAAAAGATGTCATTGTGTTATTATTTATAACTTCTTCTATTGAACTATTAAGATTGTCTGAGCTGTCCTTAAATTCTTCTTCTTCTTCCTCAATGGATTTTTCCAATAGCTCTTGAATCTGCTTTGTTTTTATGCTAATATATTTATTTATCTCTTCATATATGGTTTTAAATTTATCTAATAATTTGCCATTGATTTGTTTCTGTTCTGTTTTTAATTGATTATATTCCTCAAGAAACCTTGTCTTTAAACTGTCTGTCAAATTCCTTTTTACCAGTATATACCCCGCTGAATAAATTCTCTTCGCATTTTTCTTGAAATTTTCTAGCATCTTTTCCAATTCCTTAATTAAAGTCTTGAGGTTCTGCATCTTTTATCAAAGCCATATTTTTATCTTTTTCTCTTTGTTTATTTAAATAAAATTTTACATAAATCTTTCATATACTGTTACTACTAATTTACTAGCTTCCTTCTTTACTTTATTTATGAATTTATTTTTAATGTATTTGTACAATATCATTACTAAAATCAAAGTTATTATTAATCCTAATAAAATTTTCACATCTGTCGCATGGTCGATATATATTTCAGCAGTCAAAAATGAATTTCCTGATGATGAGGCTGCTGCGTCCTGATTCGCGGTGGCTTCTTTATTCTTGGATTCCTTTCCGCCCATTATTCGTGTTGAATTCCGGATGTAGATTATGTGGCGCTTTCTTCTTTGCAATCCAGTACTGCTGCTTCTTTAAACGTATGTCATCCAAGAAGGCGTTTTCTCAACATTGGTAACGGCTAGGGTGGTGAGTCAGTGTAGTTCTGCTATCTCTCGTCTGTGCTTCACCAGCTTTCCGGCTCTCTTCTTCTTCTTTTTTATGATATTATTTGCTGTCTGAGGGGGCTGCTGCTCGGTTTTCCTATTGCGGTATTCCTCAGTGGCTATCGGTCTGGGTCCAGCTCTAGGGTCTTCCTTCAGAATTGTGATTAGTTCGGGAGGCAGGGTCGCCATGTAATGATTAACTCCAGGTCCCAGTTAATCATGTAGAGATTCTGCAATTCTCGTCCAGAGATGTCTTCTATTCCGCAGCTGAAAACTTTCCGGAAGCTAAGCCAATGGCCAGCTATGGTTACCGGAGTAATTATAGGCGTTCAAGTATAACTTGTACTGCCGACTTAGATCGCGCGGTGAGTTAGTTAAAGAAAACTACTTCTTTTCCTGTCTCGAGAACGAATGCCTTTATTTGAGAAATGTTCTGCTTTTTATATAATTTACCCCATGTGTAAGGTATGGGAAAATTCTCAAATTGCTTAACTTACCTACATAATTTTTAAAGTTACAATTTTATTACTACATACCTAACAAAATTATGAATTGCTTCAGTCAAATCAATCATGCAATCGCAATACAAATCGTTTACAAGAATTGTTGACCCATGTGCAAATACTATTCATTGTCACAGAATGTGTTACTTCATGCAACGAAGAGAAATGTTTTTATTACGTAATATTTGTTTATTGATGCCGGCAAAAGAAGGTAAGAATGAATTGCACATATTGTGTTTATGATTTTGAATGCTTTGGCGGCAGTGTTATAGTGATGCAATTTTTGGATATTTTTCGCGGCTGTTAAAGTGAAGTAATTTTAGATATTTTCACTGCTGTTTAAGTGATGTAATTTTTTTTTGCTTCTCTTGGGTTTTTCTTTATGTTGGGTTTTTCTGATTTTTGCATGAGGGTAGTATGTATGTACTACAGTTGTGTTTTATGTTTTTCTCAACAATAAATGGATTAATCCTTGAGGTAAGTGTTTTAATATATTCTTTAAGTGTTAATTAATGATTTTCCTGTGCATAATTTGCAGGAAATATACAAATTATGCGAAATTTTTATGTTGCAAAAAATTATTCATGAAGTGTCAACAATGGCTACAATTGTTGATTTTCATTAATAATAGTATGTCTAGCATCTGCGAGTTTATGTTATTCGCATATTTAAACCTAATTGCATGTTTTGCAATAGTTTATTATGCAAATAACATGAATTTCGCTGAATACTAGCAATGTTTATGTTTTCATGTAGTGTTGTTGTTGTACTGCCAAGAAATTGGTTTCTTGGCAGTTTGCATATAAACTATGTAGTTTTCTTGTAGTTTTCTTGTTATATTTGATCAACTGCATTGTATTAACTTAATTTCTCTAATTCTGTTTATTTCAGATGTGCAATGGACATATAGGAGGCATTTGCTGACTGGAAGAGGAACTCAGGAACTAGGGAAGTATTGATTATTGTTGATATTGTATTTTAATATATTTTTATTTATTTTCAGCTGTGTTCAACATACTCCCCCCCCCCCCCCGTTGAAGAGTTTGTTCAACCAAAGCTTCCTTTATTTTGCGTATACTTATCTTGTGGTAATGATGGAATATCATCTCTCCGTCCTTGTTAACTCTTAGTTTAACTTGATACTTGTCGGGTAAATTGATGAATTTTTCCCGATTCCTTCGCTGCTGTATTGCTCTCACGTTGATACGCTGCAATACGTATCGTGGCAAGAAAATATCCACGCGTTCTCGAGTTTGGAATCTTTGAAAACTCTTAGTCGCTCTAATTTCGAATTCCTTTATGTTGGTTGTCAACAGAAGACTTGTTAGTTTCGATATGCGACTGCCATTAACCACCACTGTTTGATCTGGATGTGGATCCGTGTAGGGAGTCTGGCCTACAAACGGTAGGTTTGTAGCCGTGGTTGCTTCCTTGGTTGCTGCGCTTGTAGATGGCTATACTCTAACTCCTGAAACATCTCTTCTGACTCCTGAAACCAGTTCATGGGCCAATTCCGGTCTGAGCATACCAAAAACATCACATCCTGGATCTCGCAGCATCCTACGCTCTGGGCTTCCTGGTGGGCTGAACTGAATGTCTTCTAAAATGTGTAAGGTATCATCTTGCTCGTAAGTAAACGTCATCTGAAATGGCAACCAGTTAGTATTGCGTAACGTGAATAGAAAGCAACCCTCATCCAACAGTAGTACACAGAAGGACAGACATATAACGACAATAAGAACAGGTAGTTAATCTATTGCTAATGGTAGCGGACTAATTTTGGCAATTGGTCGTAGAAAACTAGCGTTTCGCGTTTTGACCTTGACTACCCGAACCACATCATCCGTCCCTGGATGCACTTGTTCGATTATGCCCATTAACCAACTTGTGGGTGGCATTTGATCGTGTTTTACAAGTACCACGTCCCCTACTTGAATATTTGGTTGTCTTGTATACCATTTGGGTCGATTTTGCAATTGGTTCAAGTAATCCCTTGACCATTTATCCCAACATTGTTTATATAATAGTTGTGTGTACTTCCACCGTTTGGCAGGTACTATTGGTTCGTGTGTATAGTCTGGCTCCGGAATGGCATTAAATGCTTGGACTATTAAAAAATGTCCGGGTGTGAGGATAAGCAAATCCTCTGGATCATTTCTCACGTAGCAGAGCGGTCTAGAATTTAGACATGCCTCAACCTGAGCCAGGACTGTATAGTATTCTTCGAATGTGCATCTGGATTGTTGTAATGTTCGGCGTAGATGATATTTTATCGCTTTAACTCCAGCTTCCCATATCCCTCCAAAGTGTGGAGAGGCTGGAGGATTAAAATGCCAATTGATCTGCTTGGAGGCAAGATAGTGTGCTGCTACTGGAGTTGCACCTTTAACTGCTGCTTGCAAATCCTTTTCTAATATAGCCTTTCCTCCAATGAAGTTGGTGCCACAATCTGAGTATATGTCACTACACAATCCTCTTCGAGCCACAAATCGTTTTAATGCGGCGAGGAATGCTTCAGATGTGAGATCTGATAGCAACTCTAGATGTACTGCCTTTGTGGCCATACAAATGAAGATGCAAAAGTATGCTTTCTGTAACTTTGCATTTCGTAGGTTTGATGCTTTTATTATTACAGGTCCTGCATAGTCAATTCCTACGTAAAGGAACGGTCTCGCTATGTTCACTCGAGACGTTGGTAAATTTCCCATTAATTGGGATCTTGTCGTAGTGCGATGTTTAAAACAAATAATGCACTTATGTATTCAACTGATAATCCGGCGTCGTGCATCCAAGATCCAAAATCTATCTCGACTAGTGCTGAGAACTAGTGATGGGCCGCCATGCAGAGTGTCTACATGTAGTTTATCAATTAGAATTAGTGTCACGTGATGATGCCGTAGTATGATGATTGGGTGCTTCTTATTATATGGCACAGTTGCATTCAGAAGTCTACCACCCAATCGTATCAAACCGTTGTTGTCCAGAAATGGATTGAGCTTGATTAATTTGATATGTTGTAACAATGGTTTCTTGCCCAACATATTCTTATACTCTTCTGCGAACGCAGTTTGTTGTACGAGTTTTAATATTGTTAGCTCCGCATGGTTCCATTCCTGCACAGTGAAATCTTGAACGTGTTTAACTTGCGGATGCCGACAATTGTATATGAAACGTTGAATGGTTGCTACAATTTGTACGAGGTGAGTATACGACGAATATCGTAAAAGAAGATTGTTTTCTAACTTTGCTAAGAAATTTACTGAAGGGGGTTATTTCGCTTCTAAATTAGTTTGTTCCGAAATGTATTTAAATTTCGGCCAGTTGTCTGGTTCTTCAGCCAACCATGATGGTCCATGCCACCATAAACGATTACTGGTTAAGTCTGCGGCAGGAACACCCCTCGAGGCTAGATCTGCCGGATTGTGTTTTGTGGACACGTGACGCCACTGTTCAAAGCGTACCACGTCTTGTATTTCAACGACGAGGTTTGCCACATAGATTTTCCATCGGGCTGGATGTTCCTTGATCCATTGCAACACAATCGTTGAGTCTGTCCAGGCAAAGATTGGCACATGATGTAGGCGCATATCTTCGATTGTAGCCTGAAGCAGTCTTGCAAGTAATAGAGCTCCATGAAGCTCTAATCTAGGAATTGTTGCTGACTTCATTGGAGCTACCCTAGTTTTTGCAGTAAGCAAATTGGTATGAACTAAGCCGTTCGGCTCGTCTACACGTAAATACACGGTCGCTGCAAATGTCAATGTAGACGCATCACAAAATCCATGTAATTGGATGCTTGCCTTAGATGAATAGTTGATCCATCTAGGGATTTGTATGTTTTCTATGCATTTTAAGTTATTTTTAAACTTATTCCACTGTTGTTCTATCATTTCCGATACCTTGTTCTCCCATGCATATCCTGTGATCCATAGGGTTTGCATGAGCACCTTGGCTGTGATTACCACTGGTGCCAGCCAGCCTAAAGGATCGTACAGTGATGTAATGTCAGACAGAATGGTTCGTTTGGTTACCTTGGTATGAACTGTCCATGGTTTGGTTATAATGGAAAAACTATCCAGTTTAGGATGCCAGCGAATTCCTAGTGTTTTTACAGATTCCAGGTCTGTAATCGCTAATGTTTCTGTGAATTCACGTTGCTCTGCAGGAAGTTGGCTTAACAACTCTGAACTGTTGCTTGTCCAATTACTGAGATTGAATCCTTCACATTTCATCATACATATTAGTTGATTTAATAAGCATTTGGCGTCATTAAGATTGTCAGCTCCAGTCAGGAGGTCAAATACATAAAAATGGCTGTGGCTGTAACCTTAGAAGCTAAAGCCCATCTTTGCTGTTCATCATTTGCTAACTGTTGAAGCGTCTGAATAGCTAAGTATGGCGCTGAAGCAGTTCCAAATGTCACCGTGTTCAGCTGAAAATCCTGAATCTCCTTGGTTTTAGGATGTCTCCAAATGATTCGCTGAAAAGTTCGGTGATCGGGATGCATGGTGCTCATGCGATACATCTTTTCTATGTCTGCGTTCATAGCGATTTTATATTTGCGCCAGTTGAGCAACGTGGCGAACAGCTTAGGTTGCAGAACTGGGCCCTTTAGTAGGAACTCATTAAGCGATTTGCCATTCGACGTCTACGCTGAGGCATCGAAAACTACTCTCACCTTTGTTGTCGTGCTTTCCTTCACAACGGCATGATGAGGTATATAATAATGAGGCTGATTGGTGTTTGGCGGAGGTATTTCTACCATATGACCCAACACGAGATATTCGTCCAAACATCTCTCATATTCAACTTTCAAGTCTGGATTTCTGGCTTGTTGTCGTTGAATTCCTTGAAAGCGTTCGATTGCTTGTATTCTCGATTGCCCCAGAGTAGGGGTCTCGTCGTTTACAAAAGGTAACTTAACTTGGTAAGTTCCATTATGCAGACGCTGGTGATTGAGTTGATAGCTCTTTAGACATTCCTTGTCTTCTTTTTTAAGAATGGGGTTTGTGGGAAATTCGTCTGTTTCCCAGAACTTCTTGAGTTGAAGAGCCACATCATCAGTTGTGATTGTAAATGATGACGTTTTGTGCTCTGCATCATCTATGCTGGACCCTAGCAAAATCCAACCAAATATTGTGTTGACTGCTGTAGGAGTCGTATTTGTTCCTTGCCGAATACCGGTTCGCAATATTTGAGCATAAACTCTTGCTCCTAATAATGCATCTATCCTTCCCGGTTTCCAGAAGGTGGCATCTGCGAGTTGCAGTTTCTTCAACTTCGCGCATTCCCTTTTAGTCACTATCCTAGAAGGCAGAGGATCTGTAATGTTCTTAAGTATTAGAAAGTTTTCTTCTAATACTGCTGTAGATCTCGTTGTTCGAGGCCGAAGAGATAGTGTCGTTTGGTGCCTTGAGATGGCTGTATGGCTAGTGTTTAAGCCTGTGATTGAGACTGCAGTTGGGCTTTGTACTGCTCCTAATTTCCTGCAGGCATCTTCCGTGATGAAGGATGATTGCGAGCCACTGTCTATCAGACATCTTAGAATGTATGGTTTTCCGCTTTTTGTCTGCGCTACTACTAATGCAGTTGCGAGTAGAGCATTGTGACTTTCTCGGGTTACGAAGTTATGACTAGTGTTTAAGCCATCCGTATTGTTGACTGCTTGTAACCGGGAAAAGCTTTCCTGTGACGAGCTAGATTGATTAGCTTGTCTTGTGCTCAATCTAACCTTGTCATGTGTTGACTTATGCTCATTATTAACAGCTGAGAATTTGGGTTTTGCCTTATTGTGTTCTTCATGAAGTGTGCTATGATGTGTCCTATTGCATTTCAGACATCTAAATTTGCTAGTGCAATTATATAAGTGGTGAATTCCTAAGCAATTTGAGCACCGACCTGATGCCTTCAATATCTGATATTTGGATAGTATGTCCATCGCTTGATACTTCGGACACTTTTGGATGTAATGCCTGGCATTGCATGCTGGGCATTTAAATTCATTTGTGACGTGATATGACTTTGTCACATCTGGTGTGGTGTTTGGTTTGTGATGTGGTGTGGACTTAACTAGACTATTTGCTAATGATTCTAAAATTCTTAAACGTGTACTTAAAAACTGCTTAAATTACTTAAATGTTGGGAGTTCTTGTGTAGCTCCCTGCTCTTCTTCCCAAAGTTTGAGGGTAATGAAAGGTAATTTCTGTACTAACAGATGTATTAGAAGTACATCCCATGATGTCGTATCAACTTCTAAACTTTGTAGTTGTTGAATACATTCGTCTGTTGTATCAACTATGCACTTGAGTCCTTTAGTAGACTCTGAACTTAGTTTGACTTGGTTGACCAAAACCTTTAATTGATCATTAACTAAAATTCTCTTATTCTCATATCTAGCTTTCAACTTGTTCCATGCTGACATGTAATCTTCATTTGTTACTGGGGTATGCCGCAACAATTTCTCAGGATCGCCCACCAAACAAGATTTCAGATGATGCAGCTTCTGAACTGGTGTCAGCCTAGTATTGTCATGAACAAGAGAAATAAATAGATCATGAAACGATCGCCATAAATCGTAGTTGCCGTTATACTTGGGCAACTGAATTCGCGGAAGGAATGACTCCTGTTGAACAACAGTTGTTGAGTGAATAGGTACTGTTCCCGTCCTTGACGTTTCAGCAGCTGGAACGAATTTCCGCAGTCCTTCCACGAATTCTCCCATATATTCAGAGTATTTTAACTCTGTCTTACCATGATGATCTTGCGCTAGATAGCCATGTGGATTATCACCAGCATTTTCTAATAAAGCTTGATTGATTGCCATATCTGTATCATTATATATTTCCCAGAGTTTCTTCAACTCTGTCATTTTAGACTCGTAAAAGCCTTGCGTTCGTTTAACAAGGTTCGTTTTCTTTCCGTTCTCGATTAACCTTTCAATTCGCGCACGCAACACGCTTTCCGTGAGGATTAATTTTTCTACTAACTCCATGGTAATTTATATCCTACTATTATTGTTTATTGACCGTGTGGGTTAAATGATAAAGTATTGAACGTAACTTAATTTTAAAGCCAAATGTGGAATAAATTATAAAATCAGTAGAAGTAATTTAATGCAATGTTTGACCAATTAACTTGTAGAATTTAAGCAATTTGTTGACGTAACTTCTGTTTAATTTATTTAATTAAATAGTTATCACGAGTTACTCACATGTAAGTTCAGTAATTGTAGTAGAATTTTCGATATGTTTATTAGAACTGCCACGTCTAAGCACAGTTATTAATTAATTTTGAAAGCTTCTAACAAACTGCCACGTTTCAGCACAATGACAGTAAGAATTGCTTGACTAATTTAATCGTAACTGAATTATTGTCAACCGCAACAGTAAACAGGCACACATTCCTGGATGGAACCACCAAAAAATGTTTTGTAATGTAGCGGTAATTGAATACTACAGCAACATTATTGCATTCTTTGGGTGGATTAGTGTAGCGGTATGTTAAAATAACAAGATATGTGAACTTGTGTTTACTGCTACTTTATTGAGCAAAAATTCCTTATTTTTACGTTAGTCTGAATTCTATTTTTAAATTTATTTTTATTTTCACCACTTCAATAATGCTTAATTTAGTTTAACTAGCTATCTGTAGGTATGTGTACTTGAGGTGTCGTGAAGTGACACGTGCTCAATTTTATACCTCAGAAATTCACGAATTTCACTTTTATTCAAAAATTCACTGTCTATTATTATTAGTTCTTAATTAATATAATTCACATATCACTCTTAAGATTAATTACTTCTAGTTTGTTTCTTCACATGGAACGTCTAATATGCTTGGCTTGCATGAGTTAAACGCTATGTGAAAAAACCTAAAATTAAAATGTCTGCCACCAAATATATTTTTTAGAAAATGTATAAAAATACTTAGCCTATCTTTCACCATCACATTCCTGTAACACCACCTATTTTTAACCATCAAATTCCTGTAACACCACAGATATTATAATTGCTGCAGCAATCTTTACTTAGCATGTAAATGCTGTACCTTGCTTGGCACGTTGCTTTATGCTATAAAAATTTTTAGACTTATTTAATATTATATTTTTTTTAAAGAACACTTGCTGACTGATCGATGCTTGTTGCATGTACGATCGCTAAGACACTAATGAGAGATTAGTTAGGGAGCACCTCCTTTTTATAATGTCAGAGACGCCATTTTAGGACAAGTTCCTAAAAGTTTTCTAAAATTTATCAATATGGCTGCTCCCTATCATCCTATGTCAATTTCCGGTGTGGAACATAAATTCTCTCACGAATTTTCTTCTGTATCGTTTCCACATCGTTCTTTTTCCCACTCATTATGGGAATTAAAATTACCTTTTCTTGTAAATATTTCCTTACCTGAGCAATTTCGCGTTTTTTAACTATTGCCAACAGGTAGAGCGCGGCCAACTTCATAAAAGTGATTATTTACTTTGTCGCGGTGACAGTTGATTTCGCGGTTTTTAAGTCGAGAAGTGCAGTGTTGTGTTTTATGTTTTTCTCAACAATAAATGGATTAATCCTTGAGGTAAGTGTTTTAATATATTCTTTAAGTGTTAATTAATGATTTTCCTGTGCATAATTTGCAGGAAATATACAAATTATGCGAAATTTTTATGATGCAAAAAATTATTCATTAAGTGTCAACAATGGCTACAATTGTTGATTTTCATTAATAATAGTATGTCTAACATCTGCGAGTTTATGTTATTCGCATATTTAAACGTAATTGCATGTTTTGCAATAGTTTATTATGCAAATAACATGAATTTCGCTGAATACTAGCAATGTTTATGTTTTCATGTAGTGTTGTTGTTGTACTGCCAAGAAATTGGTTTCTTGGCAGTTTGCATATAAGCTATGTAGTTTTTTGTAGTTTTCTTGTTATATTTGATCAACTGCATTGTATTAACTTAATTTCTCTAATTCTGTTTATTTCAGATGTGCAATGGACATATAGGAGGCATTTGCTGACTGGAAGAGGAACTCAGGAACTAGGGAAGTATTGATTATTGTTTATATTATATTTTAATATATTTTTATTTATTTTCAGCTGTGTTCAACACAAAAGCTTGAACTTTTCGACGGTGTTTCAATAATGCTCTTTCCTAATATTTCCGAACCTACTTCCAAGTTTAACGCCCGAATAACCGCGAATACCTTAAACTTTTTACCTAGCATTTAACAACTTCCCAATGACCAACATTATAACCCTTAATACGCCGTACATTCCGAAAAATTAGACTTTACTTACTTAATCTACTAAACTAAATACTAAAACTACTCCTTTTGCATACTACATGTTCACACTATTCATTTCATAAAACTCAGACAACCTAACCAAACACAATCTCACTCAACAACAATTACCACAATTTATACCCTTTTTCTTTACTTTTCTGCAAAGAAAATTAGCCTAAGTGTGGAGCAGCTAAAAAAAAAAAGGGTTAACTCCCACAAAAATACAGCACAACGGAGCCGCTAAAAAAAGCGTTACTCCCACACTTAAAAAAAAATGGGGCAGCTAAAAAAGGCGTTAACTCCCACAAAAATACAGCAAAACGGAGCGGCTAAAAAAAGCGTTACCCCACACTTAAAAAAAATGGAGCAGCTAAAAAAAGCTTTACTCCCATAAAATACACAAATAAAAATGAAAAGAAAAATAAATTATTTCACTGAAGAAAAATAACACTTACCTACTCTTCATCCGGCTGCGCCAAATTGTCGCGTATGTCAATTGTACAACAACTTTATTTCTTTAATTAAACGACGAAATAAATTAATAGGCGTATCACCCGTGATTGATACTTCTCGTTATACTCTCTAATTACAACTGACTAAAATGATACCGAACCGATATCTTTAATAATACCAAATTCCAACTACGCAAGAATACACAACTTATCACTGCGCAACCCGATCTAGCGAATCGACCGTGCTCACCTCCATTCAACTAGGCGGAAGCGACTTTGACCCAGTGACCAGCGCAATACCTTGCAATCATAATTACAAAGTATTACGCTAATCACTGCCGACAGCGGGAGCCCCCAATACTGAATGTAAACAAACAGTGAGCCCAGCTGAGTATTTCACTATGCGAAGTGAATTACTTAACCATGACTCAATGCCCAGTTACATACAGCAGTGGATGCGACAGTTTACAAGTAAACAATTCGCAATCGCCAAGCATTTCACTGTGCGAAGTAAAATGCTTAGTTATTGCAAATAGTTTAATTACTTGTGCATTTGCTGCTAGCTCGAGTCGTGATGTGACAATTGCACCAATTGAATATTGGGTCACGACACACGGAAGAATGAATATCAAAAAATTTCAAAACTTTCTTCTATAAAAAAGAATGTATACCAAACAATTTAAAAAATTTTCTTCCCCAAAGAAGAGTGAATATCACCAATTCAAAAAAATTTCTTCTACCAAGAAGAATGTACTCAAACGATTTCAAAGAATTTTCTTCTACCGAGAAGAAAATATATAACTAAAGTTTCACGCGGATAAATTGCTTGTCCCTCTCTCTCATTCCTCCCCCGAGGCGCACCCATACAGTGAATACCACATTGGTATACATAAGTCAAGTATACAAAAGTCGGTCGTCGCTGTCAAAGACTGAGAACGCCACCAGAGGTGCCGATCTCACCTTACAACTGCTTCTCCCTTCCTCTCACCAATTCAGGATCTCCTTCGGAAAGTGATGTATTGTGTGCGCTGAAGTTTTATAAAACATGCAAAACGGATTCAAGCTCCTCACCGAAAGTCTTTGGAGAGGTCGGTCACGGATGCAAGAGACCGAGAACGCCTCCAGAGATGCTTCAGCCAGGTAGCCAGCAGTATGCCAACTCCTGATTACTTAAGGTCTCGGGTGCCGCTCCCACCCTCCAATAGCCATTTCCTTCCTCCCCTCGGACTGCGATATCTGTCTGGCTCTCCCGCCGGGCAGGGCCATGCATAAGGCTGACTGTCTGGCTTAAGCCAAGGGGTCATCTCGCAGATGCCTGATCCTGTCCAGCCAGATGGCCAGCCATGACAGGCCGCCGTCAGAACTGAATAAAAACTTGGGTGAGGCCACCCGCCATTTCCATGGCTGAAGGCCAGAGGGAAAGATATACAAAAATTCAAAAATTCTTAAAAAATTCAAAAACTTCCAAGACTTGAGGCTTGACCAAAGTCAAACCTAAAGTCGGACTTGCAAAAACTTTCAAAACCAAACTTTACTTTATTCTACTTTAATCAAAAATCCAAAACTCTAAACTTTTCAAAACGAAATCAAAGCTTTAAAAAAAGTTCTACTGTTACTCCACCAAAATTCACTAATAACAAACCAGTCAGGCCCAGGTCCACATATAACTTCTACTGGATATGAGACCTGAGGTCAATCAACTAGCATACACCAGATGATTGTCTCATTCTAAGTCTCAGTCCCCAGTAAAATTTATACTTAGACCACCGAAGTCGAACTGAGGTGGCCCCACGTTGGGCGCCATTTGTTATGGTTCTAATGTTTGAGTGATTGGTTTGGACGTGAAGTCCAGACTGCCAGCATGAGCTGACAGATTAGTCGGTAACAGCGTTGACTGCAGGGCGGCACGCTAGCTTGCCCCAGTTATTGGCGGAGAGTCTGGGGTGGGTACCACGAAATACCTGCCGCTGTCACCTTATCATGAACAAAAAGAAATCGTGCCTGTCTTCCTGAAACGGAGACTCATAAAAAGGAAAAGCACACACTAATCCTGAAGGGATCTCTTACATCACTCACTTGAATTTGATCCTAAGGATCGGATGACCTAATCCATTGCCGTCCCCAGCCTCCCATGACATCCGGCTACTCGGTTGAGATGTCCCTTCTATGTTAACCTGTATGGAGTAGAAAGGGAAACCTCGGGAGAGGGAAAGTGAGAAGAAACAACCTAAGATTTACTCCATATTGGGATCTGTTTTAATCGTAAACTATGTCACATATATACATTTCAAAAAACTATTTTTTCTTTTCTTATAAGCACCCCCGAAGCATTATCCAGGCTGTGAGAAATCCTATTAGTAGGTTCGTGCTTATTTTCACCACCGTAGTTTCTTTTTCTTCTTTTTCTTTTGTATACATTCCTTCTTATCCTAGACAGGAGCACCGACCAATAAGTCTAGCTTACAGATTACATTTATAAAAAAAAATCATCTGTTCGATGAATGGATCGTACTCCCAAAAGGCCTTCTGGGTTGTAGGATACAGATTAATCAATTAGTTGTGCATAAAACGCGTTAGCTCCTTTTGGGTTGCATTGGACATAGCTTTGTTGGGATTATTCTAGCGTGAAGTTAACTAAGCTTATATGACTTGACAAAAGTAACAATCACAACCCTAGTTTTTACGATTCTTCTGAATTCAGACTTTTTCATACTTAAGGGTTCCAACTGATTTTACCCGAAACAGTAGAATCCCAAATTTTAACAGTCGGTAAGAGATTAAAAAAATTTTACATTTACTGTGATTTCATTACTGATATCGAAAATCGATGAATTTGACCTAAAGTCCGAAATTCGTTGTAAATTTCAAATAAAGATAAATTATTAGTAAATTTTATACAAATAGTAGGTACGTTAAGACGCGGCCCTGAACTGAGCACTACGCGTGCATGTGGACGTATCTTTCTATGTAAATTAGTCCTCCTGACAAGGTATATCTAGATTTATAATTAAATGTCGAATATAGCTAAATTATTTGGTTAATCTCTCAAAAATGATATACACACGACACTGGAATGAGTACTATACGAGTATGTGGACGAAAAGTTATCCATTAGTCCTTGCGACGAAGTATATTTAAATTTCGAATCAACTTTCAAATAGATATAAATAATATTAGTTCATTTTTCTATAATAATATATTACATTACTGCACCGCACGGAGCCAAGCACTACACGTGCATGTGGATGAATCTTTCCATGTAAATTAGTCCTTACCTAGTACATCTAGGTTTATATTTAAATTTAAAACGTAGATATATTATTGGATTAATCTCTCAAAAAGGATATACACATTAAAACGCTGCACTGGACTGCTGAGCACTATACGTGCATGTGGACGAAAATTTCACTATCAATTATTCCGTACGACGTAGTATATTTAAATTTCGATTTAACTTTCAAATAAATATAAATTATCTTAGTTCATTTTTCTAGTACCTCTAGATTTATATTCAAATTTCAACTGTAGATGTATTATTGGATTAATCTCTCAAAGAGGATATACACATTAACCCGCGGCACTGGTCTGCTGAGCACTATACGTGGATGTGGACGAAAATTTCATTATCACTTAATCCATACGACGTAGTATATTTAAATTTCGATTTAACTTTCAAATAAAAATAAATTATCTTAGTTCATTTTTCTAGTACCTCTACATTTCTATTCAAATTTCAACTGTAGATATATTATTGGATTTGTTTATACTCGGGTAAAATTGTTTCACCTTACCGTTAACGACGTAGGCCTTTGATTCTTGTACCAAGACCTCTGATGGGGGAGCACAAGCGCATAAACTTGTACACCAAAATATATTGTCCGAGAGTGGATTAGCTGAAATTATTTGGGATAGGACCAAAAATGACGACCGTTCGCTTTGCGTTTTTAAACAAAACTAAACTTTATTCAGAACTAATTAATTAACATAAATTTCACCTCAAGTGAAGACGTGCACTTCACCGTGTGAACAACTTACTCAGCACTTTGTCTTATCAGCATGACTATGCCGGCATGAAGCTCTCGCAAGAAAAGATAATTCAAGCCGTGGACACGATACTCAAGTTACCACGGAATGTGACAAATAAAAAATGCAATGTACGAAATGCTGATGAGTCTAATTGCGACAAATGCATGCTGAAAAGATAATGAGAGATCTTTGAATTATTATTTATGCGACTGGATCCTAACAGGATTAATCTCTCAAAAACCATATACATATTAACCCGCGGCACTGGGAAAAGGTGGAAAAAGGTGGGTCTACTAACAAGGGGTATACCGGCCGCTAGGTTGGGGTGGGTCCTAAGCGGCACATTGGTACCCTGTAGTTGCCAGTTAAGCTAGCCGGATGCCTTTTTAGGGCTAATATGAAGAAGACAAGCACCATATCTACTTATATTCGGTCACTCTCCGATCATGGCCTGATATCCTTAGCGCGGAAGACGAAGATGAGTTTTCCTTGGAGGGGAGGTCTTCGAGTTCATATGACGAATTCACTTTTCGAGATCTGATTCGATATTTCAGGAACTTGCGACTTAGCTTAGCACTGATCTGATTTGGAAACTACTCTGTATGAAGTTCCGCCGATATACTTCCTGACCTACCTTGAATTCTACCGGTTTCGACAGCAGGTTATAAACCTTTGCAGCTTGCTCAAATGCATGATTTAAGTTTTCTTTGACCTTGGCCCGAATTAGCTGCACTTTGTCGGTCTCATCTATTGCAATGGGTTCGTTCAACGTGCCTAGAGTCCTCAGTAGTTTATGAGAATTTGCTTGTTCCACCATGTGAAATCCAAAAAGTATTTTATACAGAGAACCCAGTGACCTGGTATACTGAGCTCCGTAAGGATCTGGCGATGTAGCTCAGTTTTTCGTCCCATTTATTATGTTCGTTGTTGAGACATGCTCGGATTTCGCTAATATGGATCTGTTGACCCGCTCGGATGCATTGGCCTGTGGGGAGTATACAGCAGTTCGGAGATGGTGTACGTCGTACTTCTCTAATAATTTCGCGAACTGGGCCGACGGAAATTGGGATCCATTGTCTGTTATTATGGTTTCTGGGACTCCAAAACATGTGAAAGATCTCGGCTTCTACAATCTGGCAAGTTTGCTGAGCAGAGGTTTTTTACACAGGCTTTAACAAAGGATATTTCGAGAAGTGGTCCAGGGCTATAATCATGCAAATGTTTCCGTTTGTCTATCTGGGGTAAGGACCTAGTAAATCAATATATATTCGCTGCCATGGTCGTTCGCTCTGAGACTGATTTCCCATGGGTGGTCTTGAAATCGTATTTGGAGCCTTTATTTCCTTACACGCACCACATGAGCTTATATATTTTCGGACGTCTACGGTCATTCTTGGCCAATATAGGCGTCTTCGCAGCCGTTCCACAGTCTTTCCTATGCCTCCATGAGAAGTCAATGGCGGATCATGCGCTCTTGAGATGACGCTGGTGACGAGCCCACGTGAAATCCAAAGCTTCCAGGCTTCTTCCTCCCGGACTGGATCACCTGTTCTTGGAACGGTTAGGATGTAAACGAAACCCCCTCTGACACGTAGATCTGGTAGCTTGTTTGAGGCCGATTTAACTCGCTGCCTCAGCTCTTCATACTCTACTGAATCGAAGTGTGGAGTGGTAAGGTCGACCTCGGGACCAGTCTCTTCTCTAGCTGTTAAACTATCACAATGTATTCGTGACAATGCGTCAGGTACTACGTTGAGGCTTCCCTTCCGATGTTCTATGGTGAAGTCGAAGCCCTGAAGCTTCAGACTCTACCGGGCCAGTCTACCGCTGAGGTCCTTTTGGGACATCAGCCATTTCAAGCTGGCATGACCCGTCACGATCTTGAACGGCATTAGTTCTACAGAAGGTCGGACCTTCTGGATATTTAGTACTGCTGCCAAACATTCTTGCTCAGTGACGAATTTAATTTTTTTGATATGTATTCAATAGGTCTTTCGTGGCCTTCGTCATCCAGCTGCTTCAGGACTCCACCAATTCCTTGTTGGCTGGCGTCACATTGAATCACGAACGGCCTGGTGAAGTCCGGACTCACTAGTAACGGAGCAGATGTAAGCTTCAGTTTCAATTGTTCCAGAGACGTTTGAGCTTCCGGGGTCCACTTAAACTGACTAAGATTTTTCAGGGTGTCAGTTATCGAAGCAGTCAAGTCAGCATAATTCGGTATGTAGCGCCGATACCAGCCTGCCATACCCAATAGGCGTAGAATCTGACAAACAGTTGTAGGAGTAGGATACTCAACTATCGCTGCAACGTTCTCCGACTATGAAGCCCAAATACTTAGTCTCTTTTATGCAGAATTTGCTCTTCTCAACGTTAATATAGAGCCCAGCCTTCCTCAAGCAATCCGCCACTCTGGCTAGCAACGTTAGATGTGAATCAAAATCTTGAGACAAAATTAACAAGTCATCCAGGTAAACCAGGACGTTGTCGCGAAGATTGAATGGGATGACCTTGTCCATAAGGCGGCACATAGTTTGAGGAGCGTTGCATAGTCCGAATGACGTCACCTTGAAATGATAGAGTGGGTGACCAGGCACTGTAAAAGCGGTTTTCTCTCGGGACTCTTGGTGTAGAGGGATCTGCCAGAATGCGTCCTTTAGGTCCAGACTTTTGATGTATATTGCCGGAGGCAGTCGACCCGGAATTACATCTATCTGTGGAAGCGGATAGGCATCCTTCTTCGTGATTGCATTCATCTTCCTGGCATCAAAACAAAGTCGGACCTTTCCTGGCTTCCTTACTAGGACTACTGGAGAGCTCCATGGGCTCTGGCTCTCTTCTATCAATCCCAGTGATAACATTCGCTCCAATTCGGCGTCCATCAGACTTTGTACTGCTGGTGATATAGGATAAAAACGTTGTTTTATCGGAATTGCATCGCCGGTGTCGATCTTATCGTTAATTAGAGACGTTTTGCCCAAACCTAAAGATACAAAAGATGTTTGGTGGCTTCAAGGCGTTTAGACTCTTGCTCCGAGAGAAGATGGCAGTCAGTGTTTGAGGGCGCTAACAGACCTGGATTGACCTCCGCAACTGCACCCAGGTCATCTGGAGCTAACCCAAATAAGCACCAGAAGTCTATCCCCAGGTACAGAGCTTGAGTAAGCCCCGGAACCACGTAGAAACGCACGTTCTGGGTCTCATTACGGAAAGTGACATCCAGGTCCACATGACCATGAACACTGGTCATGGCACCATTAGCTACCTCCACTTGAGTCTTGTACCTCTTCCATTGGACCTCCGCCTCCGCCAACCTCTCAAGAGCTCCAAAGCCTAAGATACAGACAGTGGCACCACTATCTAATAATCCTGACACGGTTTGCCCGAGTAGGTGTACTTCAGCATACGGCCGAATGTCGTCTGGTACAGACACTGTGATGTGGGCCAACTTCTTCCTCTCTGCTTTGACACGCTTGATATGTTCGCGCCACCGAACATTCGATTTTTTTTCTGGGTGGGCAATAGTAGAGATTTGTCATGGTTACATCAGGGAAGATCCTATTTTCACGGCGCGGTAATTATTCAGGCGCTCGTGGTATGGCGTCAGTGGATATTAAGCCTGCTCACGGCCACTCGTCATCACAGAGGTTGACGGCCGTTTCAATATTTCATAGGTGGGACTGTGGACCTCCTCCTCAGCAATGCTCGTAGGCTTTGTCACGATTGGTATTAATGGAACGTCAAAGATTACCGACGGATCCTACGGATCCGACGGAAGGTCTAATAGGTGGTCTAGGTTGTAGCTTTTATCCTCCGAGGAGGGATTTGTGGCTTCTATGTTCAATAAGGACGGGGGCTTTTCGGAACCATTGATCTAGGCTTTAAATTGTTAGGGTTATTATCTGAAACGTTTCCTGGATCATCTCCCCAGGAGATCAAGTCCAAAGTTTCTGGTGGACTTATTGCTGCGGGGTTGACTGCTCTCTGCTACTGCAGTCATTGGGACTGTTGTCTGAGACGCTGTAACAGGGGTCGGAGTTGTCCGAGGATACCTCGTTGCGTTTGGCCGGAAGCTGGTGTTGTTGCTCCCGACCCGTCTCATGTTTTTCGCCGCGCAAACTCGACAATTAGGCTTTATTATATTTTTCTGACCACAGCCATAACAGAAGTATTCCGTCGGGGGTGCGTGGACAGTCTGTATAGAAATGGTCTTGGTCTAGGGATCTCTTCATTTCAGCGATTTCGCTGCGGGCTTGTAGTTAATGAGGGCAGCGGCGTCGGCGACGAGGGCTTCTGCCGTCACGTAGAAAGAAGAGACTCTTGCGCCCTGGTTATTGGACGGTTGCTTGTCGGGCCTGTGTATGTAACGAAGTCGGTCTGACTAAGAAACAACCTACAGCTTGGACAGCTGGACTTTTCTTTAATCCATTTCTGGAGACACTTTTTATGGAAGATATGCCCACAATAGGTGGACACTGCTCGTGATTTAATCGTCCAGTCCGTATCCTGGCAGATTGAGCAAATTTCTAACGGCAACGCTTCCGGCGGAGTTCTTGATACCGCCATTGTGACTGATCGAGGCGCACAAGTGTCTTTAAGATTTTCGAGGTTGACTTGACAATTATATTCGATTGAGACAGACGCGTATTGGCAAAAAAAAATTCTTCTACCAAGAAGAATGAGTATGAAAAGTTTTCAAAAAAAATCTTCTACAAAAGGGATGTGTATCCAGCAATTTCAAAAATTTCTTATACAAGGAAGAATGAATATCAAACAATTTCAAAAACTTTCTTCTATAAAGAAGAATGTATACCAAACAATTTAAAAAAAATTCTTCTACCAAGATGAATGAGTATCAAACGATTTCAAATACAATTCTTCTACAAAAGGAATTTGTATCCAGCAATTTCTTATACACGTGTCGTGTCCCAAAGCAATCCAGGGAAAACAATTAGAAACTGATAAAAACTCGCGTAAGTCAATTGTACAACAACTTTATTTCTTTAATTAAACGACAATATAAATTAAGAGGCTTATCACCCGTGATTGATACTTCTCGTTATACTCTCTAATTACAACTGACTAAAATGATACCGAACCGATATCTTTAATAATACCAAATTCTAACTACGCAAGAATACACAACTTATCACTGCGCAACCCGATCCAGCGAATCGACCGTGCTCACCTCCATTCAACTAGGCGGAAGCGAGTTTGACCCAGTGACCAGCGCAATACCTTGCAATCATAATTACAAAGTATTACGCTAATCACTGCCTACAGCGGGAGCCCCCAATACTGAATGTAAACAAACAGTGAGCCCAGCTGAGTATTTCACTATGCGAAGTGAATTACTTAACCATGACTCAATGCCCAGTTACATATAGGAGTGGATGCGACAGTTTACAAGTAAACAATTCGCAATCGCCAAGCATTTCACTGTGCGAAGTAAAACACTTAGTTATTGCAAATCGTTTAATTACTTGTGCATTTGCTGCTAGCTCGAGTCGTGATGTCACAATTGCACCAATTGAATATTGGGTCACGACATTCCTCCCCCTGAGGAAAACTGATTCCCAAGAGGAATCAGATCGGGGTGCTCAGTTAGATTACAATATATAACTTAACTAATTTATACCAATACTAAGAGACAATATTCACTATGATCTACACAATTTTTATAGCTATGGTTCGGTATACTTACAATTTCTGTTCTATTCTTTTATTTTTTTCTTATTTTTTTTTATTACTAACAAATATTTTTAATTAATTACTTTATAGTATTTGTTTCTTTACAATGTTTGCTATCTAAATTTTCTTATTTGCCTTTTCTTTAATTCATTTCTATTTTTATTTTATTATCATATTTCATTTCTCTTTTTTTTTCATATTTAATATTTCTATTTGCATCTAATCTTTAAATTTTTTACATTTCATTTCTTACAATTTGTGTTTCAAATTATTTAACTTGACTCTGCTTTTTTTTTTACATATTTCCTATCCTAATAAATTAATTATTTCTATTGCATATTTCTTTCTAAACTTAAAAATTTTATTATTAACAAAGATGATTAATTAATCTACATGCATAATATTATCAACAATCAAAAATACCGTTCTTTTTACACTAAATTACAGTAACCAGAATACAAAAATACTACCATAACAAAATTCTTTTCTAACATAATTACAATTTTTACAATCCAGTACAATTACATTTATTACAATTATTGGCCATAATATCCTCTTCTCCTTATCTATCGGTTGCCCGTGCCAATTAAATCGAGTGGATTAAAATACATTATAGCTACTCTAACCGGACGAGATGTTCTCCCACGACGGTCGGCAAGCTTCCAGTTGGCAAGTTTGCTGCTGTTGGCATGACTAACTCTATACTGTCAGTCCCTTCTTTGTTCGGCTCCGTTGAGGTCGGTCTGGGATGTTTAATGGATGTCTGCCGGTGAACTTCTTCAGCCCTGATGGCGCTCTGAACCTTGGCTATCTTCTCAGCATTATCTTTCCAGGCTTGATTGAAATTAACTGCCGCTAGAAGTTTTAGTTCTCCTGTTTGTCCCTTTGGAGGTTCGGAATTCCTTGGACCTGTTGGTGTCACTATGTTTTCCCATTTAATTAGTTCTGAAGGTGCGGGCTGAAAGAGAGTTACATTTCTGTGAGCGTCGTCTTTAGAGGTTATAAGTAGATCTCCAATCTGCAGATAACAGCGTTCCTTTATGTCCAATACTCCTATCGATGAGAGCTCTTCTATTTTGGTCGGTGAATTACGGCAGTTGACCTCCAGCTTTGTTTTTCCGGCCATCACAAACAGCCAGTGATTTCTGGTCATCATTCGCGTTAGAGAGCTCCATTTCGGGATGACTTTCTCCTTACAAGCCTTAGTCTTGACATTGAAACTGCGAAACAGGTTTAACACGCAGTTATCGCCAATGGCCGTAATTATTGGGCTCAACTGTGGGCACAGTAAATGGGTATGAGCCGTCATGGTGATCAGCTGCTGACACCTCTGGTACTGGTGGTCATCTAGTAAGACATATTGCCTCTCGTGGTTGTTGGCTGAAATAAACTCCGCGTCTAAATCGTACATATGGTAGCCGGCTTCATCTACTGCTGCGGGGATGGTGTAGATTTTGTGGGTGTCGAACGGAGTTCTCTGTGGTTGGGGAATGTCTACTCTGACCAGAATGCGTTGGTTAGTCAAGATGGCCTTCACTTTAGCAATCTGAACTAATAACTGGAAATCCTGAAACTCCTCGCTTAAGTCCAGTTGTTTCGTGGCATTCCTCATAATCTCTGTCAATTCCCGAGCGTGGACTATTAGAGGGTGTAACTTCCCGACGCTCAGCGAAACCATAATATTCGAAATGGTCTTCAACGTGTCGCTTATCTCGCGTAGCTGGAGGGTCAGTAGTGTCAAAACCTCATTTAATTCAACTCTGCGCTGCAATACTGCTAGCTCTCCATCAGTGGTTCTTTGCGCCGTGATAAGCCCAGAGATCCGGGTCCGAATTTGCTCTCGCTCTGACCCTGCCCTTTCCCGTGATGAGTTAAACAGTTCGAACGTTGACTTCACTAGGGTAATCTGGTCTTCTAGAAGGCTGAAAGTACGATTCTCTTTCTCATTGAGATCATCGAGTGCAGCGTAGATTATTTTGGAATCCTCATGACCCATCGTTCCAAATAGTGTTTTCGATACAGCACCTCCTCCATCGAAAAAGGATCGTTTTCTTCTTGAGGAAGCTCCAGCATGGGTGTGATGTAATAATTCCTCCTCCTGCTGCTTAATTTGACTGACCCAACCGTCAATTTCCCTTACTGCTACCGTACATCTTGCTTTATTTCCAGTATGTATAATTTCTGTACAAAGACCTGCCACCAGGCTGCTGCAATTGACGGTGAACTTCAAATCATCTGATACATCTGGCATCTGCAACGGAGACAGGATAGTCCAATGTCGGGTGTAGAAATGTGTCTTTCCCAGATATTCGAAAAGAACTCCCGACTCTGCTATCTCCTTCATACTATAGCCGCTCTGTTCTACGCCTCTCGCCGATCCTACTACCAGGACTACCAACACTATCGCGATCGCCTTCATTCTGTTGCACTTCCGTATACTTAACTAAGCTATTTTAAATGGGCAACCTTCCTATACTTATATTAATATATATATTAATTCAAAAGACTTCTGTAACTTGAATCGCAGCACAGAATGATATCTATCGGCGTTATAAAGTGGTTCTGGTTTACGCATCAACTTGCTTGGGATTTCTGACACAAACCCAAACAGAGCCTCCATGGGCGTAAGCTTAGTGCCCGTATGTACGGTGTTGTTGTACGCGTGTGCCGCAGTTCTTAGAAATTCGTCCCAGTTCCTGGGCTCTGCATCCACAAAACTACTAAGATAGTTAGCCAAGGTTGAATGTTGTCGCTCTACTGCGTTTGACTGCGGGTGGTAGGCGGTAGTCTGCAATTTCTTGATCTTTAACAATTTGCATAAGGATTTCATGACTTCACCCGTAAAGTTACTCCTTTGGTCAGTCATTAATTGCTTGGGAATCGTATATCGGCTCAGTATTTGGTCAAATAGTGCTCGGGCTACCGTGCTCGCTTCCTGATCGGGTACCGCCACGAGATCCACAAATCGCGTCAGGTCATCCATCATAGACAGTATATATTTGTTGCCATTATGTCTTGTAGGTAATGGCCCCACGAGGTCAACGTATACCTTATCGAATGGCTTTTCCGACACTTCTGTTATGACCAATGGCATTTTAATGGCTCTAGAATGCTTATTTTTTTGACATTGACATTGCCTACATTTGCAAATATATTTCGCTATATCATTCTTCATTCCATTCCAGCGATAGAAGCGTTTCACCCTGTTTAATGTTTTGTTTCCACCGAAATGTCCTCCAAATCGGGAATCATGATAATCCTTCAATATTACCTGAATATCCTCCGGGTCGGTCACATGTTGGGGTGTTGGACTGTCTAGCGCTCTTCCTACCATTCTCTTGGCCTCCTCAATATCTTCCCATTCACTCTCGGGATCTGGGTTTTTTCTTCTCTTTACTGGTGCCTTCTACTGGCTGGGGTATCCTGCTCAGGGCATCCGCAATACCGTTCTCCTTTCCCTTCTGGTAGATAATCTCGAAATCGTACTCAGACAATTTTTGATGGTAACGTACTATGCGTGACGTGGTATCCCTTACCTTAAAAATCCCTCGGAGCGCTGATGATCTGTTTTAATTTCAAATGGCTGCCCAGAAGGTAACATTTGTAATTTCGTACCGCCCAAACAATAGCAAGCATTTCCCGTTCCGTGGTGGAGTAATTTCTCTCAGCGGGATTAAGCGTGCGGCTGGCATAACTAATAGGCCTTCCATCCTGTTCTAATACGGCACCTAATGATTCTCCGCTAGCATCTGTGATAAGCGTGAATTCCTTATTGAAGTCTGGATAACCTAGCACGGGAGAGGAAGTGAGCGACTCTTTTGTGGTTCTAAAAGAGTCCTCACATGCTGGCCCCAATTGAATTTCACCTTTTTTCTCAAAAGGTTGTTAATTGGAGTCAATATTCTAGAAAAATTAGGAATGAATTTACGGTAGTAATTCGCAAGGCCCAGAAACGATTGCACTTGCCGAACCGTTTTAGGTCGAGGATAGTTCTGGACTGCCTCCACTAACCGTTGGTCCGGAGTTACTCCGTTCTCTGAACATACATGCCCTAAGTATACTACCTTCTTCTGTAAAAACTGGCACTTCGCGGGTTGTAGTTTTAAATTATTTTCTCTAATACGCTGAAATACCTCCCTTAGCTTTCTGTTATGCTCGCCCAGATTCTTCGCGAATATTACCACATCATCTAGGTACCTTGAAGCCCTGTTAATATGCCATTTAGTAGAGACTGAAAAAATGGAGGTGCGGTTTTCAATCCAAAGGGTAATCGTTTATATTGGAAATGGCTGAAGTTCGTGATAAAAGCCGTCTTTGCCCTGTCCGCTGGGTCGATTAACACTTGGTGATAACCATTAGCTAAATCTAAGGTAGAGAAATATCTAGAGTGACCTAATTGATCTAAGATGTCCTCAATCCGTGGCAGAGGATACGAAAAGGGGACGCAGACTTTATTTAACTGCCGAAAATCTACACATAACCTATACTTCCGATTTCCTGCTTCATCCTTTCCTTTCTTTGGTATTAATAGTACCGGAAAATTAAAAGGGCTGTCACTATGCTCTATAATGTCATCTTCTAGGAGCTTTTCCAGTTGCTTCTGACATTCTTCTCGGTGAGCCTCCGGCAGACGATATTGTTTCCCAGAAACGCCTGTCCATTCTTCGGCCTGATTATGGTGTTACCACAGTACACACCTGGGATAATCTCTTCGGCCCTGCACACCAGCTGGTCTTCGATCTGGACCCAGATTCTTACCAATTGCCCCGTTCTTGGTTCCAGCTGTACTATGGACTCCCTGCCATTTCTCGAGTTAAGGAGAGGTTTGGTTATATTGCCCTGTTTAGGAATTGAATGGTTTTCGCATATTCGCGCCTCCGCAAAGGCTGCAGTTTCGGAAATAACTGGTTCGATTTCAGTGCGAGGATAATCTGACCCATTCCCTTCAACAACTACTTCCCGAGTTTGCTTTGGCCCCCACATTCCTTCTGGCAACCTTACCAAAATCTCCTTTGTATAGAGAGTATTTTCCTGCTTCGCCTGTGTGCAAAGAGCCGATGCCAACGTATTTCCTCTTTCCGGGCTTTCACGTGCTTTATCCTCGATACCCTGTTGAGTATTTGCCACTTTTTCGACTCTAAAATACTTGGTTATACTCTCAGAGGCAGCTCGAGCTTTATATAACACCTCTCTCAGGTTTTCAATTCGATTACTCATTCGTTCTCTTAGAACTTCCGCTGAAACTGTCCGAACTGCTTCCCTACTGAAGAGTCATTTCCCTTCTACATTATAACCCTGCAAGGTTATATGTTGTTATATGTTCAATTTTTACGGTTTCTGTTACGTTCCTGAAAATTGGCTGTGCTTCCTTGTACACTTGTCTGTGCTGTATTGACAATTTTCTATTAATACAATCGATAACAGCTCTATCCTTGAGGAATTCCATTCCCAATATTCCGTCAACCGGTATTGAATCTGTGTTGTATATTACATGGAACTCGCATTCTTGCTTACCCCTACCTACGTGAAGATGCGCCTTGCAGGTTCAAATTGAACGTTGCTGAGCTCCAAACAACAACGGATACCACACAACAAAATACAAACAAAATATATCGAAGTCTCAGATACATTCCAGGTCTGTCTGAAAAACTCAAAAAGGTGGTTACTGAAAAAATGATCGAATCTGTCCGGCCTTTAAAGCTGACAAAACCATTAGGCGGTGTGTCAGCCGTGGTAAAGATAGTACAGATAAGGAACATTCCGCGGACCTGGTTTATAATATTCCGTGCATGTGTTCTATTTTAGACAATTCAGATTGCAATTTAAATTATGTAGGTACCACAAGTCAATTACTTAAAAATCGGCTTGCGGGTCACAAGTCGGATATAAAAAATAAACAGATCTGCAAGACAGCTTTGGCTAACCACTGTGTGCAGGCAAACCACTGTCCGGATTTTAATAATACTACGATTTTATGTAAGGAAAAAAATATTAGCAAGAGGATCTGCCTTGAAGCTTTGCATATTTACACCACCCCCAATACAATGAATCGGAAAACAGACACCGACAACATAAATTCGGTGTACTGCTCACTTCTTAGCTACCCCATAATGAGGGCTTCCTCCCACCACATATACACTTACGTTGTGTATAAAGATATTCAATCCTAAATCGAGCAATATGGATGCTATTTTATTTCTTAGACGTGAGATTTAAATATTGTGGTCTCAAATGTGTGTTTTTCAAAAGTAGTTTTTTTTCGTTCTTTTTCTTGTATTTGTATAATAATTCATAGGTTTTTATTCCAGTGTATTTTCATTTAAATGTTAATTTGTTATTGTTTCGACCAGTGCTTGTATAGTTTATTGGAGTGAGTTAATTAATGTTCATAAATGTTTTTTCATAAGTAGTTTAAATATTGTAAATTTTGGCAAAGGTTCATGATAGTTACCTTATAGATAAGACCACCTGAAGACGCGGAGTGTTCACCCGTGACACGTTGTGGCAGACTTTAAATAAAAAATTTAGACACTAATCGTTTGGTTTTTTGTCTACAACAGAGACCGATAGCCCGAGCGTTCACCCATACATATTCATCTAGACGGCCAAGACCTTACTCAACAGTTGAAATTTGAATATAAATCTAGAGGTACTAGAAAAATGAACTGAGATAATTTATTTTTATTTGAAAGTTAAATCGAAATTTAAATATACTACGTCGTATGGATTAAGTGATAATGAAATTTTCGTCCACATGCACGTATAGTGCTCAGCAGACCAGTGCCGCGGGTTAATGAGTTGAGAGATTAATCCAATAATATATCTACAGTTGAAATTTGAATATAAATCTGGAGGTACTAGAAAAATGAACTAAGATAATTTATATTTATTTGAAAGTTAAATCGAAATTTAAATATACTACGTCGTACGGAATAATTGATAGTGAAATTTTCGTCCACATGCACGTATAGTGCTCAGCAGTCCAGTGCAGCGTTTTAATGTGTACATCCTTTTTGAGAGATTAATCCAATAATATTTCTATATTTTAAATTTAAATATAAACCTAGATGTACTAAGTAAGGACTAATTTACATGGAAAGATTCATCCACATGCACGTGTAGTGCTTGGCTCCGTGCGGTGCAGTAATGTAATATATTATTATAGAAAAATGAACTAATATTATTTATATCTATTTGAAAGTTGATTCGAAATTTAAATATACTTCGTCGCAAGGACTAATGGATAACTTTTCGTCCACATACTCTTATAGTACTCATTCCAGTGTCGTGTGTATATCATTTTTGAGAGATTAACCAAATAATTTAGCTATATTCGACATTTAATTATAAATCTAGATATACTTTGTCAGGAGGACTAATTTACATAGAAAGATACGTCCACATGCACTCGTAGTGCTCAGTTCAGGGCTGTGTCTTAACGTACCTACTATTTGTATAAAATTTACTAATAATTTATCCTTATTTGAAATTTACAACGAATTTCGGACTTTAGGTCAAATTGATCGATTTTCGATATCAGTAATGAAATCACAGTAAATGTAAAATTTTTTTTATATCTTACCGATAGTTAAAAGTTAGGATTCTACTGTTTCGGGTAAAATCACTTGGAACCCTTAAGTATAAAGAAGTCTGAATTCAGAAGCATCGTAAAAACTAGGGTTGTAATTGTCACTTTTGTCAAGTAACATAAGCTTAGTTAACTTCACGCTAGAATTATCCCAACAAAGCTATGTCCAATGCAACCCAAAGGGAGCTAACGCGTTTTATACACAACTAATTGATTAATCTGTATCCTACAACCCAGAAGGCCTTTTGGGAGTACGATCCATTCATCGAACAGATGATTTTTTTTTATAATTGTAATCTTTCAATATTCGAGACGTTCCGTATGGCTTGCATTACGAGCTAGACTTATTTGGTCGGTGCTCCTGTCTAGGATCAGAAGGAATGTATACAAAAGAAAAAGAAAAAAAGAAACTACGGTGGTGAAAATAAGCACGAACCTACTAATAGGATTTCTCACAGCCTGGATAATGCTTCGGGGGTGATTATAAGAAAATAAAAAATGGTTTTTTTTGAAATGCATATATGTGACATAGTTTACGATTAAAACAGATCCCAATATGGAGTAAATCTTAGGTTGTTTCTTCTCACTTTCCCCTCCCGAGGTTTCCCTTTCTACTCCATACAGGTAAACATAGAAGGGACATCTTAACCGAGTAGCCGGGATGTCATGGGAGGCCGGGGACGGCAATGGATCAGGTCATCCGATCCTTAGGATCAAAATCAAGTGAGTGATGTACGAGATCCCTTCAGGATTAGTGTGTGCCTTTCCTTTTTATGAGTCTCCGTTTCAGGAAGACAAGCACGATTTCTTTTTGTTCATGGTAAGGTGACAGCGGCAGGTTTTTCGTGGTACCCACCCCACACTCTCCGCCTATAGCTGAGGCAAGCTAGCGTGCCGCCCTGCAGTCAACGCTGTTACCGAGTGATCTGTCAGCTCATGCTGGCAGTCTGGACTTCACGTCCAAACCAATCACTCAAACATTAGAACCATAACAAATGGCGCCCAACGTGGGGCCACCTCAGTTAGACTTCGGTGGCCTAAGTATAAATTTTACTGGAGACTGAGACTTAGACTGAGACAATCATCTGGTGTCTGCTAGTTGATTGACCTCAGGTCTCATATCCAGTGGAAGTTATATGTGGACCTGGGTCTGACTGGTTTGTTATTAGTGAATTTTGGTGGAGTAACAGCAGAACTTTTTTTACAGTTTTGATTTCGTTTTGAAAAGTTTAGAGTTTTGGATTTTTGATTAAAGTAGATTAAAGTAGCATGTGGATGAATCTTTTGTGTAAATTGATACTTACGAAGTCATGGTTTTATACGTGGGATAAAGATAGTATTTTATTTAAAACAACAATACACTTATCTGCACATCTCCGTGGGCCACAATTTTCCTTGGTTTCCACCTTGTTCGGTGCCCACACAAACGTTCTCCAACTCTCATCGTTGATTTCTCTCGATTTCCATTCCTCGCGATTTTTTTCCTTTGGATTTTCTACTCTTTTTCTCTACCCTTAATACATTGTCACCTAATGCGGCCCGTTTATATAAAGTTGCACCTCTCTTTATTTTCTGCTGTCTTTTCTAACTTATTTTTTTGTTGCTTTCCTCACCGCTGTCACACACTTAATGCCGATCCACCTCACTTCACACTCAAAACATGCCGACCGTCCTTCTTCCGGCATTTTCCTTCCCAATTTTCTTGCGTTTCACCGCGTGGTGCCAGCTGTTCCGTTGACAGTCATGGGTGGGTAAGTGTCTATACTATGACAAGGCTATGTTTACACCCGCGACCATAACACTATATACCGGAGAATCTAAAAAACAAAATGCCTTCTTGAACAAATATAAGTTTGCCCCGCTAAAAAATCTTGAGAAATCTCTAATTTTATTTCTTCCTCTTTGGTGGAATGTAGGAGCTTTTGCCTCATACAATTGACACCCAGAATTTATTCCGAGTTTATTTGAGATGAGATCAATTTGATCTTTTTCAAGCGTCTACTGCAGGCAGAAAACCAAACCGTACCGATAAGTGTAAGGTTTTTCGCTAACAGGAAACGCTTCCTCTTCTTCCTTTTTCTTTTCTCAGACTACTGCGAGCGTACACAGGTTCGATTCGTTTTGAATAAATCTGGGTTTTAATTTTTTTTCTCATTTTTTTGTTTTTTTTTCATTTTTCCTTCCTGTTCTTTGCTCTATTTTTTCATTTGTTTTTCAAGTCACTCAATTTCGCTATTTGGGATGAGTCAAACCCAAGACTTGAAGCTTGTTACCCAAAATCAAATGGGTTGTGAGATGAAATAACAAATAAGAAATCTTGTAGTTTTTGCTATATACCGGAAAATCTAAAAAACAAAATGCCTTCTTGAACAAATAGAAGTTTGCCCCGGTAAAAAATCTTAAAGAGAAATCTCTAATTTTGTTTCTTCCCCCTTGGTGGAATATAGGAGTTTTTATTTGAGATGAGATCAATTTGATCTTTTTCATGCGTCTACGGCAGGCAGAAATCGAAACCGTACCGATAAGTGTAAGGTTTTCCGCTAACAGGATACGCTTCCTATTCTTCCTTTTTCTTTTTTCAGACCACTGCGAGCGTACACAGGTTCAATTCGTTTTGAATAAATCTGGTTTTTAATTTTTTTTCTCATTTTTTTGTTTTTTTTTTCATTTTTCCTTCCTGTTCTTTGCTCTATTTTTTCATTTGTTTTTCAAGTCACTCAATTTCGCTATTTGGGATGAGTCAAAACCAAGACTTGAAGCTTGTTACCCAAAATCAAATGGGTTGTGAGATGAAATAACAAATAAGAAATTTTGTAGTTTTTGCTATATACCGGAGAATCTAAAAAACAAAATGCCTTCTTGAGCAAATAGAAGCTTGCCCCGGTAAAAACTATTAAAGAGAAATCTCTAATTTTGTTTCTTCCTACTTTGGGGAATATAGGAGTATTTATTCTGAGTTTATATGAGATGAGATCAATTTGATCTGTTTCCAGCCACTACCGCTGGCAGAAAACCAAACCATACCGATGAGTGTAAGGTTTTCTCCTAAGAGGAAATGCTTCCTCTTCTTGCTTTTTCTTTTTTCAGACAACTGCGGGCGTACACAGGTTCGATTTGTTTCGAATAAATCTGGTTTTTAAATTTTTTTTTCTCAATTTTTTTGGTTTTTTTCATTTTTCATTTCAATTCTTTGTTCTATTTTTCATTTGTTTTTCAAGTCAATCTTGATTGACCCAGATGACCTCCTGTAGGTGTGGAGTGATAATCGTGTAAGATTTTATTTATCTTCGTTGTTTCTGATATGAACTGTTGCGGTTTGAAAATCTTAATGTTTAGATTCCTTAATATCTTGTTTCATAGGATTTTAAATGCGGTTAAGTTAATTGTTTTAAATATTTCACTTTCTGCAGAAAGTTTCAGAGTCTTGGTCTGAAATTGTTTGTAGATATCATTATCCAATACTTCGAGTACCTGCTCTAGTGCTGGCTCTACTGATATATACCGCTCATATAACCTTTCATACTTGTGCACTATATTAATTTTGATTTGCTTTTCTTTATTCCTGCAGTTCGTAATTTTTACCTTTAGTTCAGGCAATTTGACTATCTTTGTTGGGGATGATACCTTCCAAACGTGCAGTTGATCAGGCTGCGGGGTTATAGGAGTATTTAGCATTTCCTCGGATATTACATTTGGTTCTTTTTGGTTTGTCATCACTCGGGTTTGAACACGTCGGACATTGATTTCCTTCAAATCATCAATGTCAAGTTGTATTCTTGATAAAGCGTCGGGTCCGTTATTTTCTTTTCCTTTTACGTATTTGACTTCGAAATCAAATTCCTCTAAATCTAACCTCATTCGTGTGAGTTTAGATGACGGATTTTTCATTCCGAAGAGATATGTTAAGGGTCGATGATCTGTTCTTACTGTGAATTTTCTGCCATAAACATAAGGCTTAAAATGGATAATTGCCCAATGGATTGCCGCGAGCTCCTTTTCGATTACTGACTTATTCTTTTCTCCGGCGGTAAATGTTTTGCTAGCGTATGCGATTGGGTGTTCTGTTCCGTCGATATTTTGTGACAAGATTGCTCCGCACGCAGCATTTGAGGCGTCCGCAGAAATTATGAATTGGGTTTTGAAATAAGGATGCTGAAGTATTATTGGGCATATTAAGCTCGATTTAAGGGTACCGAAAGATTTTCGTTGGGTTTCGGCCCATTCAAATTTTGTATTTTTCCGGAGCAGTTTGTTTAATGGCAGTGCTATTTCTGAGAAATTGGGGGTGAAACGGCGATAGTAATTACAAAACGCTACGAATCGTCTGACTTCGTCGGCGTTTTTTGGGATAGGATAGTTTTTAACTACCTCGTATTTTGAACTGTCTGGGCTTATGCCTTGTGATGATATTCGGTGTCCAAGATAGGTGACTTCTGTTTGGAAGAATTTGCATTTTTCAGGATTCAATTTTAGGTTACGTTCTCGTAATCTGTTAAATACTGTTTGCAAATTTTTAATGTGGTGTGTTTGTGAACATCCGACTACTATGATATCATCAATGTACAGAAAAGCTATTTCCGGTGTCAAACCAATCATAGCGATGGTCATCATCCGCTGGAATCTGTTTGGGCTTATGTTAAGTACAAAAGGGGTTCGGGTGTATTGGTAGTGACCTTGATTAGTTGAGAAAGCTGTGAGCTTTCTAGAAGATTTTTCTAGTGGTATTTGGTGGAATCCGGACATAAGGTCAAGTGTAGAGAAATATTTGGCTCGGCCCATTTGGTCGAGTATCTCCTCTATACGAGGTAATGGAAATTTATCTGCCAGGATCTTTTTATTAAGGTTCCTGAAATCAACTACTAAACGCCATTTTTTACTTTGGTTGTTGGATTATTTGGGTACTAGTAGTATTGGAGAATTAAAATTAGAAACAGAATTTTCTATTATTCCGTCTACTAGCATTTTGTCTACCTGCCTGCTAATTTCGGTTTTGTGCGTTTCTGGAATTCGGTAGTTTTTTGTGTACACTGCTCTATTATCAGTTACTTCTATATTTTGTTTGTAAAAGTTATTGGTTGTTAGAGGTTCGCTTTCTAATGCAAATATGTCTTCATATTCTCGACATAATTTTTCAAATTGAGTTTTGGCGTAGTCTGGAATGCTGTTCAGGTTTAATTTGGAAATAACTTGTTTTGTTCTTTTTGATTTTATTGTTTCTGTATTAATAGTGTTAAAGTTTGAGAGTGGTTGTGTTTTTATATCGAAATGTTGTAGTGTTGTTGTTTTATTTGTAGTGTTTAGGATCCTGACTAGTGGATAGTTTTGTGAAGTTATTGCTCCTGCAATGAATAATCCTGGGTGGATTTCTTGACCAGTGATCACAATATCTTGGGCACTTTCTTGATTTTTGACATTGAATTTTCTTATTATTTCGCATCGAGGTGGTATGATAATAGAGTTTTCGGATGGACCATTTAGTATTGGGATCTCTGCTGAGCTTTCGTGTGTGTGTATTGTAAGGGTCCACGTATCATAGTCGATAATGGTCTTGAACTTAGCTAGGAAATCTAGTCCTAGAATTGCGTCAGCTCCGAGGGAAAAGTCATCCTCTACTATTTGAAATAAGTGTTCGACCATGCATTGGTCGTTGAAACGTAATTTTGTGTATGTTGCCCCAATTGATTGCCTCTTAGTATCCGTAACCCCTTGAATAATGCAAGTGCTTTTAGGATAGTAAGGTTGTTCTTTGCTAATTTTTCCCCTCTTGAATATGGATATATCAGCCCCTGTGTCTACAATCAAGGTACATACTGACCCGCACATGTCGACATACGCTTTAATAAAATTTGATAAGGAGAGGTTTAAGCAATGTATGCTTGGCTTGAACTTGACGCAGCCCCCAACCGTGTTGTTTCTTCCTCTGGTTGGGGGGCTTGATATTCCCCCGATTGAAAGTAGTTTACATTTCTCCTGTGATTATAGGTATTGTTTGTTCTGATGTTGTTTTGATAACGTATATTACTATTTGATGGAACGTTACTAATATATCTTTTGTTACGGTGATTATATTGATTTCGTAGTTGTGCATGACTATTATTATTTGTCATGTTTCTCTCGTATTGTTGTTTGGGCCAACACTCCCTGTTCCTGATATAGTTATTTTGGTTGTTAAAGCTTTGGTTGTTATTATAATGAAACTTTCTTGATCGGTTGGTGTTATAATGTAAGACATTATTTAGCTGTGGTTTATCCACTGATATTGCCTTCGCAGTTACTTCTGAAAGTGCTGCAAGATTGCTGGCCGTTAATATAATTGCTGTTTCCGTATTTGCAACATTATTCGTAAATGACTGTATTGAAAATTTTTCAGCCAATTTTTCGGCTGCTTCTCCAATTGCTACTTTCTCTGTTATAAAGGCTCTCGTTAGTTGCACTGATAAATTTTCTATTTGGTTGGAAAAATCTGTGAGTTTTGCTGCCTTGCTGGCATGATCGTAGTTGTGCCAGGATGGCATCTGACGATAATTTAGCCGAAAATTTTTCTTTTAACTTGGCCTTGATTGTTAATACTGTATTTGAGCCTTCTGATATTACATACTTGGCTTTTCCCGTTATACGTGTCTTGATGAATTTGATCGTAATTCATTTATGCTCATTCGCTGTTAGCTCGTCTAGTAATTCCATAGACTCGATGAAAGCGTCAGTTTCATCCTGCTTTCCATCATAGGGTTGTATGAGCGATGTAGCTGTTTTTATGTCAAAAGCCATCGTTGTTTTTCTGTGAGTTTTAATATTCTCCAAGATTTTGTTTGCTATTTTTCTAATACTTTCGTAGATGACTTTTATTTTCAAAATTGTTTCGACATCGGCTTGTATTAGTGCGTTTTCTGTTGCCTTGGCAAGGAGTTGATTTGTTAGTTCCTCTTTCTCTTTCAGAGTTTTCGTGGTATACCGACGGTTTACTGATTTATTAAAGTTTGTTAATATTGCATCAATTTCCTTATCTATATTTATAAGTGCTTCCATTTATCAGACAGTTGCGATATTTAGTTTCGCTGGGGTACTGAGGTATCTTTTCCTTAAACCCCTTCTATGGTTTTTATACAGTGTATAAACGAATTCAATGCCAATATGCACAAAATTATAACTATCTGATTATTTTCGACAGAAACTGTATCCTCTATAATAAGGTTATTTACTATTTCGCCGTTGTTGTCGGCATTTTTTTGATTTTGTACTACCCATATTTCAATTAAACCCTGTTGTTTTGTATAAGCTTTAAAATCTATTCTACTTTCTCTTTTTTTTTTAAATGATTGATTTTACCGTGTTCTATTAGGTCGTCTATATTATCAGATACATACATGCATTCCCTACATTTATGTACTAATCTATCTGTAAATCTTTTAAAGTCTATTTTTCTTGTGCTTGTAGGTATTGAATTTTGTTGTACACTTTGTTCGTGGTTTATTAATATGTGCTCACTCAGAGCTTCTATTGATTCTGATATGAATCTACAATTAAGCCAATGAAACATTTTTAAATAGAAAAAAAATGGATTACCTCTGATGTTTTGGGAGTAAAAAAAATTTGTTTTCTCTTTAGTTTATATATTCGTGTAAAAAAAATTGTTTGAATAGAATTATTTATATTTTAGCAACATTATAATTTATATTCTACTATAACTTATCTACTGTTTAACTTAAAAAAATTTTTTTTTATTACGTTTAACTATTTCTTTGACATCATTATCAATTTGTCGTATTTTGCTCGTTCCTCTTCAGTTATAGCTAATCCGGCGAGTGTTTTGTACTTTTTCAACTCCTGGGCGATTCTTTGTCTCTTACCTCCTCTTTTTGGTTGCTCCTTAATTGGTGCTTTACTGGTGCTCCTGTTTCTATACTCCTCTATGGTAAGTTTTTTTTGGTCCCGCCTTATATGGTGGAGGGTTCTCCTTGCTCTGCCTTGCTTTTGGGATGTATGGTGTCGGCTTCTCGTTCACTGGGTACAGTGTTAAACCCTCTGTATTCCTCTCCGGTACTGTAATTTTCGTTGAACTAGGTTTGTAATCTGGAGCCTAGTGAGTTAAATTGTCAACGTTGCTTTCCCGTGGTTCTGTTTTTTTCCAGGTTGCTGAAGATTCTTTCGAATATTTTGTCGATCTCGCTGTTCATGTTCTTCTAGAAGATTTCGTCGTAGCGTGTATGCTATGAAAATACGGTCTTTAAAGATGCTACAATGTCACGTTTGCTTCGAAAATTTTGTAATCTTATCTTGAAGATTATCGATTCGATGTCACGGTCGCCATGTGATAATATCTATACGCTTTGGTAAAATTGACCTGGGAGCAGCCTAGTGGCTTTCACTCCAATGGAGCGGCTATTCAAAGCTCTAACTCCGAGATAAGTACGGTTATCGAAAGTCGGAGCAGCTTATCAGCTTTCACTCCAATAATTAAAACACGGACTATTCTTGTATGGCTAGTACAACTGATTAATCACTAATGTTCTTTATTAAAATTCCCCGGGTTATTTGTACATTGTTCTTACCTATGTAAACCTATGCTTACCATACTATATGCTTACGTATAAAAATAACCTCATACACTTGGAACTGATGATGACATATATTTATTGCAACGACAAAAATGCTTGGTCAGTGACGCAATCATTAATCGCCGCGGAAAATGCATGTCAAGTGTTTTTTTTTGTTTTCTTTATTATTAATTTGGTTGACACAGTTCCGAGTGTACTTGGTGTCAAAATCTTATTTTTTTCTTTTTAGCTTGTTTATGCATTGTAATGCATATTGATTTCGAAATTGTTGTGAATCGATTGACCGCAATAATTGTATATTAAATTATTGCAATCAATCGATTCATTGAAATTAATGCATACTACAAAACGCTTCCTCTTCTTTCTTTTTCTTTTTTCAGACAACTGCGGGGGTATACAGGTTCGATTTGTTTCGAATAAATCTAGTTTTTAAATTTTTTTTCTCAATTTTTTGGGTTTTTTCATTTTTCATTTCATTTCTTTGTTCTATTTTTTCATTTGTTTTTCAAGTCACTCAATTTCGTTATTTGGGACGTGTTGATGAGTAAAACCCAAGACTTGCAACTTGTCACCCAACATCATATAGGTTGTTTGATGAAATAACAAATAGGAATTTTTTTAGCTTTTGTTATATACCGGAGATTCTAAAAAAAAAAAGCCTTCTTGAGCAAATATAAGTTTGCCCCGGTAAAAGATCTTTAAGAGAAGTCTCTAATTTTGTTTCTTCTTCGTTGGTGGAATATAGGAGCTTTTGACTCATTCAATTCACACCCAGAATTTAATCTGAGTTTATTTGAGATGAGATCAATTTGATTTTTTCAAGCGTCTACGGCAGGCAGAAAACCAAAACGTACCGATGAGTATAAGGTTTTCTTCCGCTAACAGGAAACGCTTCTTTTTCTTCCTTTTTCTTTTCTCAGACAACTGCGGACGTACACAGGTTCGATTTTTTTCGAAAAAATCTGGTTTTTAAATTTTTTTGTCTCAATTTTTTGGTTTTTTTCATTTTTCATTTCATTTCTTTGTTCTACTTTTTCATTTGTTTTTCAAGTAACTTAATTTCGCATTTGGAACCTGTTGATGAGTTAAAACCAAGATTTGGGACCTGTCACCGAAAATCAAATTGGTTGTGTGATGAAATAACAAATAAGGAATTTTTTAGCTTTTGCTATATACCTTCTTGAACAAATATTAGTTTGCCCGGTAAAAAATCTTTAAGAGAAATCTCTAATTTTATTTCTTCCTCGTTGGTGGAATATAGGAGCTTTCGCCTCACACAATTCACACCCAGAATTTAATCTGAGTATATTTCAGATGAGATCAATTTGATCTTTTTCAAGCGTCTACGGCAGGCAGAAAACCAATCCGTACCGATGAGTGTAAGGTTTCTGCTAACAGGAAACGCTTCCTCTTCTTCCTTTTTCTTTTTTCAGACCACTGCGGGCGTACACAGGTTCGATTTGTTTCAAATAAATCTGGTTTTTAAATTTTTTTTCTCAATTTTTTGGTTTTTTTCATTTTTCATTTCATTTCTTTGTTCTATTTTTTCATTTGTTTTTCAATTCACTTAATTTCGCATTTGGGACCTGTTGATGAGTAAAAACCAAGACTTGAAACTTGTCACCCAAAATCAAATAGGTTGTGTCATGAAATAACAAATAAATTTTTTTTTTACTTTTCCTATATACCGGAAATACTAAAAAAAATTCCTTCTTGAACAAATATAAGTTTGCCGCGGTAAAAAATCTTTAAGTGAAATCTCTAATTTTGTTTCTTCTTCCTTGGTGGAATATAGGAGCTTTTGCCTCATACAATTCGCACCCAGAATTTATTCTGAACTTATATGAGATGAGATCAATTTGATCATTTTCAAGCGTCTACGGCAGGCAGAAAACCAAACCGTACCGATGAATGTAAGGTTTTCCGCTAACAGGAAACGCTTCTTTTTCTTCCTTTTTCTTTTCTCAGACAACTGTGGACGTACGCATTTTCGATTTATTTCGAAAAAATCTGGTTTTTAAATTTTTTTGTCTCAATATTTTGGTTTTTTTCATTTTTCATTTCATTTCTTTGTTCTATTTTTTCACTTGTTTTTCAAGTAACTCAATTTCGCATTTGGGACCTGTTGATGAGTCAAAACTAAGACTTGAAAGTTGTCACCCAAAATCAAATGGGTTGTGAGTTGAATAATAAGAAATAAGAAATTTTTTAGCTTTTGATATTTACCGGAGAATCTAAAAAACAAAATGCCTTCTTGAACAAATAGAAGATTGCCCCGGTAAAAAATCTTAAAGAGAAATCTCTAGTTTTGTTCCTTCCCCCTTCCTGGAATATAGGAGCTTTTACCTCATACAATTCACACCCAGAATTTATTGTGAGTTTATATGAGATGATATTAATTTGATCTTTAGCAACCGTCTACCGCAGGCAGAAAACCAAAATGTACCGATGAGTGTAAGGTTATCTTCCGCTAACAGGAAACGCTTCTTTTTCTTCCTTTTTCTTTTTTCAGACAACTGCGGACGTACACAGGTTCGATTTTTTTCGAAAAAATCTGGTTTTTAAATTTTTTTGTCTCAATTTTTTGGGTTTTTTAATTTTTCATTTCATTTCTTTGTTCTATTTTTTCATTTGTTTTTCAAGTAACTTAATTTCGCATGTGGGACCTGTTGATGAGTTAAAACCAAGATTTGGGACCTGTCACCGAAAATCAAATTGGTTGTGTGATGAAATAACAAATAAGAAATTTTTTAGCTTTTCCTATATACCTTCTTGAACAAATATAAGTTTGCCCCGGTAAAAAATCTTTAAGAGAAATCTCTAATCTTGTTTCTTCCTCGTTGGTGGAATAAAGGTGCTTTTGCCTCACACAATTCGCACCCAGAACTTAATCTGAGCATATTTCAGGTGAGATCAATTTGATCTTTTTCAAGCGTCTACGGCAGGCAGAAAATCAATCCGTACCGATGAGTGTAACGTTTCTGCTAACAGGAAACGCTTCGTCTTCTTCCTTTTTCTTTTTTCAGACCACTGCGGGCGTACACAGGTTCGATTTGTTCCAAATAAATCTGGTTTTTAAATTTTTTTTCTCAATTTTTTGGTTTTTTTTCATTTTTCATTTCATTTCTTTGTTCTACTTTTTCATTTGTTTTTCCAGTAACTTAATTTCGCATTTGGGACCTGTTGATGAGTTAAAACCAAGATTTGGGACCTGTCACCGAAAATCAAATTGGTTGTGTGATGAAATTACAAATAGGAATTTTTTTAGCTTTTGTTATATACCTGAGATTCTAAAAAAAAAAATTCCTTCTTGAACAAATATAAGTTTGCCGCGGTAAAAAATCTTTAAGTGAAATCTCTAATTTTGTTTCTTCTTCCTTGGTGGAATATAGGAGCTTTTGCCTCATACAATTCGCACCCAGAATTTATTCTGAGCTTAAATGAGATGAGATCAATTTGATCATTTTCAAGCGTCTACGGCAAGCAGAAAACCAAACCGTACCGATGAATGTAAGGTTTTCCGCTAACAGGAAACGCTTCTTTTTCTTCCTTTTTCTTTTCTCAGACATCTGTGGACGTACGCATTTTCGATTTATTTCGAAAAAATCTGGTTTTTAAATTTTTTTGTCTCAATATTTTGGTTTTTTCATTTGTCATTTCATTTCTTTGTTCTATTTTTTCACTTGTTTTTCAAGTAACTCAATTTCGCATTTGGGACCTGTTGATGAGTCAAAACTAAGACTTGAAAGTTGTCACCCAAAATCAAATGGGTTGTGAGTTGAATAATAAGAAATAAGAAATTTTTTAGCTCTTGATATTTACCGGAGAATCTAAAAAACAAAATGCCTTCTTGAACAAATAGAAGATTGCCCCGGTAAAAAATCTTAAAGGGAAATCTCTAATTTTGTTCCTTCCCCCTTCGTGAAATATAGGAGCTTTTACCTCATACAATTCACACCCAGAATTTATTGTGAGTTTATATGAGATGATATTAATTTGATCTTTATCAACCGTCTACCGCAGGCAGAAAACCAAAATGTACCGATGAGTGTAAGGTTTTCTTCCGCTAACAGGAAACACTTCTTTTTCTTCCTCTTTCTTTTTTCAGACAACTGCGGTCGTACACAGGTTCGATTTTTTTCGAAAAAATCTGGTTTTTAAATTTTTTTGTCTCAATTTTTTGGTTTTTTTCATTTTTCATTTCATTTCTTTGTTCTACTTTTTCATTTGTTTTTCAAGTAACTTAATTTCGCTTTTGGGACCTGTTGATGAGTTAAAACTAAGATTTGGGACCTTTCACCGAAAATCAAATTGGTTGTGTGATGAAATAACAAATAAGGAATTTTTTCGCTTTTGCTATATACCTTCTTGAACAAATATAAGTTTGCCCCGGTAAAAAATCTTTAAGAGAAATCTCTAATTTTGTTTCTTCCTCGTTGGTGAAATATAGGAGCTTTCGCCACACACAATTCACACCCAGAATTTAATCTGATTATATTTCAGATGAGATCAATTTGATCTTTTTCAAGCGTCTACGGCAGGCAGAAAACCAAACCGTACCGATGAGTGTAAGGTTTCTGCTAACAGGAAACGCTTCCTCTTCTTCCTTTTTCTTTTTTCAGACCACTGCGGGCCTACACAGGTTCGATTTGTTTCAAATAAATCTGGTTTTTAAATTTTTTTTCTCAATTTTTTGGTTTTTTTTCATTTTTCATTTCATTTCTTTGTTCTACTTTTTCATTTGTTTTTCAAGTAACTTAATTTCGCATTTGGGACCTGTTGATGAGTTAAAACCAAGATTTGGGACCTGTCACCGAAAATCAAATTGGTTGTGTGATGAAATAACAAATATGAATTTTTTTAGCTTTTGTTATATACCGGAGATTCTAAAAAAAAAATTCCTTCTTGAACAAATATAAGTTTGCCGCGGTAAAAAATCTTTAAGTGAAATCTCTAATTTTGTTTCTTCTTCCTTGGTGGAATATAGGAGCTTTTGCCTCATACAATTCGCACCCAGAATTTATTCTGAGCTTATATGAGATGAGATCAATTTGATCATTTTCAAGCGTCTACGGCAGGCAGAAAACCAAACCGTACCGATGAAAGTAAGGTTTTCCGCTAACAGGAAACGCTTCTTTTTCTTCCTTTTTCCTTTCTCAGACAACTGTGGACGTACGCATTTTCGATTTATTTCGAAAAAATCTGGTTTTTAAATTTTTTGTCTCAATATTTTGGTTTTTTCATTTTTCATTTCATTTCTTTGTTCTATTTTTTCACTTGGTTTTCAAGTAACTCAATTTCGCATTTGGGACCTGTTGATGAGTCATAACTAAGACTTGAAAGTTGTCACCCAAAATCAAATGGGTTGTGAGTTGAATAATAAGAAATAAGAAATTTCTTAGCTCTTGATATTTACCGGAGAATCTAAAAAACAAAATGCCTTCTTGAACAAATAGAAGATTGCCCCGTAAAAAATCTTAAAGGGAAATCTCTAATTTTGTTCCTTCCCCCTTCGTGAAATATAGGAGCTTTTACCTCATACAATTCACACCCAGAATTTATTGTGAGTTTATATGAGATGATATTAATTTGATCTTTATCAACCGTCTACCGCAGGCAGAAAACCAAAATGTACCGATGAGTGTAAGGTTATCTTCCGCTAACAGGAAACACTTCTTTTTCTTCCTCTTTCTTTTTTCAGACAACTGCGGTCGTACACAGGTTCGATTTTTTTCGAAAAAATCTGGTTTTTAAATTTTTTTGTCTCAATTTTTTTGGTTTTTTAATTTTTCATTTCATTTCTTTGTATATTTTTTTCATTTGTTTTTCAAGTAACTTAATTTCGCATTTGGGACCTGTTGATGAGTTAAAACCAAGATTTGGGACCTGTCACCGAAAATCAAATTGGTTGTGTGATGAAATAACAAATAAGAAATTTTTTAGCTTTTGCTATATATCTTCTTGAACAAATATAAGTTTGCCCCGGTAAAAAATCTTTAAGAGAAATCTCTAATTTTGTTTCTTCCTCGTTGGTGGAATACAGGAGCTTTTGCCTCACACAATTCACACCCAGAATTTAATCTGAGTATATTTGAGATGAGATCAATTTGATCTTTTTCAAGCGTCTACGGCAGGCAGAAAACCAAACCGTACCGAAGGGAGCAAGGTTTTCCGCTAACAGGAAACGCTTCCTCTTCTTCCTTTTTCTTTTTTCAGACAAATGCGGGCGTACACAGGTTCGATTTGTTTCGAATAAATCTGGGTTTTAAATTTTTTTTCTCAATTTTTTTGGTTTTTTTAATTTTTCATTTCATTTCTTCGTTCTATTTTTTTATATGTTTTTCAAATCTCTAAATTTCGCATTTGGGACCTGTTGATGAGTAAAAACCAAGACTTGAAACTTGTCACCCAAAATCAAATAGGTTGTGTCATGAAATAACAAATAATTTTTTTTTTAACTTTTCCTGTATACCGGAAATTCTAAAAAAAATGCCTTCTTGAACAAATATAAGTTTGCCGCGGTAAAAAATCTTTAAGTGAAATCTCTAATTTTTTTCCTTCTTCCTTGGTGGAATATAGGAGCTTTTGCATCGTACAATTCGCACCCAGAATTTATTCTGAGCTTATATTAGATGAGATCAATTTGATCTATTTCAAGCGTCTACAGCAGGCTGAAAACCAAACCGTACCGATGAGTGTAAGGTTTTCCGCTTACAGGAAACGCTTCCTCTTCTTCCTTTTTCTTTTTTCAGACAACTGCGGGCGTACACAGGTTCGATTTGTTTCGAATAAATCTGGTTTTTAAATTTTTTTTCTCAATTTTTTGGGTTTTTTCATTTTTTGTTTCATTTCTTTGTTTTATTTTTTCATTTGTTTTTCATGTCACTCAATTTCGTTATTTGGGACGTGTTGATGAGTAAAACCCAAGACTTGCAACTTGTCACCCAAAATCAAATAGGTTGTTTGATGAAATAACAAATAGGAATTTTTTTAGCTTTTGTTATATACCGGAGATTCTAAAAAAAATGCCTTCTTGAGCAAATATAAGTTTGCCCCGGTAAAAGATCTTTAAGAGAAATCTCTAATTTTGTTTCTTCTTCGTTGGTGGAATATAGGAGCTTTTGCCTCATTCAATTCACACCCAGAATTTAACCTGAGTTTATTTGAGATGAGATCAATTTGATCTTTTTCAAGCGTCTACGCCAGGTTGAAAACCAAAACGTACGGATGAGTGTAAGGTTTTCTTCCGCTAACAGGAAACGCTTCTTTTTCTTCCTTTTTCTTTTTTCAGACAACTGCGGACGTACACAGGTTCGATTTTTTTCGAAAAAATCTGGTTTTTAAATTTTTTTGTCTCAATTTTTTGGATTTTTTCATTTTTCATTTCATTTCTTTGTTCAATTTTTTTATTTGTTTTTCAAGTAACTTAATTTCGCATTTGGGACCTGTTGATGAGTTAAAACCACGATTTGGGACCTGTCACCGAAATTCAAATTGGTTGTGTGATGAAATAACAAATAAGAAATTTTTTAGCTTTTGCTATATACCTTCTTGAACAAATATAAGTTTGCCGCGGTAAAAATCTTTAAGAGAAATCTCTAATTTTGTTTCTTCCTCGTTGGTGGAATAAAGGTGCTTGTGCCTCACACAATTCGCACCCAGAATTTATTCTGAGCTTATATGAGATGAGATCAATTTGATCTTTTTCAAGCGTCTACGGCAGGCTGAAAACCAAGCCGTACCGATGAGTGTAAGGTTTTCCGCTTACAGAAAACGCTTCCTCTTCTTCCTTTTTCTTTTTTTAGACCACTGCGGACGTACACAGTTTCGTTTTGTTTCGAATAAATCTGGTTTTAAATTTTTTTTCCAATTTTGTGGTTGTTTTCATTTTTCATTTAATTTATTTGTTCTATTTTTTCACTTGTTTTTCAAGCCAATCAATTTCGCTACTTGGGACCTGTTGATGAGTTAAAACCAAGATTTGGGACCTGTCACCGAAAACCAAATTGGTTGTGTGATGAAATAACAAATAAGAAATTTTTTAGCTTTTCTGTATACCTTCTTGAACAAATATAAGCTTGCCCCGGTAAAAAATCTTTAAGAGAAATCTCTAATTTTGTTACATCCTCCTTGGTGGAATAAAGGAGCTTTTGCCTCATACAATTCACACCCAGAAATTATTCTGAGTTTATATGAGTTGAGATTAATCTGATCTTTATTAAAATTTTTTAGTAATTTTTTGTTCCACAATTTTTTTATTTTTTGTTCGCCTTTTTCTTTCTGTCCTTTTTTCCTATTTTTTCATTTGTTTTTCAAGCCACTCAATTTCGCTATTTGGCACTTGTTGATGAGTAAAAACCAAGACTTGAAAATTTTCACCGAAAATCAAATAGTGTGATGGAATAACAATTAAGAAATTTTTTAGCTTTTGCTATCTACCGGAGATTCTAAAAAAAAAGCCATCTTGAACAAATATATGTTTGCCGCCTTAAAAAATCTTTACGAGAAATTTCTAATTTTGTTACTTCTTCCTTGGTGGAATTTAGGAGCTTTTGCCTCATACAATTCACACCCACAATTTAGTCTGAGTTTATATGAGATGAGATCAATCTGATATTTTTAAAAGTCTCTACGGCAGGCTGAAACCAAACCGTACCAATAAGTGTAAGGTTTTCCGCTAACAGGAAGCGCTACCTCTTCTTCCTTTTGCTTTTTTCAGACCACTGCGAGCGTACACAGGTTCGATTCGTTTTGAATAAATCTGTTTTTTAAATTTTTTTTCTCATATTTTTGTTTTTTTTTCATTTTTCCATCCTGTTCTTTGTTATGTTTCTTCATTTGTTTTCAAGTCATCCAATTTTGCTATTTGGGATGAGTCAAAACCAAGACTTGAAGCTTGTCACCCAAAATAAAACGGGTTGTGAGATGAAATAACAAATAAGAAATTTTTTAGTTTTTGCTATATACCGGAGAATCTAAAAAACAAAATTCCTTCTTGAACAAAAAGAAGTTTGCCCCGGTAAAAAATCTTAAAGAGAAATCTCTAATTTTGTTTCTTCCTCCTTGGTGGAATATAGGAGTTTTTGCTTCATATAATCCACACCCAGAAATTATTCTGAGTTTATATGAGTTGAGATTAATCTGATCTTTATTCAAATTTTTTAATAATTTTTTTTTCCTCAATTTTTTAATTTTTTGTTCTCCTTTTCCTTTCTGTCCGTTGTTCAATTTTTTCATTTGTTTTTCAAGCCACTCAATTTGGCACTTGTTGATGAGTAAAAACCAAGACTTGAAACTTGTCACCGAAAATCAAATAGGTTGTGTGATGAAATAACATTTAAGAAATTTTTTAGCTTTTGCTATCTACCGGAGATTCTAAAAAAAATGCCTTCATGAACAAATATATGTCTGCCGCGGTAAAAAATAGTAGTTAAACTATGACAGTTCTGGATCACTTTTTTTAACCCTCCAGGATTTCGCCACAGATGGCGCCACCATCGATAGGTGGTTTGAGTCCGTGTTTGATGTGCCTTGGTTGTATTGGTTTGTGTCTTGGATACACCATTGCGCCTTGGATGCACAAAGTGTTGCGCCTAAATGTAGGCTTTTGGTTTTATTGAGTCTCGACTGCGCTCTAGCGGGATTAATCGGTACTACCGGAATGTGTCATTTGGTCTTGACTGCGCCCTAGCGGCATTAGCAGGTACTACCAGCATGTTCCCGTACTACGGTTTCCTTAAATAGATATGTGGTGCGCCTAAATGTAGGCTTTTGGTTTTGAACTAATATTAGTAATAATTAAAGTTGACGCTAGGAAATTTTTGTTCATGCCAATGGATTCTAGATGGTTAGGGTGGGGATGTTAGGGGGGGAAGGAATTTTCATCAGAAATCCTCTACGGGCTCTGGTTTTCGAGATATTAGCGATTTTACCTTTTCTTTTATAGTTAATATTATTAATAATTCAAGCTACCTAGGATAGTTTTGTTCATGTCAATAGATTCTAGAAGGTGTTAGAGGGGCGTGGGTTACAGGGGGAACGAAATTTTCATCAGAAATCCTCTACGGGCTTTGGTTTTCGATTTATTAGCGATTTTACCTTTTTAGATATAGTTAATATTAGTAATAATTCAAATTTTTTTTGCTCATGGGGGTGCTGCGTCTAAATGTAGGCTTTGTACAGCATAATTCGAATTTCACAACATGACATCACCATGAACAGATTCTAGAAGATGTCAGTGAGACATTAGCCGATACTACCAGCATGCTCCGGTACTACGGCTTTCTTGGATATGTGGTACGATTCTTTTGGAAATTTTTTGCTTCACTTTTGGCCCACACGTGGCAGCATGCAACGGTTTTGGGAAGTTTTTTGCTTCACTTTTGCCCACACGTGGCAGCATGCTACGGTTTTGGGAAGTTTTTTGCTTCACTTTTTTGGATGTGTGGTGCGCCTAAATATAGGCTTTTGTTGTTTTCAAGTGTTGCGCTGGTTTTGAATTAATATTAGTAATAATTGATTTTTCTTGAGCGCCTAAATGTAGGCTTTTGGTTTTGAACTAATAATTAAAGTTAATAGTAGGAAATTTTTGTTCATGCCGATGGATTCTAGAGGGGCGGTATGTGGGGGGATACTAAATAGAGGGAGGGGGGGGGGGGGGGGGGTAAATAACATTTTGCATCAGAAATTCTCTACGGGCTCTGGTTTCGAGATATTAGCGTATTAATATTTCAAGTTATTTTTGCTCATGGAAATGGATTCTTGGCGGTGTGGGGTGTTGTAGAAGGTATCAATTACTGTCAGCAGATAGCGGTAACCCTTGTTCGCATACTTGTAGGGATCCATTTCAACCAAGTCTGCCTGCCACAAGTCATCTAGTCCTTTGATAATCACACGACGTCGTTTAAAATTTTTTCTCGCTGGTTTATGCAGCTCATTTACCACTTGTCTCTTACTCATCCTAATTATAAATGAAACAGATTTCTCAAGAGTTTTTACTCATATACACCATCTTTTGTTGCCAAGTCTTTCTTATTTATTACTGAAGTAAACAGATAGTTTTCAATCTTCGCGATTTCATCATTGATATATAGCGTTAAATTTGTCACCTCTATATTAATAGTTTTTTTTATTTCTCCAACACTTATTTTAATTTTCTTGTCAACATAGTCTTTGGTAGTAGCATTATCATTTTCAAAGGGTTCACCAAGTCGTTTTATACACTTTGAGTTTAGATCGTAGTCTCCGTTTATCGTTAAATTAAATCCAATACCCCGCTCTCCTTGCTCACCAACTGGACCCTGAGCTCCTCGTTTACCATCTGGTCCTTGAATTCCTTGTTTTCCGGCTGGTCCCTGGGCTCCTGTTGGTACACGTTCACCTGCTTTCCCAAGATATCCTCGCTTAGAGAAACATCCAAACTTGTCAACCCTCATCTGTAGATTGTGAAGAAGTATGGTAATGGAGTAGTATTTATACTATAATATCTGCTTCTGGCAACTCCTCCAGGATAGATACAGTTTCATTGTTGTGACTGGTGTTTCCAGCCTGCTTTGATGCCATTAGAAGGCGCAGTCTATCCACTAATTCATTTGGATCATCCCAGTAAATGTGATCAATGTTTTCTTTAGGCAGACGCATTAGTCCCATGCCTTTATGCTGTATAAGTTTACTGATTATAGCTTTATACTTAGCCGCTCTAGTACCTTTTATTTGTCCATCTTCAGCATAGTCAGGTTTATATGCATTGGTATCTCTCAAAATAGATCCATAATTAGTTAAATCCTCTTTAGTATATAGACTTGTTACAGGTTCCTTGATAAATAGCAGCTCACATAACCCCAAAGTTCTTTTATAGCTCTTCCCCTTGATAACAAAATTTCCTACATCATCAACATCAAACGTTGAATTACCGATTCTCCACGCATTGTTATCATAGTAAACTCCATAGGTTGGATCAATTTTAGGGCTATTATCAGTGAATAGCTTTAAATAGTTTGAAACTATGTATCCAGGCGTATCGGGGGAGGTGACAGGAGACCTTCCTGTCAATGTTCTTGAATGTTTGGGTGTTGCGAATTCTTCTTCAGATGTTAAGGAATAATCTCCATAATTTATAGGTGTGCTACTAGCCTCCACTTTCACATATTTTCGTTTTGGAGGAGTAAAAGGTTCCACAACTTCGTTGTCTTCTTCTTCTTCTTCTTTTGATTCCAATTTGACTGGTGGCTCGTTTTTGACTCTGGTAACAAACTCTTTTAAGGGTTTGGTGATTGGCTTGAAAGTTTCTTCAAGTTGAGCTTCTGCTTCAATCCTTCCCGTCTTTAGAGCTTTAAATTTCCTTCGCACTGCATTCCTTGTCTTGATGATTTCTTTTAATAGATTTTCATTCATCTTCGATATTAACTGAATAACTCTGAATATCTCTGATAACAAGTAAACAGCTTTCCAAACAGCTCTGATAACAGCTTAACAGATTTCCGACCAGCTCTGGTAACAGCTTAACAGCTTTTAAAACAGCTCTGATATCAGCTTAACAGCTTTCCAAACAGCTCTGATAACAGCTTAACAGCTTTTAAAACAGCTCCCATAACAGCTTAACAGCTTTTAAAACAGCTCTGATAACAGGTTAACAGCTTTTCAAACAGGTCTGATAACAGCTTAGCAGCTTTCCAAACAGCTTTGATAACAGCTTAACAGCTTTTCGAACAGCTCTGATAACAGCTTAACAGCTTTTGCAACAGCTCCGATAACAGCTTAACAGCTTTTAAAACAGCTCTGATAACAGGTTAACAGCTTTTCAAACAGGTCTGATAATAGGTGAACAGCTTTAATCTACTCAGCAGGTCCACAGGATTCGGTGTGCTTTCGACTGAGTTACAACTTCGACTTATGAAGATTTCGCATGTTTCATCCTTTTATAGTACAATGAAGGTATCAAATCCTTTACGGTAGCGTCCCTTGTTTAATGAGCTATCCTTATCAATCATCAAGAAACCATATTCATCCTTCCAACACTCAGGACAGGCTCTTCGAAATTTATCAAACTTCATGTCTGTGTTCACATGATCATAATAGATATGTTTCAAATTTAAGACATCTTGCTTGAATAACATGATTAAATTAGCATTGTCACGTATTAAGTGCTTTGGTATATGTGTATATGTTTGACAGAGATAGAAGCTGTCTATATCTTCGTGGCGACCCATGCAAAAATAGGATCGCACATTATCTTGTTTTTCACATGCTACATCATCGAAAATAAACACTGAATGTGATTTGGCTTCCTCTGGTGGCAGAACGTCGCAGTTGTTTGAGAATGTATAATACCCCAATTCTGATATGGGAGTCATCACTCGCTTCAAGTATTCATACTTTGGTTGATGTAAAGATTTGGAATATATGTAAATATTTTCATATCTCAAACCATTGGGATGTTCCAGCAAACTTATCATAACATTAGTTTTTCCACAATTCGATGGTCCAACAATGATGCTCCTTATACTATTAGGCAATAGGGGCCCATGATTCTTTTTCACCTTCATAACAGCTACATCAGCATTTCGAACAGGAAAAGCTTGTTGTTGTTTAATGAACCGCATATCGAAGACTAACGGGCTTCCTATAAATACACCTGCTTATATTACATTTCAACAGTATCATCGGAACCTTATAAGATGCCAGATCACAGATCGAAACGCTCCAGAAAATCTTTGAAAGGGGGCAGAGGACTATTAAATTCAATCATCAAAAAATTACCTGTAGAATTACATCTACCGGGATACCAGTACTGTGGACCCGGAACAAAGTTACAAAAAGATTGGCGAGAGGAGATCCAGGCATTAATCCACTGGATGCAGCCTGCAAAGAACACGATATACCATACTCGCGACATAAAGATACAAGTGATCGACATATAGCTGATATAATATTAACTGAAAAAGCCTGGCAGCGTGCAAAATCTACGGATGCAAATTTGAGTAAACGTGCCAACGCCTGGCTTATAACAAACGCAATGAAGGCTAAAATTAAGCTAGGTATGGGTCTTAAGGTTAAAAATAAACGGCAACCCACATTCCGAGAAGCAGTACGAAATGCACAAGATTTTAAAAATCAAAAAACCAAAAGACTTGATGGAAGCTACAAAAATAGCTCTTAGTGCAGCTAAAAATATTGTGAAAAGAAAGAAGAAATCAATTAAAACTCCACGAGTGATACCTGTACCAAAGGTTGGTGGGGCACTTCCATTCCTCATCCCGTTGTTTGCTGGGCTTTCAGAATTGGGAGCACTATCGGGAGGTGCAGCAGGCATAGCTAAAGCAGTAAATGATACCAGTGCGGCAAAGGCAAAATTGGAAGAAAGCAAACGTCATAACCAAGCAATGGAAACTATAGCGGTTGGTAAAGATGGAAACGGGCTGTTCTTGAAGCCATACAGAAAAGGACTTTTACTCTATCTACAACCTCAACCAAAAAACTATTAAAGACGCTACCCAAACGACCGCTAAACGAGTTGGATCTTCGCAAATATACCACACACTTGCCACACTTCAGAGGAGTATTTATGCGTGATAATCTACCTAAAAAGCCATGGAAGCGAGAAAGCGGTATTGTTAACTTGGAAATCTCAACTGGAGCAGGTACACACTGGGTAGCGTACTACAAGAAAGGTGATAACATCGAGTACTTTGATAGCTTTGGCAATCTCCAACCACCACGGGAGCTCATAAACTACTTGGGTAGTAATATTACGTACAACTACAGTTCTTATCAGAACTATGATGCAGTAATTTGCGGTCACTTATGTTTAGAGTTTTTATATAACTGTTATAGCCATTAATTATTATCTATAAATAAATGTATCTATATTGAAATTGTGACAGTTCATTATCAACCGCCATGTCATTAACACTTACTCTCACGGGAAATTCATCTCTACTCAGTGCTGAGTACTTTCCTCCGCTGGAGCTAGCAACGGATTATGTTTGTGGATTAATTGATTTTCAAACATACAACTCTATACCAAATATTGATGTGAGCAATAATCTGGTTCATGTAGGGAATGAGGTTGTTGAGATACCTGTTGGATCCTATGAGATTGACGATATAGCAAAATATGTACAAGGATACTTGGATAAAGAAGGGAGAAGGATAAAGGTTACAATAAAGGCTAACAATAATACATTGAAGAGTGAAGTTAAGGCAACTGAAGAAATACATTTTGAAAAACAAAGATCCATAGCTCCTCTGCTAGGATTCAGTAAAAGAAACTTATCTGCTAATATAGTGCATGCATCAGAGTTGCCAGTTAACATCATTAAAGTAAATACTATACGCATCGAATGTAATATTATATCAGGATCATTCTTCAACAACACACAGGTACACACTCTCCACGAATTTTCTCCGAACGTTAGGCCTGGGTATAAAATAGTGGAGGTACCCAAAAATGTAATCTATTTGCCTGTGAACACCAAACGTATAAGTTCTCTAACATTGAAGCTCCTTGACCAAGGCGGTGACTTAATCAACTTCAGAGGAGAGACTATAACCATCAGGTTACATTTGAAGCCACAGCATGTTGATATACAATAATGATAAATACGAGTTCGGAGCAGACAAGATTATTAGTCAGCAGACAACCTTGAAACGGTCAAGACCTACATTAACACCTGCAAATACAGCATATTTACAATCGATAGGCTTAACGCTGAAACAATGAATAACGGAATACTAGATATTGCACCAGACGCTCGCTTTGATAACAGTGTTACTAAATTTGAACATCACTCCTATTCACAATTTCTAACATCATTTAAAAACAGCGATGAAATCCGTATCTCTGTACAACATCAGGACTTGAATCTTCTACTCGGCAGGAGTTTTCTTTACATTGAGGGGTCGCTAACAAAGCTGGATGGAACCGTTTCAGCAACCGCAAAATTAGCTAACAACGCTCTACCATTTCTTTTTGAGGAAATACGCTATGAATTGAATGCAGTGGAAATCGATCGTACAAGAAATCTTGGCATTGCGACAACATTAAAAAACTACGTATCGCTAAATGCAAATGTAAGCAGGATACTACTCAACGGCAGCTGGTCACCAGATTCATCCGTTATACCAGCCAATGGACTGTTTAGCTATTGTGTACCTCTGAAATATTTATTGGGATTCGCTGAAGATTACAAGAAAATTCTGATAAATTCCAAACATGAACTCATTTTGAACCGGAGCAGGACAGACGATAATGCCATTATATCACCAACTGATGTGGTGAAAATTGAAATTACCAAACTTCAATGGAGCATTCCGCATATTACAGTATCCGATGATGAAAAGCTGCAACTATTTAAAATTATCGGGAGAGGTCGCCCGATACAAATACCATTCCGCAGCTGGGACATATATGAGTATCCAGTACTACCGGAATCCACGCATCAAACCTGGTCAGTTAAGACTTCCACTCAACTGGAGAAACCTCGATTTATCATCTTAGCATTACAAACGGATCGAAGGAACGATAAAACCAAAGATGCAAGCAAGTTTGATCACTGCAAACTCACCGATGTTACAGTTCATTTGAACTCAGAATCATATCCCTATGATGATTTGAATTTGAAATTTGATTTGAATAGATACGCATTGCTGTATCAGATGTATATAAAGTTTACACAATCATACTATGGTCATCAGTATCAGCCGTTCCTCACATGGGAGAAGTTCAAAACCGATGCTCCGATCGCTGTCATTGATTGCTCACATCAAAATGAAACAATAAAAACTGGACCTGTTGACATAAGGCTAGAATTCAAAACATCTGAAAATATACCGGCTAATACAACAGCATATTGCCTGCTTCTACATGATCGAATAGTGGAATACAGTCCGCTGACAAGTGAAGTTAGAAAGTTAAATTAAGAAGATGGCTGTCATCGTAGACATCCAAGGATTCAAAACAAATCTCAATGAATTCATCACTAAAGAACTGGCAATTTTAAACAATGAAAACCAGATGCAGCACTTTATATTTCAACCACCATTCAGATACAAAGATTTGACTTCAGCAAAAAAAAGACAAGTAAAATGGCTTCAACACAATTTTCATGGATTCCGCTGGGATGATGGCTACATACCGTATCACAAGCTGTACACTATAGTTGAACCACTGCTTCGAAACAAAACCGTATATGTAAAGGGAGCTGAAAAAGTTCATTGGGTGCAGAAGATAGTTGGAGAGGGTGAAATCATTATTAACGTTGAAGATGAATACAACTGTGGAAAACTAATAGAGATTAACACAAATGCGCCATCTTGCCAAATTCATATTGGACAATGTGCTATAAGAAATACTTTTATAATAAGAAATTTTATTGGAAATAAAAACAAGTGTTTATAAAACATAAGACTTTTCAATACACACATACCCCAGAACCCTCACTGACATCATCTAGAATCTGTTCATGGTGATGTCATGTTGTGAAATTCGAATAATGCTGATATCTACAACTTCCCTGCTAAGAAAACTTATTTAGGTGCAACAAGACCATGATGACGTCATGCCGATATCTAGAACTCTCCCGCTAATAAAAGAAAACAGTAAAATCAAGGCACGCTGGTAGTTCCGGCTAACACCACTTGGGTACCTTACTCAAGAAATGGCGCGTAGAAGATTTCTGATGAAAATTTCGTCCCCCCTAATACCCCCACCACAACCATCTAGAATCCATTGGCATGAACAAAAATTTCCTAGCGTTAACTTTAATTATTACTAATATTAGTTCAAAACCAAAAGCCTACATTTAGGCGCACCACATATCTATTTAAGGAATCCGTAGTACGGGAGCATGCTGATGGTACCTGCTAATGCCGCTAGGGCGCAGTCAAGACCAAATGACACATTCCGGTAGTACCGATTAATCCCGCTAAGGCGCAGTCGAGACTCAGTGAAACCAAAAGCCTACATTTAGGCGCAACACATGGGGCATCCAAGGCGCAATGGTGTATCCAAGACAAAAACCAATACAACCAAGGCACAAACCTACATTTAGCATGGACTCAAACCACCTAGCGACGGTGGCGACATCTGTGGCGAAATCCTGGAGGCTTAAAAAAGTGATCCAGAACTGTCATAGCTTAACTACTAAAAATGTTTAAGAGAAATCTCTAATTTCATTACTTCCTCCTTGGTGGAATATAGGAGCTTTTACCTTATACAATTCACACCCACAATTTATTCTGAGTTTATATGAGATGAGATCAATCTGATATTTTTAAAAGTCTCTACGGCAGGCTGAAAACCAAACCGTACCGATGAGTGTAAGGTTTTCAGCTTACAGGAAATGCTTCCTCTTCTTCCTTTTTCTTTTGTCAGACCACTGCGGACGTACACAGTATCGATTTGTTTTGAATAAATCTGGTTTTAGATTTTTTTCCCAATTTTGTGGTTTTTTTCATTTTTCATTTCATTTCTTTGTTCTATTTTTTCATTTGTTTTTCAAGTCACTCAATTACGCATTTGGGACCTGTTGATGAGTAAAAACCAAGACTTGAAACTTGTCACCTAAAATCAAATAGGTTGTGTGATGAAATAACAAATAAGAAATTTTTTAGCTTTTGCGATATACCTTCTTGAACAAATATAAGTTTGCCCCGGTAAAAACTCTTTAAGAGAAATCTCTAATTTTGTTTCTTCCTCCTTGGTGGATTATAGGAGCTTTTGCCTCATACAATTCACACCCACAATTTGTTCTGAGTTTATATGAGATGAGAACAATTTGATATTTTTAAAAGTGTCTACGGCAGCCAGAAAACCAAAATTTACCGATGAGTGTAAGGCTTTGTGCTAACAAGAAACCCTCCTTCTTCTTCCTTTTTCTTTTTTCAGCACACTGCGGGTGTACACAGGTTCGATTCGGTCCGAATAAATCTGGTTTTTAGATTTTTTTAATTCAATTTCAATTCTTTTCTTTTTCCTATTTTTTCATTTGTTTTTCAAGTCACTCAATTTCGCTATTTGGAACCTGTTAATGAGTCAAAACCAAGACTTGAAACTCGTCAACCAAAATCAAATGTGTTTTGAGATTAAATAACAAATAACAATTTTTTTAGTTTTTGCTATATACCGGAGAATGTAAAAAACAAAATGCCTTCTTGAACAAACATAAGTTTGCCCCGGTAAAAAATCTTAAAGGTAAATCTATAATTTTGTTTCTTCCTCCATTGTTGAATATAGGAGATTTTGCATTATATAATTCACACCCAGAATTTATTCTGAGTTTATATGAGATGAGTTCAATTTGGTCTATTTCAAGCGTCTACGGCAGATAGAAAACCAAGCCGTGCCGATGAGTGTAAGGTTCTCTGCTAACAAGAAACGCTTCTTCTTCTTCCTTTTTCTTTTTTAGGCCCACTACGGGCGTACATGGGTCCGATTTGTTTCGAATAAATCTAGTTTTTAAATTTTTTTTATAAATTTTTTTTTCATTATTCTCAATTTGTGTGTTTCTTTTTCATTTGTTCATCTCTTTTTCATTTCTTTTTAAAAATAATCAATTTCGGTATTTGGGAACTGTGGATTAGTCAAAACCAAGTCTTGTAACTTGTCACGCAAAATCAATTGGTTTGTGAGATGAAATAACAAATAAAATTATTTTTAGATTTTGCTATATACTGGAGAATCTAAAAAAAATGCCTTCTTGAACAAATATAAGTTTGCCGCGGTAAAAAATCTTTAAGTGGAATCTCTAATTTTGTTTCTTCTTCCTTGGTGGAATATAGGAGCTTTTGCCTCATACAATTCGCACCCAGAATTTATTCTGAGCTTATATGAGATGAGATCAATTTGACCTTTTTCAAGCGTCTACAGGAGGCTGAAAACCAAACCGTACCGATGAGTGTAAGGTTTTCCGCTTACAGGAAACGCTTCCTCTTCTTCCTTTTTCTTTTCTGCGGACGTACACAGTTTCGATTTGTTGCGAATAAATCTGGATTTAATTTTTTTTTGCCAATTTTGTGGTTGTTTTCATTTTTCATTTCATTTATTTGTTCTAGTTTTTCACTTGTTTTTCAAGCCAATCAATTTCGGTATTTGGGACATATTGATGATTTAAAACCAAGATTTGGGACCTATCACCGAAAACCGAATTGGTTGTGTGATGAAATAACAAATAAGAAATGTTTTAGCTTTTGCTATATACCTTCTTGAACAAATATAAGTTTGCCGCGGTAAAAAATCTTTAAGAGAAATCTCTAAATTTGTTTCTTCTTCGTTGGTGGAATATAGGAGCTTTTGCCTCACACAATTCGCACCCAGAATTTATTCCGAGCTTATATGAGATGAGATCAATTTGATCTTTTTCAAGCGTCTACGGCAAGCTGTAAACCAAGCCGTACCGATGAGTGTAAGGTTTTCCGCTTACAGGAAACGCTTCCTCTTCTTCCTTTTTCTTTTCTGCGGACGTACACAGTTTCGATTTGTTGCGAATAAATCTGGATTTAAATTTTTTTTGCCAATTTTGTGGTTGTTTTCATTTTTCATTTCATTTATTTGTTCTGGTTTTTCACTTATTTTTCAAGCCAATCAATTTCGCTATTTGGGACCTGTTGATGAGTTAAAACCAAGATTTGGGACCTATCACAGAAAACCAAATTGGTTGTGTGAGGAAATAACAAATAAGAAATTTTTTAGCTTCTCTATGAACAAATATAAACTTGCCCCGGTAAAAAATCTTTAAGAGAAATCTCTAATTTTGTTACTTCCTCCTTGGTGGAATATAGGAGCTTTTGCCTCATACAATTCACACCCAGAAATTATTCTGAGTTTATATGAGTTGAGATTAATCTGATCTTTATTAAAATTTTTTAATAATTTTTTTTTCCTCAATTTTTTAATTTTTTGTTCGCCTTTTCCTTTCTGTCCTTTGTTCTATTTTTTCATTTGTTTTTCAAGCCACTCAATTTCGCTATTTGGCACTTGTTGATGAGTAAAAACGATGACTTGAAAATTGTCACCGAAAATCAAATAGGTTGTGTGATGAAATAACAATTAAGAAATTTTTTAGCTTTTGCTATCTACCGGAGATTCTAAAAAAATGCCATCTTGAACAAATATATGTTTGCCGCGGTAAAAAATCTTTTAGAGAAATCTCTAATTTTGTTACTTCCTCCTTGGTGGAATATAGGAATTTTTGGCTCATATAATTCACACCCAAAATTTATTCTCAATTTATATGAGATGAGATTAATTTGATATTTGTTAAAGCGTCGACGGCAGGCAGAAAACCAAAATGTACCGATGAGTGCAAGGCTTTCTGCTAACACCAAACCCTACTTCTTCTTCCTTTTTCTTTTTTCAGCCCACTGGGGTTCTACACAGGTTCGATTAGTTTCGAATAAATTTGGTTTTTAAATTTTTTTAATTATATTGTTTTTACTTTTCTAAATTTTTCGGTTTTTTCCATTTTTCATTTCTTTTCTTTTTGCTATTTTTTTCATTTGTTTTTCAAGTCACTCTATTTCGCTATTTGGGACCTGATAATGAGTCAAAACCAAGACTTGAAACTCGTCACCCAAAATCAAATGGGTTTTGAGATTAAAGAACAAATAAGAAATTATTTAGCTTTTCTATATCCCGGAGAATCTAAAAAACAAAATGCCTTGTTGAACAAAATTTTTTAGCTTTTGCTATATACCGGCGAATCTACAAAAAAATTGTCTTCTTGAAGAAGTATAAGTTTGCCCCGGTAAAAATTTTTAAAAGGAAATCTGTAATTTTTTTTCTTCCTCCTTGTTGGAATATAGGAGTTTTTGCATCATATAATTCACACCCAGAATTTATTCTGAGTTTATATGAGATTAGATCAATTTGGTCAGTTTCAAGCGTCTAAATTAGGCAGAAAACCAAGCCGTACCGATTAGTGTAAGGTTTTCTGCTAATAAGAAACGCTTCTTCTTCTTCAGTAGTATATGGACACTTTGGATACCAAATAACGTTGCGTCTGTAAGGGACAGAAGACCCTTGTCCCACAATAGAGTAAATCATATAAGAAATGGGCGTATCCACGGGAAAATGAAAGTTGATGAGACTAAAGTTGCGTTTTGTTCCACTTGTGTGTAAAGTAAATGGCGGAATTAGAAACAACTTCCAGAACATGGTGGTGTGTTTATACCGTATGACACAATTGATCTGAAAAATGAGAGTAGAGTTATTATGTTCGGACACATGTGAAGACATGAGTGTACCTGCTCAAGAGGTGGGTTTATATTTTTCGCGATCGAAATTCAAATGAAACTTGTTCTTTCAGTGGGGTGGTTTTGTTTCTGTGTGGGAACAATAGGGGCTAAGTTATTGTTTACGTGGGGGACGATCGGGGGGAAACTTGTTGTTGACACTCTGTCTTCGAGGGGGCCCGCTGAGGGCAAAGTTTCTTGCTTACATTTTTTTGTGTTGAAAGCGAAAGTGGCGGGTTATAGAGAGAAGCGGTTTATAAATATTGGGTAAGGTAAGTTTTTGCGTCGTTTCGAATTAATGCGATGATCTGAAAAATGGTCAGGCGAAGAAATAAAAGATGTGGTTAATAGCAGTCAATTATTTTTATTACAATCGATTAACATTTTTTCATTTTTGAATGAATGAAAACGGAAGAAACTTGGTCTCCACGTCTCTACTCTTTAAAACAATAAAATAATTTTGAATAGAGTTGATTTCATCTAGCTGTTTTTGCGTTTTTATTTTTTCAGAGAATCGATTTGGAAGGTATATATATAAATTACCATCCAGGTAAACCGTTAATTTCTAGCCGTACTGCGTTTTCACGTACTTGAAATAGTTGATTTTATATTCCTTATCAGTTTCCAGCTTGGCAAGTCTCAAAAGTTTATACGCTGGCTCGTTTCCGATTGTCGTCAACAATTCCGATGTGGAACTTGCCTGAATTGCTTAATCATATTATTTCATTGACGTAAAAAGTTTTAGAACTATTATTTTTGACTCGCCATGCTTTACAGTAATATTATTTTAAAACTATGACTTTACGAATATTTCTTAAGAGCCAACAACTGTTGATATAGAACTGTGAAATATACACGAAAAATTCCATTTTATATACAACAGCGAAAGTAAAAAACAATTGGATTGGATTTTATTACTTTGTAAGCTAGACATACACTTAAACAAAAGAGACTAGGGTATATAAAAGGTAGACGAAAATACAGCAATTTTTATTGAAAGCGAACTTTTATAAGCAAACGTTGTGTTTATCACGAAATCTTGTGCGTATTTTATAGTCAAAAGATGTAGTTTTATTAATCCTAGGTAGTGCGCAGAGAAAGAAAGCGAAAGTAAAAAGTAAGAGACATTATTTTGAAAGTAAATTTAAGTGCTAGTTTTTAATATATTGTTTTTTTTTGTTTTTTGTTACAGCAATTTCTCAGCAGTATCGCCAGCCTAAATATGTCGTGTCCCAATTACAATCAGTCAATAAACCCTGTTAAGTAACCCAGATAAAACTTTCTTCCAAGTAAAATAACACTCGACTTTCTTTTAACACAAATATACTTTTATTATTCCGTACTGACCTAACTTAATAATTCACAAACCAACCCGAACCGAACGGTAACTTAATATCACGATGAGTGAACCATTAACGGGCTAAGAACACTACAGGCACTCGCCAGGCCAGTCCAGTCATTGGTCTTTTATGCACCAATATTCGGAAGTAGACTTTACTTAACAACGCGGATGTAAACAAACGACAACAACCTTGCCGTTTGTTCTACCGGTTGCAGCACCTGAGTCGCTCAGTAGTAAACAATCGCTTTACATAATAATTACCATGCTAGGTTAATTATTATTGTAATCGTCGATTGCTCCACTAAGCGCTCATCGCAGCCAGCTGTTGAGCTAATCAGCAAAATAACCGACAGTTGCAGAACAGTACAATGCGACGTTACTGTTTAGCAATTGCTAATTATTTCACTAAAATGCGCCCTTGGCTGCTGGAAGAATCTTCCGTATATTGGGCCATAACATCCCTCCCCCCTTGGAAAAACTAGTTTCCGTCGGGAACTAGATCTGGAGAGCGCAACAATCTTAATTAAAAACTGGAAATGTCTTTATCCTCGTTCGGTTCAGATTCTTTACATTTTTCATTATATACTATCTAAATTGTCTTATTTTTTACATCATTTCTCTTTTTATTTTCTTTTACATTTAACTTCTTTAAATTCAATATTTCATTTTCACATTTAATTCCTTTCTTTCATTTTTGCATCTTTTTACATCATTTTTTTTATTATTTTGATTTTACATTTAATTTCTTTAAGTTCAACATTTAATTTCCTTCTTACTTTCATCTCATTTCTTTTTTATTCTGATTTTACAACATATCTATTTACTTCTTTTTTTACTTCACATGTCCTTTCTTGGAAACTTCCTCCACTTCTTAAATACCTTATTATACTAATAATTTCCTACATTTGAATCTTATAATAATTAATCCATTCCTTTCCATTGAACATGATTTAATATTAATAACCATATATACATATTTTTATTTCTATAAAAATTTATACGTTAATCTCTAACTATAGGTTGCCCTTAAATTACTTCTTCGTTATACCAGTGCAAAAAATATATATATATACTTAACCAAACCTATGGCGGCTACTCTAGCTGCACAAGTTGTTTCCCCACAATAGTTGGCAGATTGGTGGTTGGCAAGTTCGCTGTCGTGGGCAAGATTGTCTCAATGGTTATGTTTGCATTTTGGGCCTTGGGTTGCTGCTCTGACTTATGAACTATAGGTTGAATCAGTCTGTTGGTGCCGGCTTGGGTGTAGTTCCTCTTCCAGCGCTTCAAATGGAATAATACTCTTATCAAGATTACTAAGCTGATGACGGCTAAACATGCGGTAGTAGTTGTCGCTGCTAAATGCACTGGATGTGGAATGGCGCGTGGACTTGCCTCCTCCGTGCTGATCTTGTCTTCAACCCTCTTTATAGCGGCATCCTGCTCTCTCCATGCTTGATTAAAGTTGTCACTAGCCAGCAATCGTATTTCGTCCTTTTTGCCTTCTACTACCTCCTCTCTCTGCCTGTTTGTCTGTGTTGCGATGCTGTTCCAGGCTGGTAACTCCATTCGTCTGGGCTGCCATAGAGATATATTTCGCTGTGCGGCATCTTCAGCTTGTATTCGTAGGTCACCGATTTGCAGGTGCCAATGTTCTTCGATGAATAATACCCCTGTGTGCTTCAGCTCACCGATGGAAGTTGGTGAATGTTGGCAGTTTACTTCCGGCTTGGTCTTCTCAGACATCACAAATAACCAGTGGTTTCTCGTTACCATTCTCACTAAGCTGCTCCACTTTGCAGTAACTCTTTCCTTACAGGCCTTCGCATTTACGTTGGAGCTCCGGAAAAGGTTCAGCACACAGTTTTCTCTAATAGCAGTAATAGTTGGGGCTAATTGTAGGCATAAGATTTGAGGGTAGTCCGATACAGTTAACAACCTCTGGCACTTCTGGTACTCCCTCGTGCATGAATTATCAGCGGGTGTAGCTTTCCTACGCTTAGGGAGATTAATATGCTCATCATTGTTTCTTGCATTTCGCTGATTTCTCTTAAGTGAAGGCTCATTAGCGTAATTATCTCACTCAATTCTATTCTTAGTTTCAATGACGATAATTCCCGATATTGACCCTGCTGCTCTTTAACGATGGTTGAAAGTTTATTTTGTAGTTCTTCTCTCTCTTCTGCTGCCTGTAGCCTTGAAGCATTAAACAAATCGAACGTAGATTTGACGACTGTAATTTGGTCCTTCAGTAGATTTAATGTTCGGCTCTCCTTCTCATTAAGGTCATCTATAGCTGCATGTATTTCTTCCGAGTCGGCATGCTCCATGGTTCCAAACAGTGTCTTGGCCAGAGATCCCACTCCATCAAAAATTGAACGCTTGTTTCTTCAGGGCGCCTCATTTTGGGTATGATGCGAGAGTTCCTCATCTTGACGCTTAATTTTTTCCACCCAGCCTCCTATCTCTTTGACTGCTGCCTTACACCTTGCAACGCCTCCAGTATCGGTTACGTCTGCACATAATCCGCTTATCAAACCGCTGCAGTTGCTGACGAATTTTAAGTCTTCAGTGAGATCTGGTATTTGTAACTTAGACAGAATAGTCCAATGTTTCGTGTAGAAATTAACTACCCCGAGACGCTCGAACAACCCTCCCGACTGTGGTATTGGCTCGATGCTATAACCTGCCTGCTCTGATTGTATCCCAGCTATCAAAGCGAAGATTAAAATTACTACCGCCGTCATCGCGAAGCTAAACCTTCTTTTATAACTATATAAATTTAGGGCAATCCTAGTAATCTTAGACTAAATGAAGTTTGTTTTTCTTTAATATAAACTCCTAATTTATTCTAATAATTTTTTTTTCTTACAATCTTTTTTTTCTCTTACACTTTCTTTCTTTAGCAATTCTCTCTTCTCTTTACACAACTTGTATAAAAACTTAACTTTCCTTTAAATTTCTAAACCCTTTTTTTTTAATCTTTTTATTATTAACCTCTTATTTATGCTTTCTTTCAACAGCTCTTCTTATTTATTTTCCATTATTTCTTTCAAAATCTCTTATCCCTTTTTTTAAATCTTTATATCTTGTTTATTATTCCCCTTTTCTTTCTCCTTTTTTTTTAATTATTTTTTCCTTTAAATTCTCTATTTCTTCTTTTTCATTCAATTAATCTTTGTATACTCTACTTTCTTCTCTTTTAAATCTCTATTTTTTCTTTTCTATTTCGTTTTTTTTCTTTAAAAAAAATCTTCAATCATTCTTCTCCCTTTTTGTTTTTTTTTACATATACTTACTTACTTCCCTGCATTGGCAATGTTTTCGCATCTGCCTAATCTTCTGCTTTAATGAACCTTGTTCTGCAAGAAAAACAAAAAAACTAAGAAAAAGACTAAATAACATAAAATATTCAAATTGTAAAACTATTCTCTCGTGCTTCATTCCACTTAGGTTATCGTCCTTATATGACGAAAAAATTCTCATCTTAAAATTAATCATGATACCTTCTCAAACGATTCGTATGGAGCTTTTTCCCTTGAAGTATAGTTACATTCTCAGGACTGTGAACGTAAATTACTTCATATGGACCTTTAAAAATGGATGCTAATTTCCCTGCCCTAGCTAAGTATTTAACTAGATTTTTATCACCAATATGTAAGACTTCCGGCCTAGCTGAATGGTCATGGTACTTCTTTGCCAATAGTTTGCTTTTAAGTAGGTTCTCCCTAGCTAGTTGAAATGCCCTCTGCAATTTGAACCGCAATACCGAATGGTACTTATCCATATTGTATACCGGTTCAGGCTGACGCTGTACGCTACTGGGGATTTCCGCTACAAATCCAAACAACGTTTCCATGGGTGTAAGTTTTGTGCCTATATGCACGGTGTTGTTGTACGCATGCGCTGCGGTTCTCAACAGCTCGTCCCAGTTTCGTGGCTCCCGATCAACGAAACTCCTCAGATAGTTGGCTAGCGTAGAATGCTGCCTCTCCACAGCGTTGGACTGGGGATGGTAGGCAGTTGTTTGCAGCTTCTTTATCTTCAACATTTTACAAAGAGCCTTTAAGACTTCTCCAGTGAAATTTGCTCCCTGATCCGTTACTAGCTGTTTCGGTAGCGAGTACCGGCTGAGGATTTGCTCAAATAAGGCCTGGGCTACCGTGTTCGCTTCTTGGTCTGGTATCGCCACGAAATCTACAAATCTAGTCAGATCATCCATCATAGACAAGATGTACTTGTTACCCTTGTGACTGACTGGCAAAGGTCCAACTAAGTCAACATAGACTTTCTCAAAAGGTCTTTCCGCGATTTCCGTTACTACTAATGGCATCTTGATGGCTCTAGCCTGCTTATTTTTTTGGCAAATCGTACAACGTTTAACATACCGAGCTATGTCAGCCTTCATTCCCTTCCAACGGTAGAAGCGCTTCACTCTGTTGAACGTTTTGTTCCTTCCAAATTGTCCTCCAAACTTAGAGTCATGATAATCTCTTAGAATTAGCTCAATCTCTTCTGGATTGGTTACCAGTTTTGGTTCTGGTTTCTTCAGTTTTTCTTCGGTGATTATCTCAGTCCCTTCAATACTGTTACCTTCGCTTTCAGAATCTCGCAACGGTATTTGTTTTGGTTGTTCCCTTTCTTTCTGTTCCCTGGCTTGAGCACGAGTTCTTGCAAGGCATGGGTACTCCTTGTTATGATATGACTCAGGTTCTTCAATGTGCCTTGGAATTATGCTTAGGGCATCGGCATTACCATTTTCCTTTCCAGTTTTATATATAATCTCAAATTCATACTCCGATAGTTTTTGGTGAAATCTGAGCATACGTGAAGTAGTGTCCTTCACCTTGAAAACTCCCCGTAGCGGTTGGTGATCCGTTACTATTTTGAAAGGTTTGCCCAGAAGGTAGCACCTATAGTTCCGTACTGCCCACATAATGGCCAACATCTCACGCTCTGTAGTGGAGTAGTTTCTTTCTGCCATGTTCAAAGTATGACTAGCGTAACTAATTGGCTTGCCCTCTTGCTCCAGAACTGCCCCTAAAGATTCCCCACTTGCATCAGTGATTACCGTAAATTCCTTTGTGAAATCGGGATATATCAAGAGTGGTGGTGTAGTAAGAATTTCCTTGACACGACTGAAAGCCTTGTCACACTCGAGTCCCCATGTGAACTTAACGCTTTTTTTTAATAAACTATTAATGGGTGCCAATATTTTTGAAAAATTCGGAACAAATTTCCGAAAATAATTGGCTAGCCCTAAAAAAGATTGAACCTGACGAACAGTTTTTGGTTTTGGGAAATTTTGCACTACTTCTACTAATCGTTTATCAGGCTTTACCCCTTGTTCTGAACAAATATGGCCCAGATATACTACCTCCTTCCTTAAAAACTGACATTTTGAAGGCTGCAACTGAAGGTTGTGTTCTCTGAAGCGCTGAAAAACTTCTCATAGTTTGCTGTTATGTTCGTCCAAACTCTTAGCAAATATCACGACATCGTCGAGATACACGAAGCATTTAATCCCTTGAAGTCCCGTCAGAATTCCGTTCAGTAGAGATTTAAAAAATGGGGGGGCCGCTTTTAAACCATATGGTAATCGTTTATTATGGAAATGATTAAAATTGGTACTAAACGCCGTTTTTTCTCTGTCTTTTGGGTCGATTAATACTTGGTGGTACCCGTTAGCTAAATCTAACGTGGTGAAGTATCTAGAATGAACCAAACGATCTAAGATGTCCTCAATTCGGGGAAGGGGATAAGAAAAGGGGATGCAGACTTTGTTTAGTTCTCTGAAGTCTACACATAGCCGATACTTTCTTTTACCGTTATCATCTACTCCTTTCTTCGGAATTAGAAGTACGGGGAAATTAAATGAACTGTCACTAGGTTCGATGATATCGTCCTCGAGTAATTTTTTGAGTTATTCCTGACACTCTTCTCGATGGGCTTCTGGCATGCGATATTGCTTTTTGTGTATGGGGGCCGTATTAGCCATTAACGGTAACTTAAAGGTCTTCGTCGGGGTGAAAGACAATTTATCGCCTGGCAAATGAAAAATATCACTGTATTCGTAGCAAATATGGGTTACTCCTTCCCTTTCTTCGAAGTTAAGGTCTTCTCCCAGCACCAGTTATTCCTTCATTAGCTTGAGCCGTTGTTGGTGATTATCAATCTTACCCTTATCCCGTCCTAGTGGATGCACAGTATACTTACTCAATTTTTCAAGCCTCGGCCTGAAATTCACTAGTTCAACGGGCTCCCTTCCTGCGTTAATAATACCTACCCACGCTTTACCGTTCCTTGGCTTAATTATAGCATTCCCACAATACACTCCTGGCCTAATTTCTTCCGCCATGCACACTAAATCTTCCTCACCTATGACAGGAATTTCCAACAGCCGTTCTGTTCTTGGGTTCAACTTAATTCTTGTCCCCTGAGTGGTTCTACTATTTCCTAAGTAATACTTTTCCTTTCGCTGTGTAAGATGTACATTTTCGCTCTGAGCCTCTGCGTAAGCTGTAGCTTTAGAGAGGTCGCGCTGGACTTCCATGCGAGGAATTTCCAGCTCCTTTTCCCTTTTTCCTGCTACACCTTCTTGTTCTCTGCTCCCCATCGGTTTAGTCCTATTGATGGGTGCTTCTTGAGAATCTTTTTGATTCGTTCCCGTGATAAGGGACTCGACCAATTGTACGAAAGGCCACTCCTCAGCTGTTAGAGCTGGCTGTACATCATCTTCTTTTGGAAAAGTCATCTTTCTTTCTTTTATTTGACCATCGTGGTAAGATTCTACTTCTGAACGATACTTTGTGAGGCTATCTGATACCATGCCCCCTTTGGATATAATGTCGCGCAAGGCTGCGACTCGATTCTTCATTCGTTGCTGAATCTCTTTTGGGGAAGAATACACTGACTCTTCTTTCTGGATAAACTGGTGATGATTGTCCTGGGTGCTTTCCTTCAACTCTATTAACTCGATTTTCTCTTTTCCAGTGATGCATCCAAAAAGAGGATTTTCTTCCTTTATTTTCTCCATGCCTTTCACTGACAGCTTTCCATTTATACAATCAATGACTGCTTTGTCCTTCAGGAACTCGATCCCCAGAATACCGTCAGTTGGAATCGAATTAGTGTCATAAATGGTGTTAAACTCGCATGGCTGTTCTACTCCACCCATGCGTAGTGTGGCTTTGCAAGTTCCAATTGAGCTTTCTTGTGCCCCAAACAACCCTCCAATCATTATTTTCTTGAGAGTTTGTATAGGCGTGTTTCCTTTAATACGATTTACCTTAATTATATTACATGTTGCACCTGTATCTATTAATAATGTTAATTTACCCGTTATACCTATATCTGATTCTACTGAGATAATGCAATTATTTAACAAACTTAACTCTATGACACTGGCTTCTTTCTGTGAGGTTTTCATGGTCTTAAATTCCGTCAATTGAAGGCAGCTGCGGATAATTCCCCCAGCTGCCGCTCCCCGTTTCCCTTCTTTAGAGCTTCTTGTTCCGCTAGATATTTCTTCAAGCAGTTTGCGGTTCGCAGGTTCTACAAAATTGGCAATAAAGGATTTCTGGGTCTGTTTGCAGCTGTCCTGGAGAACCAATTGAAGTATCCGCGAACCTTATGCTTTGTCTTCGGCAACTAGCAGTATCGTGACCATAGTTTCGGCATTTTACACAGTATGGTGGCTGTTTTCTTGATTGGCATTCCCTAGCAATATGCCCTCTTTGCCCACACGATCCACGATATATTCCTGCTGTTGCTGGAGATGGGCACTTCTGTACGGCTTCTCTGAATGGTCTGCTGGTATTATTGTTGAAACGATTAGTCCCCCAGCTATCTCGCATTGTTTCGGAATTCAGTTTTCTCCCACTTCCCCAGACTTCTGGTTCTCTACTCTGGAGCCTGGTTGCATCCTTCTCGAAATAACTAGCTTCTTCTTGTACTTCATCTAGAGATTGGAATCTCCTTCCCGTCAGGTGCACTTGCGTTGCCTTATTCCCTACGCCTGCTTTAAAAGTGGCCACTGCGTCAGCTTCCAATTCTGCTATTAGTCCCCCTTCCTTATTTGGGTACTTAGCTGTGACTGCTGTTTTAATTTTGTCCAGAAGCTCTTTCATTCTGTCAGCGAATTCTCGAATGTCCTCTCCAGGTCGTTGTTTACACTCCAGTATTTCCGTACGTAGCTCACTGAACGATTTTCGTGGCGTAAATGCAGTTGTAATAACTTGCTGCAGAGTTTCAAAATCCTTCGGCTCCTGGGAACACACTGATAATAAGCGTCATCTGTAAGCCGAAATTTCACACATTTGATAAAGATAGCTTTTTCTTCAGTAGTCAATTGACCGTAGAGTTCCTTGCTGCAATTCAGGAAACGGTACAATTCTTTGCCCAGCTTTGGTGACCTTTCCCCAGAAAATAATGGTATATATTTGGATACCATATCCATAACTTTCCCATGTGCTTCCGCCATACTGTTCTTGGGCAATCCGTATGATTTACTGCTTCCTGGTTCTTTTGTCTTTCCCTTCGATGAGCTACTCTTAGCTGAAATATCTTGCCTATCTTTCGTTTCTCGTGGTTTATCCCAGAACACTAATTTCCTTGGTGTCCACTTCTTACTGACTTCTTGCCTGTATACTTTCTCTTGCGGCAGTGGACCCTCTGCTCTTAATTCTGTCTCCAGTTCCTCCGCTGCCTCTTCTGCTTCCTTCAGTTGCTGTTCCAAAGACAATATTTTCTTTATTAGACCCTTGTTCTTTCTTTTCTCTTCTTCTAACAATTATTCCGCTTGGATCTCACCCCTTTGGATCATGTCGAGTGTAGCCGTTACCAGCAAGTCTAAAGCTTCGCCTTTCGTACAGGACTTGGCAGCTGTATTCCACTCCTGAATCAATTTTCTCGATTTTTCACTTGATGTTCGTTTTTGCAACTCTGCCGTGAGATGCTCTCCAATATACTGCCAGTCTTGCTCGTAGCTTTCTAACTTCTCCTTACACTCTTTTAGCTCCTGTGATCTTTCCTCTAATTCCTTCTATTGAGTTTCGAACCGCAACAGTTGCTCTCTTGTCAGTACATTACTTCTACCCACCGACATTGAAGTCTGAACCAGAAGATCATCTAATTCTTCTCTCTTTTCCCTCCAATCCAAGCCTAGTTACATATATATATTATATATAACACCTAACCAAGAAAATAATCTCACCCAACAAAACAACTTACACAAAAGTTAATTAATTTTAAACCACATCTAGTAACACTAATTCAAATTTTTCCCAATTACCTCATTCAATCTCACTTTCTCCTGCCGTTTGTAACCTAATTGCTCCCTAGATTAACACTTTAATCCCAAACGTTACAGTCGACTTGACTTTTTGTGTGAATCACGAAGACATAACCCCAACACTCAGCAGATATCAATATCGAGAATTATAATCTCTGTTTAAAACGTGACGATTCAGACAAATTTAGCATATACTCTATCAATGCTATAACAAACGCGAAGTTGCTTCGAACGAACAGGAGTGAAATCCAACTTTAAAGCGGAATTATAGAAAACAACGCTATACCTAATTACCAAAATTTCCACTCCTTAACTGTTAGTCTATTTAACCTATAGAAAGATTCAGAGTTTTTCTTACAGGTACAAATTCATTCATTCCGACAAAAACTGAATAACTTACTACACTTCTCATTTATAATAATAACATAAAGGCTAACGATACTAAACATTTATTCCCCCATATTAAACAAAAAATATTGAAAATCGCCGCAAACAAAACAAAAACCAAACATCGATGAATTAACTAATTAACCTATGCCTTAAATTCTCAACCTAAGCACACGGAAATGCGACAAAAACTTTCAAATGCCTATAATGATTTAACCTCAACCTATCCAAAAACGCACATCACAATCATGAAATCAATATTACTACACTGAAATGTCTTCCCAAAATCGCAGTCAACACTTAATCTAACACTTTTTAAATTTATCCAGAAAAGTAAATGGAGCAGCTAAAAGAAGCAGAACTCCCACAATTAACAAAAATGGAGCAGCTAAAAAAAGCTTAACTCCCAAAAAATAAAAAAAAAATGGAGCAGCTAAAAAAGCTTAACTCCCAATATATATAAATTTTAAAAATACAATACCTTTTTTAACCGGCTGCGCCAAATTGTCGTGTCCCAATTACAATCAATCAATAAACCCTGTTAAGTAACCCAGATAAAACTTTCTTGCAAGTAAAATAACACTCGACTTTCCTTTAACACAAATATACTTTATTTATTCCGTACTGACCTAACTTAATAATTCACAAACCAACCCGAACCGAACGGTAACTTAATATTACGATGAGTGAACCATTAACGGGCTAAGAACACTGCAGGCACTCGCCAGTCCAGTCATTGGTCTTTTATGCACCAATATTCGGAAGTAGACGTTACTTAACAACGCGGATGTAAACAAACGACAACAACCTTGCCGTTTGTTCTACCGGTTGCAGCACCTGAGTCGCTCAGTAGTAAACAATCGCTTTACATAATAATTACCATGCTAGGTTAATTATTATTGTAATCGTCGATTGCTCCACTAAGCGCTCATCGCAGCCAGCTGTTGAGCTAATCAGCAAAATAACCGACAGTTGCAGAACAGTACAATGCGACGTTACTGTTTAGCAATTGCTAATTATTTCACTAAAATGCGCCCTTGGCTGCTGGAAGATTCTTCCGTATATTGGGCCATAACAAATGGATTAATAAAATAACAGCGTCATGTCAACAGATAAGTTTTTAAATATTTTAGATCTAGTTGTAGAAAAGGGTGAAAAGTTTTTCCCATGGTTTTTTAAGTTCAAGGTTAAACCAAATGTTTGAAAATAATGTTGCTTTAACAACAAAAGATATTTTAAAAGTACATAAAATTATTTTTAAATTTGCAAGCAGTGCAAAATGGTTCTGTTCAAGATGCTCTTTCTAACTTAGAAAAGGTAAGCGTTTTATCCAGCCAAAACAAACCACACATTTCCGGCATAGTGGATATTTGTGAGTCTACTGTTAGCACCAACGTATTAGGAAATATGGGTGATGTGGCTATACCTTCTTCTAGTGTCAAACTCAGTGAAATAGTGCAGTCAGGTGGGAGGGGGGACTTTATTAAAATATTATCGAAAGAAAATAAACATTTCAGGAAATTTGAAATGGATGGTGTAAGGATGACTTTTCAACTAAAAGATTCCTCACATCAAGACATTAATAATTTAATTGAAAGTGCATTTTCTGAAATGATTAAAGAATTAGTTTTAAACAGCAATGAGGGAAGTCAAATAGCCTTGTCACTTTCATTGCCAAGTAATCCGGAAGTTAACCCGATATGGGTTAGCATGAGACCAGTAGATAAGATTAACGGTAAATTGATCGTAAATCTGATCTCTGATGTTAATCAGTCAAACTCCGTATTTTTTCGGATGAAATATTGCAGGTCGAAGCCAATATAGTAAATTTTCCATACGGAGCAGGAAAATTTAATAACATCGAGAATGAAGCCGCTTACTTGAAAAACAAGAAAAGTCTGACAAATGTTAGTCAAAGTGGTTTTTTATGTCTTCGAAAATGTTTGTGTTAATCAGTAGAAATATCAAATGGTATCACCCTACCGAAAAAATGTTTACATAAGTTTGAAAACAAACTTCTTCGCCTTTCAAAAGTGTTGTGTAAGAGCTTTAGTTCGAGTAACGGAAAATAAAGGTTGTTTATTATCAGAACTATATAAATTTAAAAAAAAATTAAAAGATTTTCAAATTGTGGTCTTTAATTCGTTAAAGGGAAATATACTTTTTCAGGGGCCAACCGAATTTGAGCGGAATAAGAAAAATCATCTTTATTTTTCTGAAGCTGAAAACCATTTTTATATTGTTAAATCTCCGACGGTCTTTTTTAATAAGCAATATCTCTGTGTTTTTTGTGATAATTTATATGATCATAAGTTTTACCACAAATGTGAAATGCAGTGTATATATTATTTTGTATCTCCCCCGTGTTTATTTGGCAAGAAGTAATAAATTGTGAAAAATGTAAAAGATCCTTTAGGGGTACTGTGTGTTACAATAATCACTTAAAAAATATATTGAATAAAGAAACTATTTGCAAAACTTTACAAGTTTGTAAAAATTGTGGTAAATTTGTCGATTATTCTAAAAGGCAGGAAATTCACATCTGTGGTGAGTTTTATTGTCAGAATTGTTTTAAATACGTTCCAGAAGATCACTTGTGTTTTATAAAAGTTTACAAAAAAAAAGAAAAATACAAATTTTTTTTTTCATATTTTTTGATTTCACACTTAAAACAAACAATATCAAGAAAAATCTGATTCATTTGTACGCAATGTAAACTTAATAATAGCCCAGCAGAATTGCAATGAATGTTATATTTCGGATACTAGAGACGATGGTGATAGTAGGTATTAAATGAGGCAAACGTGAACATACTTTTAAATATCAAAACGGATCTGAAAATGTAGTAGAAAAATTTGTAGATTACTATTTTTTGCATAGACCGTTTGCAACGCAAATTATTTGTATTGCACACAATTTGCAATATTACGACGGACACTTTATTATATCAGAACTGATAAAACGAAAAGTAAACGTTGTACCAGTTATGAATGGGTCAAAAATTATGAAAATTACTTGTGGGCGTTTAATTTTTATTGATTCATTAAATTTTCTATAGTTTGCATTATCAAAACTACCCAAAGTTTTTAATGTTCCTAATATCAAAAAAGGATATTACCCTCATTTTTTTAATACTTTAGATAACTGGAACTATGTAGGACAAATTCCATCTACAGAAACTTATGCCATTGACGCAATGAAGACAGATGAAAGGGAAAACTTCTGCAAATGGTACGACAACCAAATTAAATCCAAGGTGGATTTTAATAATCAGGTCGAATTAATAAGTTATTGTCGAAATGACGTCAACATTTGACGAGAGAGTTGTGTAACTTTTATGAAGGATACTTTAAAATTATATAGAAAAAACTTTTTAAAAGAAAATTTGTTAGGTATTATGCCTAAAAACGGTTATATTAGAAATTCTAATTGGTCTAAAATGGCTTACATTAGAAAACAGCAAAGTTGGGGGGGGGGGGGGGGGAATTAAACACGTAGAGAATTATGGTGAAGTAAACCTACCAAAATGCGGCTTTAAAGTTGACGGGTTTAATCCGTATACCAATACTGTTTATGAATTTTTTGGATGTTTCTTCCATGGCAGTATACTGTGTTTCAAAAACCGGACTGCAAATAAGCTTCAATTCCAGAATCTTGATCATCGATATGAAGGCACGTGTAAAAGAATTGAACTAATCAAACGTGCAGGGTTTAAAATAATAACTATGTGGGAGTGTTGTTTCAAACAGTTTTTAAAAGAAAATCAGGAAATACACCAATCTTTAGATAACGATTTAAAAAGTCATGTACTTTCCCTTAATCCGCAGGAAGCTATAACAGGAGGGCGTACTGAGTTATTTGCTGTTTGTTATGAAGCAAACGCTGATGAGAAAATTAAATATTTGGACTTTACAAGTCTCTATCCGTACGTAAATAAATATGCACCTTATCCTGTTGGGCATCCACAAATATTAAAACATGGGGATGTACCTTCCGCGGAAGATGTGATAAAAATGCATGGGTTTGTTAAATGTAGAATTTTGCCCCCACAAAATATTACTATACCTGTTCTTCCTCTTAAAATAAACAACAAATTATATTTTCCTCTTTGCAAAACATGCAGCGAACATAATATTCTTCATCAATACCCACACACTGAAACTGAAAGAATGTTATTAGGTATTTGGGTAATTTCTAAAGTTGCCCTAGCAGTTAAGCAAGGGTATGAAATAAGGATATTTTTGAAGTTTGCAATATAGTTACACTCAATATGCTCGTGACACAGGATAGGGAGGTCTATTCTCCGAATACGTTAATACGTTTTTAAAGCTAAAACAAGATGCTAGCGGTTGGCCTAGTACATGTAATATTGAAGATGAAAGAGAACTGTATATTCAGCAGAATGAAAAATACGAAAATATTCTTTTAGATAAAACAAAAACCGAAAAAAATTCCGGGCAGAGACACGAAGCAAAACTATGCCTTAATTCTTTGAGGGGAAAATTTTCGCAAAGAGGGGACAAAATGTAAACTACTGTTGTAACTAGTTTTAAAGATCTTTCTGATTTTATTGAAAGTCCGGGAATTGAGTTATCATCCATTTATGTATTAAATAATGATACATTATGGGTTAACTGGCGACATATTCAGCAAGATCTAGATGTAGTTGGTCATGTGAATATTCCTATAGGGGCATATAGGACATGTCGACATATTATGCTCGTATGAAATTATATGGAGTACTAGAAAAAATCCAAAATCGTGTTTTATACTGCGACACTGATAGCGTCATTTTCACTGAAAAAACGAATGAAAACACGTTTGAAACATCTGAATTTTTGGCTGGACTTACAAATGAGCTGGAATGTTATGGAAAGAACGCGTACATATCTGAGTTTGTAAGTATTGGAGCTAAATGTTATAGTTTGAAAATTAAAACAACTAGTGGTTTTGAGTACGTCACCAAATGTAAAGGGGTTTCGTTAAACTTTAAAAATTCTCAAATCATAAATTTTGATAAAATGAAGAAAATTGTTTTTGAAGAAACCGAGCCTGTAAAAATAGAAAATAAATGTAAAATTAAACGAAAATTACCTGGTGTGATTGTATCTGAACCGGAAACAAAAAGAATTAGATTTACATTTGATAAAAGAGTAATTAAGCAGGATGGTTTTTCTTATCCTTACGGTTTTAAGAGCACCAGAATGTAATATTTATAAAATTTGAATAATTTATTGTAATTAGGCAAATAAAATATTTTTATGTAGTAAATTCAAAAATTAAAATAATCATAAATATGACAACTGTTATACGAAAAAAAAATTACATAGTTTATGATAGTAATTGTATTTATTAAATAGTGTTGAAAATTCTTATATTATTTTTGAGAAACCTACATATATAAGGCCTTAAAAAGTATATTTAAATATCTATTTGGTATTTCCTTTCTATAGTAAAAGTCATGAGTTCGGACAGTTTTGTTTTAGATATACAGTTTGTCAGCGGAGTTAAAGGCCACCTGTTTGCTAAGGAGTTGTCGTTCTTACAACACGGATCGCTTAATCCAAACTTATATTATTTCAAACCTCCATACCCGTATAATCAATTGTCATCATAAGCTCGTTGGCAGGATGATAACAATTTCAACCGAATAAACGGGTTAAGATTGAACGCTGGTACTATTAATTACAACAATCTACCTGACATACTGACAAAATTATCAAATTCAACAATTTATGTAAAAGGACTTGAAAAGGAAAATTTTATTCAGCAACATATTCCTCAAGCTAATATAAAACAACTTGAAATACCAACACTAAACAACCTTATACAATTTGAAGTATATTGTGAAATTCATGGAAATTTATCTGCTCTACGTTGTTCTGTTAAAAATTTTATTAATATTTATATATATTTGTTAGTGAATAAAATAATTAAATAAAATACTTTTTGTATTTATTTTATTTCATTTATTTGTAATCGCAATTCATTGCATCAAAAATTTGATTTGCAATACAATACACTGGTATTTCATAAAAAAGTCTGGAATAATTTAAGTGTACATGAAAAGTTCGACTGAGAATAAAAAAATCTTCACATGGTAATTTTAATACATTTTTTTCTTTACATTTGTCGGCATACTTTTTATAATATTCCTTAAGAGCTTCAGAAGCGTTGTTATTGTGAAACATGACAATATTGAAGAATTTCATCATTTCAAATATTTTATAAAGCTCCGCTTGCGATAGTATAATGCTGCCACTATTGACGGGGATCGTGTATTCGTTTTTTAATTCGGCCTGATTTGCTGGAAGCGTCCCTTCCAATTTGGTTTTAAAATCGTTGAGATTCTCGTGAACTGCCAACCATCCGCAATAAGTTGTTGATATCGGAAAGAGGCCATGCGGATGAAACACTATTTTCGCTTCGAACGATAAAGGGTCAAACCCCAGTATTACTTTCCGGTTATGGCAATCGTCCAAATGGTACGTGTAGTTTAACAAGAGATTTTCTCCGGCTACTTCTGCTGCATATTTAGACAACTTCCTTTTTTCTTTTACGGCTGTTTCACCTTTGGACAACTTCTTTTTACCTTTTGTGGAAGTCCTTTGTTTTTTACGTGATGGTTCCATCTTAATCAAATCACACTGTTACGCTGAATACAAAAACAGCTAGCGTTTAGGTTTTTGTAGTTTTGATCTCAGGCTTGCAAGACTGGCTACAAAAATCCCGTCCAGATTGTGGATGCTTTTCTTTTAGATATATGCTTCGGTATAAATTAACAATTTTGTTATCATTTAAACTTAGATCGTTCGAATCAAACTGTTTTAAAAAAGTCTTAAAGCTCCGTCCTCTGCATCGAGAATATAGAAATATACCACAATAATGTCCACAGGTTGCTGAAAACTGGCTTTGCAGTCGTTTTTTATTACTACAAAAAGAGCTTGAATTAGCGAATAAAAATTTTCGAAAAAACCTGTTGGTGGGATACTTTCAAAAAGAGTCAAAGTACTCTGCAGGGACTTGTTTTGGGAAATAAAAGGCTACCCAAGGAGTTCCACCTTTATGTGCAGGATCAGTGTTAGTTAGAACACATGCAGTTTTTTTTATTTTTTGTGGTAGATGACTGCATGGAAAAACACCTCTAAAAACCCTGTTTGTGGTGCGGTTATTTGTTAACGCCTTTGCAAGCTCAATCGCGTTCATTTTTGTTCAGCAGAAATGACGGCTTCCACGTCAATGACTTTGGTGTGAGATGTAGCATAGTTATTTATAAATTCTTTAGTTGTATCTCCACGAACATATACGATGTTAAATTTTGATAGAGTTTTTATAAGATATTCATTCAAACGCTTGAGCTCAAGATTGCCAAATTTACTTAATTGTTCAGTACATTCTGTACTAGATGTAGGATACTTGAAAATTATTTCTTTCACAAAAGACGTATTTTGCGCAGCGAATCCAGCGAAAGAAACTCTTTTTAAGAAGGTTGAGTGCCCTCCGGAGAAGTACTCCACTTTTACCAAACAGTAGGTCATTATAGATTACGTATTTAAGCAAAATGATCATTTAACCTGACTTATATAGGTTTTTAGAAGCTGGTTTACACATTTTTATCTTTAGATGTATCAGGGCTGCTATCATGTTCTGCATATACAATACATGTCACGGTTGTTTTTAGTGCTTCTTTAAATCTTCCTTCAATTCTAACCGTTCCCTCATTCAATCGATTTCCACATGTTGAATTATATGAGAGATCTGTTGTTAAATCAAAAGCAAGTAGAAAACATCCATTGTCAAAGAATGTTTTTGAAATTGGGTATCCTTTATCGAAATAATGTATACTGATTCCTTTAAACAATGTAATATACCCTCGAGTGCTGGCAGGATTTTCTTTTGAATAATCAAATTCTAGAGATTGATTTGGTACCTGTACGCCGTTCACTGATAAGTTAAACCTAGTGATGTTATTGTGTTTGAAGTCGTAAGAATTTTTTGTTCGTTTTCCAGTATATGCGTCGTTGTCATCCATGCCAAAGACTAGTAGATTTGGCAATTGTCCTATAACCACATTGTACAATGATAATGCAAATATATTTGGGGTATTGTATACGTCTTAACTTGGACTCGTTTATACGGATATATAGCGTTGGAGCGTTGGAGAACAACTTCATGAGCCAGCAAGATGTTAGGATTGATAGTTACATGATTCATGTACATAGTTGCTTCTACTATCTTAACTCGTGGGGAATTGTCATCATCTTTTGACCAAAGGTAAAATTCGGGTTTTTCGAGTGCTAAAACTACCCGTAAATCAACACCGTTCATTAATAATTTATCTTGATTAACCATATCGCCGTGAATCTTTCCCATCAGCTCAACAACATTACTTTTATCAAACAGCTTTTGTCTCGCAAATAACCGTTATTTAGCTCAAGGTTATCAACTACCTCCATTTTATTTTGATCAAGATACCAGCCAATCGATTCCAAATGTGTTGAAGCGGCATCTTTTCCGTAATTTAATAAATTCTCAATATAGGCTCTATAGTTGTAATTGTTATCAGTTTGAGCAACTGGTTTTCTATTTAAGTAAATTGTACATTGACGGAAAAGTGAATGGAGTATGTTATTTACAAGTCGAGGGCCTTCATCACTAACAGTTTCTTTGGTTTTATCCGGTTTAGTTATTTCGATATATTCGCCTGTGTAAAGTTCTTCTTTGCCGTCCTTGATTGTAACCAATTGTAATTTCAAACGAAGGTATATGCTTGATAAGTCTCGATATGTGTCACCATGACCTAGCGATACAAATTCCAATACCGATGAGTTATCCAAAGAAGCTATAGGTTTATAAGATACTTCTTCAGTTTTTAAGATGCTACTTTGAACAGGTGGTGTAGAGAAAAGGTCTAGTTCAGATTTCATGTATTCGTTTAATGAGGGCATGTTGTCTATTTATCAAAAATATCTAACACACGTTTACGTATCTTACGTTTGCCTTTAATAGATGCTCTTTTAGGTGTCTTTTTTGTTTTTGAACCTCTTTTAACGAATTTTTGTGATTTTGAACGCATTTTACGTTTAGAAGTTAGAGCGAAATGTTAAGCTGCAAAGGGGTTTCGTCTTGTTATAAGCATGCGACTGCTATTTCCTGAACCGCCCATGCTTCCAAACAGCTTATTTATACCTTTCTGTTATAGTTCTTCGGCAGCCGCTTTTCCCTGTTCTTTTAAAATATCTGTTAAAGGTTTACTACCCGCTTCTTCTAAAATTGCTTTTCCTGTTTTAATTGCTTGTTTCTTCAAATCTTTTGCCCCAGATGTAATCAAAGGTTGTAAATATCGTAATAATCCGCTGAAAAAACTACCAATTCCTCTTCCACGCTTGTAAATAAGAGGAGATCGATATAATTCTCCAATATCCGCTAAATCACCGCCACTTTGAATTGCGTAATACACTGCTCAAAAGTGTATAAGCAAAATGTGGTTTGTGGTTTGAATTGTAAAAATTGGTTTTTGTCCCATTATAATTATATAATACCGTTATTCCAGAATTTTTTTATTGTTGTATGCGCAATAGATGTATCTACTAAAAACAAAAAACAGAACCAAAATCAAACTAAATTCCAGGAATTGGCAACCGAAAAACCTTTTGCTTATACACTTTTGAGCAGTGTATTTAGTATAATATGAATTCATTTTCGAAGTTATACAAAATGCTATTACCTCCACACTATGTTAAATTGTTTGTTGTATGAGTATATATAGTTTTTTTCTTTTAAAATGGAGCATTATAAATGTCGGAATATAGCCTGGCTTAAAATCAACTAACTTCCCTTGCGGTTTAGTTATTTTTATAGAAATACTCTCGATAAATTTTTTTTCAATAGGACAGTAATCTACGTGTTGTAATTTTATTGTACTTTCACATTCTTTTAAAGGTATTATACGTAAGTATCGTACTAACTGATCACCTATAACTCTGGGCTGAATAATATCAGTGTAGACATAAATTATATATTTTTCATAACAGTCCGTAACTGATCTTTCCAGTCTATTAAGTGTGTCTATTATTGCCACATGCTCCTGACGTAATCCTGCCATATTAAAAGATTCTTTTATTTCTGACAATCTGGCGTCAGGCTCACGCTTATTTCAGGTGTTTGGAGAAATATATCCGTAAAGAAGTTGGACAGGTTGTCTATATTAGTATCAATAGGCACTGGTGTAGTTAAATATTCACCGGAACTTTGTTTTTCGTATTAATAATAATAATAATAATTTTTCGCTGTTCGGACGGTTTAGCATTAACCGAATCTTTATTCAATTTATTCAAGATGTTAAAAATCGTATCCTTAATTTGAATAATTATCTTTTGTTTTTCTTGCTCGCTAAGAGTTTGATCATCAAAGTGTACATTTGATATAAAAAGCGTAATAAGATATCTGACATTAATATGAGATGGAAGTGGTTTTTTTAATTTGATTGTGACTCTCAAATCTTCCAACCGCAGTTCAAATACATCATGTACCCTTTTGCCACCAGTATTTTTTGTGTAATTGTCTATCGAATCTTGTATGATAGCATACTTTCTCTTCTGTCTAGGAATTTGTCCAGATACGTCATCAACAAAGGCTTCAACTGACTCATAGTTTTTATATTTTAAAACAACATTTTCTGTACCCCTCTTACCTGATATGTGTGTAATATAAATTCGTCTGGATCCTGTTTGTAGCTTACTTCAGGTAAAACACTATAAAAAAAGTCAGCTTCTAACCGATCCCACATCTTTTTCTTAACATCATCCAAGTACATGGTGTACCATGATGGTGAAATAGCGTTATAAAATGTTAGTAGGAATGTAGAAAAATGTACTTGTCCTGCTCTGTAACTAGCTTGCTCAAGATTCTCTTTAGTCCACTCGAGTTTAACTTTCATTTATTTTGATGCTAAGTGATTTGATTTCTTTTCTGTGCTGCTCTGCTATTTATTTCAACGGATCAGATACCTCACGCCTTACCCTTTTAAAATTGCTCTGATTTACTTCTTCAGCTGTATTTCGCTTGACTCCTCCTTTTAAGGCATGATATGGCAACGAAATTTCAGTTATTCCAACACACCTGTTTAAGTAACAACACTGAGTTTAATCTACTATAAACATTTATTATTCAAGTTACAAAAATTAACTGCCCTCATAATTATCGATCGATCATTTTTATGTACAAAAATTGCTTACAAACAATAAAACCAAAATGATAAATTTTACACAATGCAGAGTTCATTCACTGATTAATTTTGCTGACGCATAAAATTTGTTACTGCTGCAATGAATGAACTTCGCATTGAGTAAATTAAGTATGATGACAATTAGAAATTGATTGCATTGACCCTTTGTTAAGTAGAAAATAATTATATGTACTCTGTACATTCTCCCGCCTCTAGGTTAAGTGTCGGTAACTCGATGCTGGAATTTCGCTGCTCCTCCTTGATGGACCTTGGTGCTGGGATCGGCCTTGCCCTTGTTCTTAAGGTGACACTCCTCTTTCGTCCGCAATATATGCAAAGACCGATGGCAATGACACCACATATGATCAGATATGGCATACTGTAGTGATGTAGGTCATGTATGTTTAGTTTTGGCATATTTTTTATGCGTTCTTGCTGAAACCTGACTGCATCGTCTAGTTTTTTTTATATTATTATTGTTTACTTCTTGAATTAGTTGTGGCATAGTAATTTTTGGCGAATTCGACAGCTGATCTTTATTCATGGTTATGAAGTTAGATATAACCGTATTTTCTGGTATAGGTGATATGTGCATTTTCGAACTGCGATCGTTTGAGCTTATGTATAGAGTCTTATGATTTATAATACAATCTCCTCTTGTTTGAATGATTCCGTTACCATATAGTGATAATGGTTGTACTTTATTGTCACAACTGATTTCGGAGGTCAGGTTTTCTCGTAATACAAATAGCCACGTACTCGGCTGGTCTAATTTTCTCCAATAGTTATTCACTTCTTTATTTCGTAGTCTACAGAATGGTGATAAATGATTCTCGTTATTGAAGAGCTCCATTTCACAATGACTTTGATTTGATTTCAGAGTGAAGATTGGTTGGTTTAAGTTGCATACAAGCTGGTCTTTTGTTAACCTCTCGCACCCTTTGAGATCTTCTTCTTCTATTGGGCTAAAACGATCTTGTCGTCGATTTATGGCCAGATACTTGCTGGAAGGATCGATGTACATATATTGTTCATTGTGAATAGTTGGAATAGTTATTATTTCATACAGTCGATAGGCTTCTGTGCTCACCAGAGGAATTCGAATGTCGAATAGTACATTCTTTCCCGTAATTCTTGTCTTCACATGCATTGAGTTGTAAAGTGTTATTAGAAAGGACTTACTCCCAGTCCCTGGTCATTGTACATTGGGTGGTAAGTGTTCACGAATTGCTGTGAGCTGCTCGTTAAGTTGTGCAGGTGTTAGGATGAATGTATATATTTTCCCATGTTTAATGTCTGTAATGAGTGATAGAATTTCCCTTTGTAAACATTGAAATGTAACTAGGTTCAGATTTATCAGAATAGCTGCGGAATTGACTGCTTGATGAAGAACTGCCTCATATTGTGAATTATTTAATTGATTGGTTATTGTTTCGATTTGAGTATTCATTAGATTAAATTGGTGTTATTTTGGTGGTTTCTTTTCATAATTTTGACCGTATTCTCTACTATTGAGGTCTGATTTCGTAATAATAGTCTAGAATAATCTTCATTTGCCTTAATTTCACTTATTTGCCTTTCATATTGGTCAGCAAAATCTTGGTCCAGAATTCCGAGCAATTTATTAGTGACCGTTCCTATGAATCCAAATGGTGCTCGCTTATTGCGAGTTCGTGGATATTCATTTTGTTGGTATAATATGTCGTTCATTTGTTCGATTGCTAACAATTGATGTTTCAATGTTTGGGTAGTGGCATAACATAGATCTCTTGACAGCCTAGTTTCTTATTGCATAACTCATTCAGTTTCCGGATTGATTTTCGGATGCCATAGAGTTCTTTCCAATATGTTGTTAGGTTGTAATAGACTCCCAAGTTCCATTCGCTAAAGTAAAATCGCATATCAGGAATTTCATCAAAATATAATCCTTCGTGGTTATCAAGCTTGGTTAGTCGATACGGTGCGTGGACGGTTTCACCCAGTGCTACGACCAACAAGGTAGTGATGATGAACAGATAACTCAGGAAGTTGGATTTGCGAGCTGTTTTTAATGATGATGATGTCCCAGATTCGTGTCGACTCATCTTTAAATGACTTGCATTATAGGTCTTTTCACTCCTTCGTCGTTTGCGACAACTTTGTACAGATGCCTTCCGTTCTTCATTACTTGTTTCCCCTGAGGGAACAGGTGTCGCTTTGTATCATTGTCAGAGTCCATTTCTTCAGTTGGCATGTCGCCTACATTCTTTTGCTCATTACTTATCGGCAGCATGAAGATTTTGGTGAGTGGTCGTTTAAGGGTTCCAGATTTCGTTTTCATAGTTACGACTCTGACAAGTCCATCACTTCTCGGATGTACTTTGATTATTCTTCCAAGAGCCCAACGAGGCGGAGGTAAAATATCTTCTTTTATTAATACGATGTCGCTTTCTGTTAGGTTAGGCTTCTTCTGCGCCCATTTTGGTCTTTGTTGAAATCTTCCAAGATACTCATTAGACCACTTTTTCCAGAAGTCCTGGTACATCTTTTCCACTCTATCCCATATCTTAAGAAGACCAGTATTGGTTTCTAAGTAGTCCTTATCTGGTATTGACAATATAGGTGCACCAGTTAAAAGGTGACCGGTTGTGAGCACTTCTAGGCGTTCTGGGTCTTGTGTTAATGGATATAATGGACGAGAATTGAGACACCCTTCTATTTGTGTCATTAGTGTGGTCATTTCTTCGTATGTCATTCTCGTTTCACCAACTACTCGACGCATATGATGCTTGATCGATTTGACGCCGGCTTCCCAAATTCCTCCGAAATGTGGTGACGATGGAAGAATGAAATGCCATTGAGCGCCAGTTTCTGCTATGGCTTCATTTACTTCTGTTTTATATGCATCTTGTTGATGAAGATTGCTGATTACTTTGCTGGTGCCCACAAAATTAGTGGCATATATGTGCCACAGTCCCTCATCTGCTTACCAAACTTTTAAATGCGGCTATGAAGGCCTTTGAAGTGAGATCGGTGACTACCTCAATATGAATTGCCTTGGTAGTCAAGCATATAAAAATTGCTACATATCCCATATAAGTGCGGTTGCCTCTACTTGTTTTCACAAGTAGGTCGAATGGTCCTGCGTAATCCACACCAGTATGAGTAAAGGGACGACTCGGAGTGACTCCGGCTGCGGGTAACATTCCCATCATCTGTTGCGACTTTTCGGCCTTGTATCGAAGACATTGAACAAATTTATAGATATAACCTTTAATTGCCTTTAGTCCATTAATTATCCAATATTTTTGACAGACTGTCTCCAAGGCTAAAGTGTTTCCTCCATGTAGTGTCTTCTTGTGAGCTTGATCTATAATAAGTGTAGTTAACTCGCTTTTATGGGGAAGTGCGATTGGATGCTTCTGTTCAAACGTCAAGTTTGAGTTTTCTAGTCTACCACAAACACGTAATACTTCAATTGAATCAATAAATGGATTTAACGGGAGTAGCCGACTTGATTTTGATAGTTCTTGAATTTGACGTAATTTCTGAAGGTCTTCCTTGAAATGCTTCTCTTGTGTATACTTAATGATTGGTATTAATGCGTCTACGAGTTCTTTCACAGTCAGTGAGTCACATTTTCTTGCGTGTCTATCCTCCGTCAAAATGTTTATGAATCGTTTACAGTATACAGTGATACGTAGAACTTTCCATAATGAACGGTGACTTTGCAGTAGGAGATCGAATACGTTTGTATCTTGTGTACGTATTAGTGAGTGCATTGCAATCTTTTTCCTTTCGAGTTCTGTTTCTTCGAATTTACTTTCTGGATATGTGATCTCTTCACATTTCAGCCAGTATGGACTAGCCCACGACAGCGAATGGGTTTCTAGTTGTGATGGATAGATTCCTCGAGAAGCTACGTCTGCAGGATTCTCAGAGGACTTTACGTAGTACCAATTTTCCTTGGTTGTTCTTAATTGTATATCTGCTATTCTGTTGCCCACGAAGGTTTTCCATTTATGTGGATCGGCCCTAATCCACGATAGGACTATTTTGGAGTCTGTCCAATTAAAATAGGGAATGTTTGGAATTTCTAGGCTGACTATAGTTTCCTTTAATAAATTTGCTCCACAAAATTCTAATTTTAGTAGTGTTAGTTTCGACTTCAGGGGGGCAACTTTAGTTTTAGCAGTGACTAGCAAGACAGTCATTTTTCTGTTATGAACTGTTCTGAAGTATATTACTGCACTGTAGGCTGTTTCTGAGGCATCTGAAAACCCGTGCAACTCGTATTTGTAATCGCCGTGAGAGTATCCAATCCATCTTGCTATTTTAATTTTTGTTAGCATTGGTAATTCTTGTTTGATCCGATTCCATTTTTGTTTAGTTTCCCCAGATAGGGGTTGGTCCCAGTTTAGGCTCTCAGTCAAAATTTCTTGAAATAATAGTTTGACAGTAATAATTATTGGGGCCAATTGTCCAATTGGATCGAATATTTTAGAGGCTTCGGACAGCATCTCACGTTTAGTCAGAGGATCTTCATTTTTTGATATATTCACTTTTATTTTGAAGTAATCAATGGATGGATTCCAGTGAACTCCAAGTGCTTTAATTGATTTTTCATGATTGAAATTCATTTCTGTAGCTGATTCCCTTACTTCCCACGGTAGTTTCTGTAAGAGTTCTTTGCTATTGCTACTCTATTTTCTCAAGTTGAAATCTCCGCTCTTAAGGGCGTTTATTAATTCATGACTTATTTTACTGACTTCTTCTAAGGAATCCCCTCCAGATACAATATCATCTACGTATATGTCTCGCATGATGACTTTCTCTGCAAATGGAAAGTTTTTAGCTGTATCTTTGGCCACTTCTTGAGGTGTTCCAATTGCTAAAAATGGTGCACTTGTGGTTCCATATGTGACTGTAGTTAATTTTTACTCCATGATGGGTTCTTTTTCAGAATTTCGCCACAAGATTCTCTGATAATTCTGGTCTCTAATATCAATGTTTACTTGGCGGTACATTTTTTCAATGTCAGATGTGGATACTACTTTATGTTTTCACCATCTGAGCAGAATTGAAATTAAATTCTGTTGTATTTGTAGTCCGACTAAAAGAATTTCATTTAAGCTTTCATAATTAATTCTTTTTGCTGTCCCATCAAATACCACTCTTAGTTTTGTCGTTGTACTGTCGTGATTTAGTACAGCGTGATGAGGTGGGTAATATGCTGTGTCCAAATTTTCAGTTGCTAAGGTCATGTGGCCAAGTTTTAAATATTCACTCATAAAGTCCTTATACATGACTTCAAACGCCTTTTCTGTCTTGAATTTCTTTTCCATCTGGAGTAGCGTTGCTAATGCGATTTCTCGAGAACCCCCCAGATTGGCGGCTTCAGGTTTCTTTTTAAATGGTAATCTTACGGTATATCTACCGTGAGCATTTCTTCGATTAGTAGTTCTGAAGTAAGTTTCGCACATTACATCTTCACCTGTCAAGACTGTATCAGTATTCAAGTCTTCGATTTCCCAAAATTTTCGAATTTCTTCATTTACATCTACTTCAGATATGTAGCATTGGGGTGCTATGGTGGACATACTTTGTTTCACTTCTCCCGACAGTATCCAACCAACCTAATTGTGTTTCTTGAGCTATGGGAGTTTCTGGAGGCCCCGGCAGTACACTGTCCATTAGTATTTTAGCAAACACTTCTGCTCCAAGGTTCATCTAAATTCGGATCTGCTAATATCAGATTCGTTGTGTGTTTCCATTCTGATCTGTTTGTAATTTTTTCGGACGGCATTACTCTCGTTAGCTTTTTAAGTACTAATGCTGTTGTTGTTGTGAGAAATGGTGATGGAAATCTTGGCTTTACTGTTAATTCAATGCACGTTTGAATATTGTCAATCTTTGCACCTCCTACTGCTGTTACAGTGGCGTTTATTCGTCTTCTTGGCAGTTTTAGCTTCTGAGCCGCTTCTTCGGTTATGAAGCTGGCTTGAGCTCCCTGGTTAATAAGCGCTCGCAGCATAATTGTATTGTTGTTTTTACCAACTGCTTGTAATATTGCAGTGGCTAAAAATACAGTACACTGATTTTTACTTTCTGCAATATGAGTTGACACTACTGATACATTGGGTCTAATCGATTCCCTCTCATTGGTTTCCTGATTGTTTAGCTTCCAGTCAGGTTTTTGAGGTGATGAATTTAAATGTTATAGTGTATGATGTTTTCTGTTACATATTCTACAAGTTTTTCAACTTTTACAATTCTAAGCTGCATGGCCCTTAACTAGGCAATTGGAGCAGAGTTTTGCTTTTCTGCTCTCTTCGTGTCTTTGTAAAGCATTCAATTTATTAAATTTTTCACAAGTATAAATCTTGTGATTTGCTTTGCAGAAGCCGCATATTGATTTTATTCCCACCATACCGTGGTGTATTTTTACTTAATTTCTTTTGTCTAAAATTTTTCCTGGCTGAATTGTCTTTGTCGGTTCCATAGATTCTAGCACTTGAAATCTGTTTTCAAGAAAATTTAGGAATTAATTTAGTGCTTGGATCTCTCTGGGATTTTCCAATGATTGTTCGTAGATTTTTCGAGATTCTTTGTCTAGTTTTTGTATTAGTAGATGTATGATGAGTGGATCCCAGTTCGTAATGTCGATGTCTAAATTTTTTAATGCCTCTAGGCATTCTTGTGTTGAGTCGTGGAGTTCTTTTAGACCAGCCGATGATTCTATTTAAATTTCTGGTTGATTACAAAGTCTTCTTAGTTGGGCTGACACTAAATTTCTCGTATTATTATATCTGCGATCTAGGATTTCCCATGCAGCGTCATAGTTTTCATTAGTAATGTTAAAATGTTGAATCAATTCATTTGGTTCTTCATTCACGTTTGCTTTTAAATAAAATAGTTTCTCGGCCTTAGTAATTGTATTATTTTTAAGTATCAGTTCGATGAATAAATTTCTGAAGGGAGGCCATTTACGATAATCGCCGGAAAAGATTGGTACATCAATACGTGGAAGTTTTACTGCTGCACTTCTCTCAGTTCTAGGAGTAGGTGCCTGAATTGTTGCTAATGGTGTAGATAGACTCTGCAATTTTTTCTTGTAATTGATTTAATGCTTCCTGATAGATGCTTTCAGTTGCTGCAAAGACATCTTGATTAAAGTAGTCATCTTTCAATTTTCCCAATGCCATTATACTGGTATGAGTATGCACAATCAATTCCCAGTAGTCATTCAATAGTTTAATCTTCTGTGTATAATATACTGGAAAGTGCTGTTTTTCTTCATCTGCTTTAATGTTAGCTATATTGCGTTTCAGCGTATCAATTATAGCTGATTGCTTCTTGATTTGGTGTAAATGTTCTGAGATATCTTCTGACCTTTTCCTCCTTTCGATTGCCTCTCGAATCAAATTTTCTACAAGATCTCTAGTCTGATCATACAGTGTTTCAACTTGACTGTGGTAGTTTTCGACGAAATATTTGTGATCGGAGTTTTGTTCCCTTAGGGATTCGAGTTGTGTATTGATGTTATCGAACTCTTCCCATGCAGTGTTGAGTGAATGTAGCCGTACCTCGCCATACTCTTTAGTCTTCCTAGCCGAACGATCTCTGCTGATTTGCGCAGCGACCTTCTTGATTATCCTTGTATATTTTGTCTGCTCCCTCAGTATCTGATCTATGATGAGTACGACGAATTAGTAGGTTGATAATGCTTTTACCTCAACCGATGATGATTTCAAAGTAGCAGGAAAAAGAATATATTGCGTATTGTTGAATACACTAATTAAAAATCTTTGGACCCTTTGTTCCATAAATTTAATAATAGTCTTTCAAATTTATAATTACAGCCTTTGGATCTTAATTCCAGAGGTTATATTTGCTATAATAATCTGTTACCTGAAGACCCAAGTTCTACAAGCTTGATGATTATAGCAGCGACGTTTTGTCCGAAGGACCAACAATTTTTAAGTAACAACACTGAGTTTAATTTACCATAACATTCATTATTCAAGTTACAAAAAGTAACTGCCCTCATAATTATTGATCGATCATTTTTATGTACAAAAATTGCTTACAAACAATAAAAACAAAATGATAAATTTTACACAATGCAGAGTTCATTCACTGATTAATTTTGCTGACGCATAATACTTATTACTGCTGCAATGAATGAACTTCGCATTGAGTAAATGAAATATGATGACAATTAGAAGTTGGTTGCATTGACCCTTTGTTAAGTAGAAAATAATTATATGTACTCTGGACAACACCAGTCATCAGTAAACTTGCATGCTCTAGGTAGTGCATTTGTAAAAGCTGATAGCGTATTTTCGGATAAAATTGCATGGAGTTATTACTTAAAAGGCATACATAAAAGGCATTATCTTTTATATCTACAGGCATTTTTAAATTCTTTCACAACCAACGTTCGGTACACTTGAGAATTGCTGCCTATTATTATTACACGTTTTCCCAAGCAATTGCTGGTACGCTGGCACTTCTATTTTTGCTGCGTTTTTTAGACGATCACTTTGTCGTACAACTTTCGTAACTGGCAACGAAAGCATATATTGACTCGGATCTAGCAGAGAAGGCCTTAATATAGATTGATTTTTGGACGGTTTTCTACCATTGTCAATTGTAGTACTTTCCGTGTCGAGCTCTTCTAATATATTCGCAGCTTCATCTATACTCATTTCTGCAGGTATAGTGTACTGGGTTATACCATCCTCAGCCGTAATTACCTTATAATCTTTATCGGGAGACTCGGTTTCAGAAATCGTCTGTGGTATTTTTGAAGGTGGTTTCAGACTTTTTCCTATACCACTAGCTGACAAGCGACGTTTGGAAGCAGGTGACAACGTTTGTCTTGGTGGAGATATTTCAGCAAGTTCGAAGAAATCCTCTTCCATTCTTTCAGGTGTATTTTCTTTTAAGGGTGATGTTTGTGTTGATATTTCATCTTTAAAAATAAATTTAGTTGGAGTAGTACTATCCCGCAAGCTTTTCTGCTTATCTTGTGATATGCGAATAAATTTAGTTTGAGTAGCACTATCCCGCAAACTTTTTTGCTTTTCTTGCGGTATGTGAATATTTGGTTTTTCATATGACACACGCACAGCTTTCCGTCTTAAGTTTGAAACCTTTATTAGCTCATTTCGGTAGTTATACCATTTTTCCCTATTAGATAAATTCTTGTTTTTTAATATTTTATCCATAGTCTTATCGAACCTAGATTGATTCAGGGAATCCTCAATCTCGTTTTTCAATTTTTCGTATACTTCTGGTGAAAGAAGTAACATTTTACTTAGATTATTTTTTTTTTAAATATTTCTCGATTAATGAACCAATTACACCTGATAATATACTTCCTAACAACACTGGTAAGAAGCTTCCTCGCTGTATCAGTATTTTACGTTGTCTGGGTATAAATCTTTTTGCAACAACTAATTTTCGCAAATCCTTTTTATACTTGCAGAGCGAATTGTACATTTTTCCATTAGAGATATGGACCTCGGGTTCGGCATTTTTAATAATGGCCTGCCTTAATTTCGGTCTCGCTGTTCTAAGAACATATAGCACATGCGTGTTGTCCCTTAATCGATTCATTCGTGACACCATTTTTACTGATTAAAGGTGGACAGAAACAAGTTGTAAATGTCTTGTTGAAAATATCAGTACGGAATCTTATAACCTCTTGATGGTATCTGAGGGCAGAGCCCCATGTTCTGTATTGCACCAGATAACTCTTGTTATTTGTGGCCTTGTTAAAAATATATTATTGAGAAGGTCTTTTATAAATGTTGTTTTCCACAGCCTCAAGGTCCAGCAACCATCATTGTAAACGGATGATTAAACTTGATCATTGCTGGTTTTAAAACATTTTATATAAAACTGTTATTCATTGGGTTGTATTTATACATTCGGTAAAATGAGTAGAAGACAAGTCATGAATGATCTGCATAAACCAGCTCGCAAAAACTTTAAGCGACAGAGTGATACTAAAAAGGGTATTGATGATTTGTGTCAGTCAGACTTGGTCGATATGAGTTCGTACGCTTCAGAAAACCAAGGCTTTCATTTTCTTCTCACTGTAATTGATACGTTTTCAAAATATGCATGGGCCCCACCAATTAAAAGTAAAAAGGCATCAAAAGTTGTTCAAGCGATGCAGTCTGTTTTCAATCAAGGTCGCATTCCAAGAAATTTACAAACAGATCATGGAAAGGAGTTCTTTAATAAATCGTTTCGACAGCTTATGAATCGCTATGATATTAACCATTATTCCACTTACAGCGCTTTAAAAGCTTCAATTGTAGAAAGGTTTAACAGAACGTTAAAAAGCATGATGTGGAAAGAATTCAGTATGAACGGAAATTATCACTGGATTAGTATGTTAACTAAGTTAACACAAGCGTATAATTCAACAAAGCATCGCACTATTAAAATGCACCCTGTAGATGTTGGCCCACGCAACGAGATACGTTTATTGCCGACTATGTATAAATATCCAAAGGTAAAACCCAAACCGAAATATAAAGTAGGTGATTTTGTTCGTATAAGTAAGCATAAGCATGTAATTAAAAAAGGCTATACCCCCAATTGGTCTACCGAAATATTTGTTATAAATAAAGTCAAAAGCACATTTTCAATGACCTATGTTCTCGAGGATTATGAACAAAATGTGATTCAGGGAAAGTTTTATGAACTTGAGCTGGCTTCAGTCAAACATCCGGATCTTTATCTTGAAGAAAAAGTTTTAAAAAACGCGGAAATAAAGTATTAGTTAAATGGTTAGACTTTTCACCTAAGAAGAACGCCTGGATTAATATAAAAGACGTCGTGTAATATTTTTAAAACATAGTCACCATGCTACTCTTGAAAAGAGAATCTGACCGCTTAAAAACTTTCCATAATCTTCCTTTAGATGACAGAAAGTGTTGCAAACTAGCAAGAAGTGGATTCTTTTACACAAATCTTAAAGATAAAAAAAAGGTTACTTTTGCACCCTGGAAATGTCTGCTATGAACTACCCAGAAGACATTGAAGCAGAACACATTCATCGATCTACAAACTGCACGTATGCCAATGGTCGAGATGTATGTGGACTATACAATAAACCGATCACCAAGCCGGCTCCATCAAAGACTTTAATCTATGCTTTCAACACTTTTTAGCGGGTGCTATACTTGTTCTTGGAGTGTTTTGTGAAATTTATTATTTATACGAATACTTCAAACAGAAACTATGAAAAAATGTTCATAGGTTGTAATAAAAATACTTGAATGCTATTAACAACGTCTTTTATATCTTGGCTTGACCTTTTTTCAGATCATCGCATTAATTCGAAACGTCGAAAAACTTACCTTACCCAACATTTATACACTGCTTCTCTCTATAACCAGCCACTTTCGCTTTCAACACAAAAAAATATAAACAACAAACCTTGCCCCCAGATGGCCCCTCGAAGCAGAGTGTCAACAACAACTTTCCCCCCGAGCGTCCCCAACGCAAACAAAAACTTAGCCCCCTATGGTTCCCACACGGAAACAAACCCACGCCACTGAAAAAACAAAGTTTCATTTGAAATTCGACCGCGAAAAATATAAACCCACCTCTTGAGCAGGTACACTATATGTATTCAGATCAATAGTGTCACACGGTATAAACACACCTCCATATTCTGGAAAATGTTTCCAATTCCGCCATTTACTTTACACTCAAGTGGTACACAAAGCAACTTTAGTCTCATCAGCTTTCATTTTCTCGTGCATACGCCCATTTCTCATATGATTTACTCTGTAGTGGGACTAGGGTCTTCTGTCCCTTACAGACGTAACGTTATTTGGTATCCATATATATATATATATATATATTATTTGGTCCATATAATACTTTCTTCCTTTTTCTTTTTTCAGACCACTGCGGGCGTACACAGGTTGGATTTGTTTCGAATAAATCTGGTTTTAAAATTATTTTTTTTCCCAATTATTTGGCTTTTTTCATTTTTCATTTAATTTGTTTGTTCTATTTTACATTTGTTTTTCGAGCCACTCAATTTCGCTATTTGGGACCTGGTGATGAGTCAAAACCAAGAGTTTTAACTTGCCACCGAAAATCAAACAAAAAATCTTAAAGAGGAATCTCTAATTTTGTTTCTTTCTCCTTGGTGGAATATAGGAGTTTTTGCATCATATAATTCACACCCAGAATTTATTCTGAGTTTATATGAGATTAGATCAATTTGGTCAGTTTCAACCGTCTACGTTAGGCAGAAAACCAAGCCCTAACGATGAGTGTAAGATTTTCTGCTAAGAAGAAACGCTTCTTCTTCTTCCTTTTTATTTTTCAGACCATTGCGGGCGTACACAGGTTCGATTTGTTTCGATTAAATCTGGTTTTTAAATTTTTTTTTTCCCCAATCGCATCTTTTCATTTTTCATTTAATTTCTTTGTTGTATTTTGTCATTTGTTTTTCAAGCCACTCAATTTCGCTATTTGGGACCTGATGATGAGTCAAAGCCAAGACTTTAAAGTTGCCACCGAAAATCAAATGGGTTGTGTAATGAAATAACAAATACGGATTTTTTTCGCTTTTGCTATATACCGGAGAATCTGAAAAAAATTCCATCTTGAACAAATATAAGTTTGCCCCGGTAAAAAATCTTAAAGAGAAATCTGTAATTTTGTTTCTTCCTCCTTGGTCGAATATAGGAATTTTTGCCTCACATAATTCACACCCACAATTTTTTCTGAGTTTATATCAAATGAGATCAATTTGATATTTTTTAAAGCGTCGACGGCAAGCAGAAAACCAAAATGTACCGATTAGTGTAAGGCTTTCTGCTAACACGAAACCCTTCTTCTTCTTGCTTTTTCTTTTTTCAGCCCGTTGGGTGTACACAGGTTCGATTCGTTTCGAATAAATCTGGTTTTTTAATTTTATTTTCCCAATTATTTGACTTTTTTTCATTTAATTTCTTTGTTCTATTTTTTCATTTGTATTTCAAGACACTCAATTTCGCTTTATGGGACCTGTTGATGAGTCAAAACGAAGACTTTTAACTTGCCACCGAAAATCAAACAACAAATATAAGTTTGCTGGGGTAAAAAATCTTTAAGAGAAATCTCTAATTTTGTTTCTTCCTCATTGGTGGAATATAGGAGCTTTTGCCTCACACAATTCACACCCAGAATTTATTCTGAGTTTATATGATATGAGATCAATTTGGTCTGTTTCAAGCGTCTTCGGCAGGCAGAAAACCTAGCCGTACCGATGAGTGTAAGGTTTTCTGCTAACAAGAAACGCTTCTTCTTCTTCCTTTTTCTTTTTTCAGACCACTGCGGGCATACACAGGTTCGATTTGTTTCGAATAAATCTGGTTTTTTAATTTTATTTTCCCAATTATTTGACTTTTTTTTCATTTAATTTCTTTGTTCTATTTTTTCATTTGTATTTCAAGACACTCAATTTCGCTTTTTGGGACCTGTTGATGAGTCAAAACCAAGACTTGAAACTTGCCACCGAAAATCAAATGGGTTGTGTGATGAAAAAACAAATACGGAATTTTTAGCTTCTGCTATATACCGGACAATCTGAAAAAAATGCCATCTTGAACAAATATAAGTTTGCCCCAGTAAAAAGTCTTATAGACAAATTTCTAATTTTGTTTCTTCCTCCTTTGTGGAATATAGCAGGATTTATTCTGAGTTAATTTGAGATGAGAATAATTTGATCTGTTTCAAGAGTCTACGGCAGGCAGAAAACCAACCCGTACCGATGTGTGTAAGGTCCTCTGCTAACAGAAAACGCTTCCTCTTCTTCCTTTTTCTTTATTCAGACCACTGCGGGCGTACACAGGTTCGATTTGTTTCGAATAAATCTGGTTTTTAAATTTTGTTTTCTCAATTTTATGGCTTTTTTCATTTATCATTTCATATCTTTGTTCTATTCTTTCATCTGTTTTTCAAGTCACACAATTTCTCTATTTGGAACCTGTTGATGAGTCAAAACCAAGATTTGAAACACATAAAATCAAATGGGTTGTTAGATGAAAGAACAAATAAGAAATTTTTTAGCTTTTGCTATATACCGGAGAATCTAAAAAACAAAATGCCTTCTTGAACAAATATAAGGTTGCCCCGGTAAAAAATCTTAAAGAGAAATGTCTAATTTTGTTTCTTCTTCCTTGGTCGAATATAGGAGTTTTTGCCTCATATAATTCACACCCAGAATTTATTCTGAGTTTATATGAGATGAAATCAATTTGGTCTGTTTCAAGTGTCTACGGCAGGCAGAAAACCTTTTGTATAAGGTTTTCTGCTAACAAGAAACGCTTCTTCTTTTTCCCTGTTCATTTTTCCGCTCATCACGGGCGTACAAAGGTTCGATCCGTTTCGAATAAATCTAGTTATTAAAATTTTTTTATAATTTTTTTTTTATTTTTCTCAATTTTTGTGTTTCTTTTTCATTTATTCTTTTCTTTTCTTTGTTCTATTTTTTCATTTGTTTTAAGAATATTCAATTTCTCTATTTGGAACCTGTTGGTGAGTCAAAACCAAAACTTGAAACTTGTCACCCAAAATCAAATGGGTTGTGAGATGAAATAACAAATAACAAATTTTTTAGCTTTTGCTATACACCGGAGAATCTAAACAACAAAATGCCTTCTTGAACAAATATAAATTTGCCCCGGTTAAAAATCTTTAAAAGAAATCTCTAATTTTGTTTCTTCCTCCTTGGTCGAATATAGGTGTTTTTGCCTCATATAATTCACACCCAGAATTTATTCTGAGTTTATATGAGATTGGATAAATTTGGTCTGTTTGTAGAGTCTATGTTAGGCAGAAAACCAAGCAGTACCGATGAGTGTAATGTTTTCTGCTAACAAGAAACGCTTCTTCTTCTTCCTTGTTTTTTTCTCAGCCCACTGCGGGTGTACACAGGTTCGATTCGTTTCGAATAAATCTGGTTTTTAATTTTTTTTAATAATACTGTTTTCTTATTTTTTTTATTTTTTCGGTTATTCCACTTTTCATTTCTTTTCTTTTTGCTGTTTTTTCATTTGTTTTTCAAGTCACTCTATTTCGCTATTTGGGACCTGTTAATGAGTCAAAACCAAGACTTGAAACTCGTCCCCCAAAATCAAGTGGGTCTTGAGATTAAATAACAAATAAGGAATTTTTTATCTTTTGCTATATACCGGAGAATCTAAAAACCAAAATGCCTTGTTGAACAAATATAAGTTTGCCCCGGTAAAAAATCTTAAAGAGAAATCTCTAATTTTGTTTCTTTCTTCTTGGTGGAATATAAGCGTTTTTGCCTCATATAATTCACACCCAGAATTTATTCTGCGTTTATATGAGATGAGATCAATTTGGTCTGTTTCAAGCGTCTTCGGCAGGCAGAAAACCAAGCCGTACCGATGAGTGTAAGCTTTTCTGCTAACAAGAAAGGCTTCGTCTTCTTCCTTGTTTTTTTCTTAGCCCACTATGGACGTACACAGGTTCGATTCGTTTCGAATGAATCTGGTTTTTAAATTTTTTTAATACATTTTTTTTTATTTTTCTCAATTCTTGTGTTTATTTTTCATTTTTTCATTTCTTTTCTTTGTTCTATTTTTTCATTTGTTTTTAAAAATACTCAATTCCGCTATTTGGGACCTGTTGACTAGTCAATACCAAGAACTGAAATTTGTCATCCAACATCAAATGGGTTGTGAGATGAAATAGCAAATAAAATTTTTTGTAAGCTTTTGCTATATACCGGCGAATCTACAAAAAAATTGCCTTCTTGAAGAAATATAAGTTTGCGCGGTAAAAAATCTTAAAGAGAAATTTCTAATTTTGTTTCTTCCTCCTTTGTGGAATATAGGAGTTTTTCCATCATATAATTCACACCCAGAATTTATTCTGAGTTTATATGAGATTAGATCAATTTGGTCAATTTCAAGCGTCTACGTTAGGCAGAAAACCAAGCCGTACCGATGAGTGTAAGGTTTTCTGCTAACAACAAACGCTTCTTCGTCTTCCTTTTGCTTTTTTCAGACCACTGCGGGCATACACAGGCTCGATTTGTTTCGAATAAATCTGGTTTTTTAATTTTATTTTCCCAATTATTTGACTTTTTTTTTCATTATTTTCTTTGTTCTATTTTTTCATTTGTTTTTCAAGACATTCAATTTCGCTTTTTGGGACCTGTTGATGAGTCAAAACCAAGACTTGAAACTTGCCACCGAAAATCAAATGGGTTGTGTGATGAAAAAACAAATACGGAATTTTTAGCTTTTGCTATATACCGGACAATCTGAAAAAAATGCCATCTTGAACAAATATAAGTTTGCCCCAGTAAAAAGTCTTAAAGAGAAATCTCTAATTTTGTTTTTTCCTCTTTTGAGGAATATAGGAGGATTTATTCTGAGTTAATGTGAGATGAGATCAATTTGATCTGTTTCAAGAGTCTACGGCAGGCAGAAAACCAACCCGTACCGATGAGTGTAAGGTTCTCTGCTAACAGAAAACGCTTCCTCTTCTTCCTTTTTCTTTATTCGGACCACTGCGGGCGTACACAGGTTCGATTTGTTTCGAATAAATCTGGTTTTTAAATTCTGTTTTCTCAATTTTATGGCTTTTTTCGTTTTTCATTTCATATCTTTGTTCTATTCTTTCATCTGTTTTTCAAGTCACACAATTTCTCTATTTGGAACCAGTTCATGAGTCAAAACCAAGACTTGAAATTTCTCACATAAAATCAAATGGGTTGTTGTATGAAATAACAAATAAGAAATTTTTTAGCTTTTGCTATATACCGGAGAATCTAAAAAACAAAATGCCTTCTTGAACAAATATAAGGTTGCCCCGGTAAAAATCTTAAAAGGAAATCTCTAATTTTGTTTCTTCCTCCTTGGTGGAATGTAGGAGTATTTGCATTTTATAATTCACACCCAGAATTTATTCTGAGTTTATATGAGATGAGATCAATTTGGTCTGTTTCAAGCGTCTACGGCAGGCAGAAAACCAAGCCGTACCGTTGACTGTAAGGTTTTCTGCTAAGAAGAAATGCTTCTTCTTTTTCCCTGTTCTTTTTTCCGCCCACTACGGGCGTACATAGGTTCGATAGGTTTCGAATAAATCTAGTTATTAAATTTTTTTTATAATTTTTTTTTTATTTTTCTCAATTTTTGTGTTTCTTTTTCATTTATTCTTTTCTTTTCCTTGTTCTATTTTTTCATTTGTTTTAAGAATATTCAATTTCTCAATTTGGAACCTGTTGTTGAGTCAAAACCAAGACTTGAAACTTGTCACCCAAAATCAAATGGGTTGTGAGATGAAATAACAAATAAGAAATTTTTTAGCTTTTGCTATACACCGTAGAATGTAAACAACAAAATGCCTTCTTGAACAAATATAAGTTTGCCCGGTAAAAAATCTTAAAGAGAAATCTCTAATTTTGTTTCTTCTTCCTTGGTCGAATATAGGAGTTTTTGCCTCATATAATTCACACCCAGAATTTATTCTGAGTTTATATGAGATGAAATCAATTTGGTATGTTTCAAGCGTCTACGGCAGGCAGAATACCAAGCCGTGCCGTTGAGTGTAAGATTTTCTGCTAACAAGAAACGCTTCTTCTTTTTCCCTGTTTTTTTTTCCGACCACTACGGGCGTACATAGGTTCGATCCGTTTCGAATAAATCTAGTTATTAAATTTTTTTTATAATTTTTTTTTTATTTTTCTCAATTTTTGTGTTTCTTTTTCATTTATTCTTTTCTTTTCTTTGTTCTATTTTTTCATTTGTTTTAAGAATATTCAATATCGCTATTTGGAACCTGTTGGTGAGTCAAAACCAAGACTTGAAACTTGTCACCCAAAATCAAATGGGTTGTGAAATGAAATAACAAATAAGAAATTTTTTAGCTTTTGCTATACACCGGAGAATCTAAACAACAAAATGCCTTCTTGAACAAATATACGTTTGCCACGGTTAAAAATCTTTAAAAGAAATCTCTAATTTTGTTTCTTCCTCCTTGGTCGAATATAGAAGTTTTTGCCTCATATAATTCACACCCAGAATTTATTCTGAGTTTATATGAGATGAGATAAATTTGGTCTGTTTGTAGAGTCTATGTTAGGCAGAAAACCAAGCAGTACCGATGAGTGTAAGGTTTTCTGCTAACAAGAAGCGCTTCTTCTTCTTCCTGTTTTTTCTAAATCTGGTTTTTAAATTTTTTTAATAATATTGTTTGTATATTTTTCTAATTTTTTCGGTTTTTTTCATTTTTCACTACTTTTCTTTTTGCTATTTTTTCATTTATTTTTCAAGTCACTCTATTCGCAATTTGGGACTTGTTGATGAGTCAAAACTAAGACTTGTACCTTGTCACCCAAAATCAAATGGGTTGTGAGATGAAATAACAAATACATTTTTTTTAGCTTTTGCTATATACCGGAGAATCTAAACAAAAAATGCCTTCTTGAACAAATATAAGTTTGCCCCGGTAAAAAATCTTAAAGAGAAATCTCTAATTTTGTTTCTTCCTCCTTGGTCGAATATAGGAATTTTTGCCTCATATAATTCACACCCACAATATATTCTGAGTTTACAAGAGATGAGATCAATTTGATATTTTTAAAGCGTCTACGGCAGGCAGAAAACCAAAATGTACCGATTGAGTGTAAGGCTTTCTGCTAACACGAAACCCTTTTTCTTTTTTCAGCCATTGCGGGTGTACACAGGTTCGATTCGTTTCGAATAAATCTGGTTTTTAAATTTTTTTAATAATACTGTTTTCTTATTTCTCTAATTTTTTCGGTTATTCCATTTTTCATTTCTTTTCTTTTTGCTATTTTTTCATTTGTTTTTCAAGTCACTCTATTTCGCTATTTGGGACCTGTTAATGAGTCAAAACCAAGACTTGAAACTCGTCCCCCAAAATCAAATGGGTCTTGAGATTAAATAACAAATAAGAAATTTTTTATCTTTTGCTATATACCGGAGAATCTAAAAACCAAAATGCCTTGTTGAACAGATATAAGTTTGCCCCGGTAAAAAATCTTAAAGAGAAATCTATAATTTTGTTTCTTTCTCCTTGGTGGAATATAAGAGATTTTGCCTCATATAATTCACACCCAGAATTTATTCTGAGTTTATATGAGATGAGATCAATTTGGTCTGTTTCAAGCGTCTTCGGCAGGCAGAAAACCAAGCCGTACCGATGAGTGTAAGCTTTTCTGCTAACAAGAAAGGCTTCGTCTTCTTCCCTGTTTTTTTCTCAGCCCACTATGGGCGTACACAGGTTCAATTCGTTTCGAATGACTCTGGTTTTTAAATTTTTTTAATAATTTTTTTTTTATTTTTCTCAATTTTTGTGTTTATTTTTAAATTTTTTCATTTCTTTTCTTTGTTCTATTTTTTCATTTGTTTTTAAAAATACTCAATTCCGCTATTTGGGACCTGTTGACTAGTCAAAACCAAGACTTGAAATTTGTCACCCAACATCAAATGGGTTGTGAGATGAAATAACAAATAAAATTTCTTGTTAGCTTTTGCTATATACCGGCGAATCTACAAAAAAATTGCCTTCTTGAACAAATATAAGTTTGCGCTGGTAAAAAATCTTAAAGATAAATTTCTAATTTTGTTTCTTCCTCCTTGGTGGAATATAGGTGTTTTTC
>OZ005742.1:197427260-197526194 GCA_963930735.1 Dioctria linearis
CTATATAACGGAGAATCTAAAAAAAATGCCTTCTTGAACAAATATAAGTTTGCCCTGGTAAAAGATCTTAAAGAGAAAGGAGTTTTTGCCTCATATAATTCACACCCAGAATTTATTCTGAGTTTATATGAGATTAGATCAATTTGGTCTGTTTGAAGCGTCTACGTTAGGCAGAAAACCAAACCGTACCGATGAGTGTAAGGTTTTTTTGCTAACAAGAAACGCTTCTTCTTCTTCTTCCTTGTTTTTCTTTTCAGCCCAATACGCGCGTACATAGGTTCGATTCGTTTCGAATAAATCTGGTTTTTAATTTTTTTTAAAAAATTTTGATGAGTGTAAGGCTTTCTGCTAACACGAAACGCTTCTTCTTCCACCTTTTTCTTTTCTCAGCCCACTGCGGGTGTACACAGGCTCGATCCGGTCTGAATAAATCTGGTTTTTAAATTTTTTAATAAAATTTATTTTTTATTTTTCCAAATTATTTGTTTATGTTTTTCATTTTTTCATTTCTTTTCTTTGTCCTATTTCTTCATTAGTTTTTCAATTCACTCAATTGCGCTATTTGGGACTTGTTGATGAGTCAAAACTAAGACTTGTAACTTGCCACCCAAAGTCAAATGGGTTGTGAGATGTAATAACAAACAAAACTTTTTTTAGATTTTGCTATATACCGGAGAATCTAAAAAAAATGCCTTCTTGAACAAATATAAGTTTGCCACGTTAAAAAATCTTAAAGAGAAATCTCTAATTTTGTTTCTTCCAACGTGGTGGAATATAGAAGTTTTTGCCTCATATAATTCACACACAGAATTTATTCTGAGTTTATATGAGATTAGATCAATTTGGCTACGTTAGGCAGAAAACCAAGCCGTACCGATGAGTGTAAGGTTTTCTGCTAACAAGAAACGCTTCTTCTTCTTCTTCCTTGTTTTTTTTTTCAGCCCACTACGGGCGTACACAGGTTCGATTCGTTTCGAATAAATCTGGTTTTTAAATTTTTTTAATAATTTTTTTTTTATTTTTCTCAGTTTTTGAATTGCTTTTCCATTTTTCCTTTCTTTTCTTTGTTCTATTTTTTCATTTGTTTTTAAAAATACTCAATTTCGCTATTTGGGACACGTTGATTAGTCAAAACCTAGAGTTGAAACTTGTCACCCAACATCAAATGGGTTGTGAGATGAAATAACAAATAACATTTTTTTTAGCTTTTGCTATATACCGGCGAATCTACAAAAAAAATGCCTTCTTGAACATATATAAGTTTGCCCCGTAAAAAATCTTAAAGAGAAATCTCTGATTTTGTTCTTTCCTCCTTGGTCGAATATAGGAGTTTTTGCCTCATATAATTCACACACACAATTTATTCTGAGTGTATATGAGATGAGATCAGTTTGATATTTTTCAAGCGTCTACCGCAGGCAGAAAACCAAAATGTACCGATGAGTGTAAGGCTTTCTGCTAACACGAAACGCTCCTTCTTCCTCCTTATTCTTTTTTCAGGGCCACTGCGGGCGTACACAGGTTCGATTCGTTGCGAGTAAATCTGGTTTTTAAATTTTTTTAATAATATTATTTTTTTATTTTTCTATTTTTTCGGCTTCTTTCATTTCTTTTCTTCGTACTGTTTTTTCATTTATTTTCAACTCACTCAATTTCGCTATTTGGGACCTCTTAATGAGTCAAAACCAAGACTTGAAACTCGTCACCCAAAATCAAATGGGATGTGAGCTGAAATAACAAATAACAAATTTTTTAGCTTCTGCCATATACCGGAGAATCTAAAACAAAAAAATGCCTTCTTGAACAGATATTTCCCGGTAAAAAATCTTTAATTTTGTTTCTTCCTACTTGGTGGAATATAGGGGTTTTTGCTTCATGTAATTCACACCCAGGATTTACTCTGAGTTTATACGAGATGAAATCAATTTGATATTTTTCAAGCGTCTACAGCAGGAAGAAAACCAAGCCGTACCGATAAGTGTAAGGTTTTCTGATAACAAGTAACTCTTATTCTTCTTCGTCCTTGTTTTTTTTTCAGGCAACTACGGGCGTACACAGGTTCGATTCGTTTCGAATAAATCTGGTTTTTAAATTTTTATAGTATTTTTTTTTTATTTTTTTCAATTTATTTGTTTCTTTTTCATTTTTCAGTTCTTCTCTTTGTTCTAATTTTTCATTTGTTTTTAAAAATACTCAATTTCGCTACTTGGCACAGGCAAAACCAAGACTTGAAACTTGTCACTCAACATCAAATGGGTTGTGAGATGAAATTACAAAACATTTTTTTTTAGTTTGTGCTATATACCGAAGAATCTAAAAAACAAAGCGCCTCGATGAACAAAAATAAGTTTGCCCCGGTAAAAAATCTTTAAAAGAAATCACTAGTTTTGTTTCTTCCCCCTTGGTGGAATATAGGAGTTTTTGCCTCATATAATTCACCCCCAGACTTTATTCTGAGTTCATATGAGATGAGATCAATTTGGTCTGTTTCAAGCGTCTGCGGTAGGCAGAAAACCTAGCCGTACCGATGAGTGTAAGGTTTTCTGCTAACAAGCAACGCTTCTTCTTCTTGTTCCTTGTTCTTTCTTCAGTCCACTACGGGCGTACACAGGTTTGATTCGTTTCGACTAAATCTGGTTTTTAAATTTTTTTTATTTTTCTCAATTTTTGTGTTTCTTTTTTCATTTTTTCATTTCTTTTCTTTGTTCTATTTTTATTTGTTTCTCAAAATACCCAATTTCGCTGTTTGGGACCTGTAGATTGGTCAAAACCAAGACTTTAAACTTGTCACCCAACATCAAGTGGGTTGTGAGATGAAATAACAAATAAAATTTTTTTTAGCTTTTGCCATATATCGGAGAATCTAAAAAAAAAATGCCTTCTTGAACAGATATAAGTATTCCCCGGTAAAAAATCTTAAAAAGAAATCTCTAATTTTGTTTCTTCCTCCTTAGTGGAATATAGGAATTTTTGCCTCATATAATTCACACCCAGAATTTATTCAGAGTTTATACTAGATGAGATCAATTTGATATTTTTCAAGCGTCTAGGACAGGCAGAAAACCAAGCCGTACCGATAAGTGTAAGGTTTTCTGCCAACAAGTAACGCTTCTACTTCTTCTTCCTTGTTCTTTTTTCAGCCAACTACAGGCGTACACAGTTCGATTCGTTTCGAGTAAATCTGGTTTTTAAATTTTTATAATAATTTTTTTTTTTATTTTTCTCAATTTATTTGTTTCTTTTTCATTTTTAATTTCTCTTCTTTGTTCAGTTTTTCATTTGTTTTTAAAAATACTCAATTTCGTTTTTTGGGACAGTCAAAACCAAGACTTGAAGCTTGTCACCCATCATCAAACGGGCTGTGAGATGAAATAACAAATAAATTTTTTTTAGCTTTTGCTATATACCGGCGAATCTACAAACAAAATGCCTACTTGAACAAATATAAGTTTGCACCGATCAAATATCTTAAAGAGAAATCTCTAATTTTGTTTCTTCCTCCTTGGTCGAATATATGAGTTTTTGCCTCATATAATTCACACCCACAATTTATTCTGAGTTTATATGAGATGAGATCAACTTGATATTTTTCAAACGTCTACGGCAGGCAGAAAACCAAAATGTACCGATGAGTGTAAGGCCTTCTGTTAACAGGAAACCCTTCTTATTCCTCCTTTTTCTTTTTTCAGGGCCACCGCGGGTGTACACAGGTTCGATTGGTTGCGAATAAATCTGGTTTTTAAATTTTTTTAATAATATTGTTTTTTATTTTTCTAAGTTTTTCGGTTTTTTTCATTTTGCATTTCTTTTCTTTGTCATATTTTTTCATTTGTTTTTCAAGTCACTCAATTACGCTATTTGAGACCAAGGCTTGAAACTCGTCACCCAAAATCAAATAGGTTTTGAGCTTAAACAACAAATAACAAATTATTTAGCTTTTGCTTTATACCGGAGAATCTAAAAAACAAGATGCCTTCTTGAACAAATATAAGTTTGCCCCGGTAAAAAATCTTAAAGAGAAAACTCTGATTTTGTTTCTTCCTCCTTTGTGGAATATAGGAGTTTTTGCCGCATATAATTCAACCCCAGAATTTATTCTGAGTTTATATGAGATGAGATCAATTCGATATTTTTCGATCGTCTAGGACAGGCAGAAAACCAAGCCGTACCGATAAGTGTAAGGTTTTCTGCCAACAAGTAACGCTTCTACTTCTTCTTCCTTGTTCTTTTTTCAGCCAACTACAGGCGTACACAGTTCGATTCGTTTCGAGTAAATCTGGTTTTTAAATTTTTATAATAATTTTTTTTTTTATTTTTCTCAATTTATTTGTTTCTTTTTCATTTTTAATTTCTCTTCTTTGTTCAGTTTTTCATTTGTTTTTAAAAATACTCAATTTCGTTTTTTGGGACAGTCAAAACCAAGACTTGAAGCTTGTCACCCATCATCAAACGGGCTGTGAGATGAAATAACAAATAAATTTTTTTTAGCTTTTGCTATATACCGGCGAATCTACAAACAAAATGCCTACTTGAACAAATATAAGTTTGCACCGATCAAATATCTTAAAGAGAAATCTCTAATTTTGTTTCTTCCTCCTTGGTCGAATATATGAGTTTTTGCCTCATATAATTCACACCCACAATTTATTCTGAGTTTATATGAGATGAGATCAACTTGATATTTTTCAAACGTCTACGGCAGGCAGAAAACCAAAATGTACCGATGAGTGTAAGGCCTTCTGTTAACAGGAAACCCTTCTTATTCCTCCTTTTTCTTTTTTCAGGGCCACCGCGGGTGTACACAGGTTCGATTGGTTGCGAATAAATCTGGTTTTTAAATTTTTTTAATAATATTGTTTTTTATTTTTCTAAGTTTTTCGGTTTTTTTCATTTTGCATTTCTTTTCTTTGTCATATTTTTTCATTTGTTTTTCAAGTCACTCAATTACGCTATTTGAGACCAAGGCTTGAAACTCGTCACCCAAAATCAAATAGGTTTTGAGCTTAAACGACAAATAACAAATTATTTAGCTTTTGCTTTATACCGGAGAATCTAAAAAACAAAATGCCTTATAGAAAAAATATAAGTTTGCCCCGGTAAAAAATCTTAAAGAGAAAACTCTGATTTTGTTTCTTCCTCCTTTGTGGAATATAGGAATTTTTGCCTCATATAATGCAAACCCTGAATTTATTGTGAGTTTATATGAGATGAGATCAATTCGATATTTTTCGAGCGTCTACGGCAGGCAGAAAACCAAGCCGTACCGATGAGTGTAAGGTTTTCTGCTAACAAGAAACGCTTCTTCTTCTTCTTCCTTGTTTTTTTTTTCAGCCCACTACGGGCGTACACAGGTTCGATTCATTTCGAATAAATCTGGTTTCTAAATTTTTTTAATAATTTTTTTTTTATTTTCTCAATTTTTGAGTTGCTTTTTCATTTTTCCTTTCTTTTCTTTGTTCTATTTTTTCATTTATTTTAAAAATACTCAATTTCGCTATTTGGGACCTGTTGATTAGTCAAAACCTAGACTTGAAACTTGTCACCCAACATCAAATGGATTGTGAGATGAAATAACAAATAACATTTGTTTTAGCTTTTGCTATATACCGGCGAATCTACAAAAAAAATGCCTTCTTGAACAAATATAAGTTTGCCCTGGTAAAAAATCTTAAAGAGAAATCTCTGATTTTGTTCCTTCCTCCCTGGTCGAATATAGGAGATTTTGCCTCATATAATTCACACACACAATTTATTCTGAGTTTATATGAGATGAGATCAATTTGATATTTTTCAAGCGTCTACCACAGGCAGAAAACCAAAATGTACCGATGAGTGTAAGGCTTTCTGCTAACGCGAAACCCTCCTTCTTCCTCCTTTTTCTTTTTTCAGGGCCACTGCGTGTGTACACAGGTTCGATTCGTTGCGAATATATATGGTTTTTAAATTTTTTTAATAATATTATTTTTTATTTTTCTAATCTTTTCGGCTTCTTTCGTTTCTTTTCTTCGTTCTGTTTTTTCATATCTTTTAAACTCACTCAATTTCGCTATTTGGGACCTGTTAATGAGTCGAAACCAAGACTTGAAACTCGTCACCCAAAATCAAATTGGTTGTGATCTGAAATAACATATAAAAAAAATGTTAGCTTCAGCCATATACCGGAGAATCTAAAAAGATATGCCTTCTTGAACAGATATTTGCCCGGTAAAAAATCTTAAAAAGAAATCTTTAATTTTGTTTCTTCCTCCTTGGTGGAATATAGGGGTTTTTGCCTCATGTAATTCACACCCAGGATTTATTCTGAGTTTATACGAGATGAAATCAATTTGATATTTTTCAAGCGTCTACTGCAGGAAGAAAACCATGCCGTACCGATAAGTGTAAGGTTTTCTGATAACAAGTAACGCTTCTTCTTCTTCTTCCTTGTTCTTTTTTCAGTTAACTACGGGCGTACACAAATTTGATTCGTTTCGACTAAATCTGGTTTTTAAATTTTTTTTCTTTTTCTCAATTTTTGTGTTTCTTTTTCATTTTTTCATTTCTTTTCTTTGTTCTATTTTTCATTTGTTTTCCAAAATACTCAATTTCGCTGTTTGGGACCTGTAGATTAGTCAAAACCTAGACTTGAAACTTGTCACCCAACATCAAATGGGTTTTGAGCTTAAACGACAAATAACAAATTATTTAGCTTTTGCTTTATACCGGAGAATCTAAAAACCAAAATGCCTTCTTGAACAAATATAAGTTTCCCCCGGTAAAAATCTTAAAGAGAAAACTCTGATTTTGTTTCTTCCTCCTTTGTGGAATATAGGAGTTTTTGCCTCATATAATTCAAACCCAGAATTTATTCTGAGTTTATATGAGATGAGATCAATTCGATATTTTTCGAGCGTCTACGGCAGGCAGAAAACCAAGCCGTACCGATGAGTGTAAGGTTTTCTGCTAACAAGAAACGCTTCTTCTTCTTCTTCCTTGTTTTTTTTTCAGCCCACTACGGGCGTACACAGGTTCGATTCGTTTCGAATAAATCTGGTTTTTAAATTTTTTTAATAATTTTTTTTTATTTTTCTCAATTTTAGTGTTGCTTTTTCATTTTTTCCTTTATTTTCTTTGTTCTATTTTTTAATTTGTTTTAAAAATACTCAATTATTATTATATTATTATAATATATATTATACTATTTGGGACCTGTTGATTGGTCAAAACCAAAACTTGAAACTTGTCACCCAACATCAAATGGGTTGTGAGATGAAATATCAAATAACATTTTTTTTAGCTTTTGCTATATACCGGCGAATATACAAAAAAAATGCCTTCCTGAACAAATATAAGTTTGCCCCGGTAAAAAATCTTAAAGAGAAAACTCTGATTTTGTTTCTTCCTCCTTTGTGGAATATAGGAGGTTTTGCCTCATATAATTCAAACCCAGAATTTATTCTGAGTTTATATGAGATGAGATCAATTCGATATTTTTCGAGCGTCTACGGCAGGCAGAAAACCAAGCCGTACCGATGAGTGTAAGGTTTTTTGCTAACAAGAAATGCTTCTTCTTCTTCTTCCTTGTTTTTTTTTCAGCCCACTACGGGCGTACACAGGTTCGATTCGTTTCGAATAAATCTGGTTTTTAAATTTTTTTAATATTTTTTTTTTGATTTTTCTCAATTTTTGAGTTGCTTTTTCATTTTTCCTTTCTTTTCTTTGTTCTATTTTTTCATTTGTTTTTAAAAATACTCAATTTCGCTATTTGGGACCTGTTGATTAGTCAAAACCTAGACTTGAATCTTGTCACCCAACATCAAATGGGTTTTGAGCTTAAACGACAAATAACAAATTATTTAGCTTTTGCTTTATACCGGAGAATCTAAAAACCAAAATGCCTTCTTGAACAAATATAAGTTTGCCCCGGTAAAAATCTTAACGAGAAAACTCTGATTTTGTTTCTTCCTCCTTTGTGGAATATAGGAGTTTTTGCCTCATATAATTCAAACCCAGAATTTATTCTGAGTTTATATGAGATGAGATCAATTCGATATTTTTCGAGCGTCTACGGCAGGCAGAAAACCAAGCCGTACCGATGAATGTAAGGCTTTCTGCTAACACGAAACTCTCCTTCTTCCTCCTTTTTCTTTTTTCAGGGCCACTGCGGGTGTACACAGGTTCGATTCGTTGCGAATATATCTGGTTTTTAAATTTTTTTAATAATATTATTTTTTATTTTTCTAATTTTTTCGGCTTCTTTCGTTTCTTTTCTTCGTTCTGTTTTTTCATTTCTTTTCAACTCACTCAATTTCGCTATTTGGGACCTGTTAGTGAGTCAAAACCAAACTTGAAACTCGTCACCCAAAATCAAATGGGTTGTGATCTGAAATAACAAATAAAATTTTTTTTAGCTTCTGCCATATAGCGGAGAATCTAAAAAAAAAATGGCTTCTTGAACAGATATTTCCTCGGTAAAAAATCTTAAAAAGAAATCTTTAATTTTGTTTCTTCCTCCTTGGTGGAATATAGGGGTTTTTGCCTCATGTAATTCACACCCATGATTTATTCTGAGTTTATACGAGATGAGATCAATTTGATATTTTTCAAGCGTCTACTGCAGGAAGAAAACCAAGCCGTACCGTTAAGTGTAAGGTTTTCTGGTAACAAGTAACGCTTCTTCTTCCTTGTTCTTTTTTCAGTCCACTACGGGCGTAAACAGGTTTGATTCTTTTCGACTAAATCTGGTTTTTAAATTTTTTTTATTTTTCTCAATTTTTGTGTTTCTTTTTAATTTTTTCTTTTCTTTTCTTTGTTCTATTTTTCATTTGTTTTCAAAATACTCAATTTCGCTATTTGGGACCTGTAGATTAGTCAAAACCAAAAATTGAAACTTGTCACCCAACATCAAGTGGGTTGTGAGATGAAATAACAGGTAATTTTTTTTAGCTTTTGCTATATACCGGCGAATCTACAAAAAAATATGCCTTCTTGAAAAAATATAAGTTTGCCCCGGTAAAAATCTTAAAGAGGAATCTCTGATTTTGTTTCTTCCTCCTTGGTCGAATATAGGAGTTTCTGCCTCATATAATTTACACACACAATTTATTCTGAGTTTATATGAGATGAGATCAATTTGGTCTGCTTCAAGTGTCTACCGCAGGCAGAAAACCAAAATGTACCGATCAGGGTAAGGCTTTCTGCTAACACGAAGCCCTCCTTCTTCCTCCCTTTTCTTTTTTCAGGGCCACTGCGGGTGTACACAGGTTTGATTCGTTGCGAATAAATCTGGTTTTTAAATTTTTTTAATAATATTATTTTTTTATTTTTCTAATTTTTTCGGCTTCTTTCATTTGTTTTCTTCGTTCAGTTTTTTCATTTCTTTTCAACTCACTCAATTTCGCTATTTGGGACCTGTTAATGAGTCAAAACCAAGACTTGAAACTCGTCACCCAAAATCAAATGTGTTGTGAGATGAAATAACAAATAAAATTTTTTTTAGCTTCTGCCATATACCGGAGAATCTGAAAAAAAGTGCTTTCTTGAACAGATATAAGTATTCCCCGGTAAAAAATCTTAAAAAGAAATCTTTAATTTTGTTTCCTCCTCCTTGGTGGAATACAGGAGTTTTTGCCTCATCTAATTAACACCCAGAATTTATTCTGAGTTTATATGAGATGAGATCAATTTGATATTTTCCAAGCGTCTACGGCAGGCAGAAAACCAAGCCGTACTGATGAAAGTAAGGTTCTCTGCTAGGAAGTAACGCTTCTTCTTCTTCTTCTTCCTTGTTCTTTTTTCAGCCAACTACGGGCGTACACAGGTTCGATGCGTTTCGAGTAAATCTGGTTTTTAAATTGTTATAATAATTTATTTTTTATTTTTCTCAATTTATTTGTTTCTTTTTCATTTTTAATTTCTGTTCTTTGTTCTATTTTTCATTTGTTTTTAAAAATTCTCAGTTTCGCTATTTGGACCTGTTGATTAGTCGAAACCAAAACTTGAAACTTGTCACCCAACATCAAATGGGTTCTGAGATGAAATAACAGGTAATTTTTTTTAGCTTTTGCTATATACCGGCGAATCTACAAAAAAAAAATGCCTTCTTGAAAAAATATAAGTTTGCCCCTGTAAAAAATCTTCAAGAGGAATCTCTGATTTTGTTTCTTCCTCCTTGGTCGAATATAGGAGTTTTTGCCTCATATACATAATTCACACCCAGAATTTATTCAGAGCTTATACGAGATGAGATCAATTTGATATTTTTCAAGCGTCTAGGACAGGCAGAAAACCAAGCCATACCGATAAGTGTAAAGTTTTCTGCTAACAACTAACGCATCTTCTTCTTCTTCCTTGTTCTTTTTTCAGGCAACTACGGGCGTACACAGGTTCGATGCGTTTCGAGTAAATCTGGTTTTTAAATTGTTATAATAATTTTTTTTTTAGTTTTCTCAATTTATTTGTTTCTTTTTCATTTTTAATTTCGGTTCTTTGTTCTATTTTTCATTTGTTTTTAAAAATTCTCAGTTTCGCTATTTGAACCTGTTGATTAGTCAAAACCAAAACTTGAAACTTGTCACCCAACATCAAATGGGTTCTGAGATGAAATAACAGGTAATTTTTTTTTAGCTTTTGCTATATACCGGAGAATCTAAAAATCAAAATGCCTCGTTGAACAATATAAGTTTGCCCCGGTAAAAAATCTTAAAAATAAATTTCTAATTTTGTTTCTTCCTCCTTGGTGGAATACAGGAGTTTTTGCCTCATCTAATTAACACCCAGAATTTATTCTGAGTTTATATGAGATGAGATCAATTTGATATTTTCCAAGCGTCTACGTCAGGCAGAAAACCAAGCCGTACTGGTGAAAGTAAGGTTTTCTGCTAGCAAGTAACGCTTCTTCTTCTTCTTCCTTGTTCTTTTTTCAGCCAACTACGGGCGTACACAGCTTTGATGCGTTTCGAGTAAATCTGGTTTTTAAAATGTTATAATAATTTATTTTTTATTTTTCTCAATTTATTTGTTTCTTTTTCATTTCTAATTTCTGTTCTTTGTTCAATTTTTCATTTGTTTTTAAAAATGCTCAGTTTCGCTATTTGGGACCTGTTGATTAGTCAAAACCAAGACTTGAAACTTGTCACCCAACATCAAATGGGTTCTGAGATGAAATAACAGGTAATTTTTTTAGCTTTTGCTATATACTGGCGAATCTACAAAAAAAAATGCCTTCTTGAAAAAATATAAGTTTGCCCCGGTAAAAAATCTTCAAGAGGAATCTCTGATTTTGTTTCTTCCTCCTTGGTCGAATATAGGAGTTTTTGCCTCATATACATAATTCACACCCAGAATTTATTCAGAGCTTATACGAGATGAGATCAATTTGATATTTTTCAAGCGTCTAGGACAGGTAGAAAACCAAGCCATACCGATAAGTGTAAAGTTTTTTGCTAACAACTAACGCATCTTCTTCTTCTTCCTTGTTCTTTTTTCAGTCAACTACGGGCGTACACAGGTTCGATGCGTTTCGAGTAAATCTGGTTTTTAAATTGTTATAATAATTTATTTTTTATTTTTCTCAATTTATTTGTTTCTTTTTCATTTTTAATTTCTGTTCTTTGTTCTATTTTTCATTTGTTTTTAAAAATTCTCAGTTTCGCTATTTGGACCTGTTGATTAGTCAAAACCAAAACTTGAAACTTGTCACCCAACATCAAATGGGTTCTGAGATGAAATAACAGGTAATTTTTTTTTAGCTTTTGCTATATACCGGAGAATCTAAAAATCAAAATGCCTCGTTGAACAATATAAGTTTGCCCCGGTAAAAAATCTTAAAAATAAATTTCTAATTTTGTTTCTTCCTCCTTGGTGGAATACAGGAGTTTTTGCCTCATCTAATTAACACCCAGAATTTATTCTGAGTTTATATGAGATGAGATCAATTTGATATTTTCCAAGCGTCTACGGCAGGCAGAAAACCAAGCCGTACTGATGAAAGTAAGGTTTTCTGCTAGCAAGTAACGCTTCTTCTTCTTCTTCCTTGTTCTTTTTTCAGCCAACTACGGGCGTACACAGCTTTGATGCGTTTCGAGTAAATCTGGTTTTTAAAATGTTATAATAATTTATTTTTTATTTTTCTCAATTTATTTGTTTCTTTTTCATTTCTAATTTCTGTTCTTTGTTCAATTTTTCATTTGTTTTTAAAAATGCTCAGTTTCGCTATTTGGACCTGTTGATTAGTCAAAACCAAGACTTGAAACTTGTCACCCAACATCAAATGGGTTCTGAGATGAAATAACAGGTAATTTTTTTAGCTTTTGCTATATACTGGCGAATCTACAAAAAAAAATGCCTTCTTGAAAAAATATAAGTTTGCCCCGGTAAAAAATCTTAAAGAGGAATCTCTGATTTTGTTTCTTCCTCCTTGGTCGAATATATTAGTTTTTCCTTCATATAATTCACACACACAATTTATTCTGAGTTTATATGAGATGAGATCAATTTGGTCTGCTTCAAGCGTCTACCGCAGGCAGAAAACCAAAATGTACCGATCAGGGTAAGGCTTTCTGCTAACACGAAGCCCTCCTTCTTCCTCCCTTTTCTTTTTTCAGGGCCACTGCGGGTGTACACAGGTTTGATTCGTTGCGAATAAATCTGGTTTTTAAATTTTTTTAATAATATTAGTTTTTTATTTTTCTAATTTTTTCGGCTTCTTTTATTTGTTTTCTTCGTTCTGTTTTTTCATTTCTTTTCAACTCACTCAATTTCGCTATTTGGGACCTGTTAATGAGTCAAATCCAAGACTTGAAACTCGTCACCCAAAATCAAATGTGTTGTGAGATGAAATAACAAATAAAAATTTTTTTAGCTTCTGCCATATACCGGAGAATCTGAAAAAAGTGCTTTCTTGAACAGATATAAGTATTCCCCGGTAAAAAATCTTAAAAAGAAATCTTTAATTTTGTTTCTTCCTCCTTGGTGGAATATAGGGGTGTTTGCCTCATGTAATTCACACCCATGATTTATTCTGAGTTTATACGAGATGAGATCAATTTGATATTTTTCAAGCGTCTACGGCAGGAACAAAACCAAGCTGTTAAATACATAAAAAAGTAATAGGTGCCGGAAGAATAAGCAAAGTTCAATATTTTTTATTCAAAACCAAATAAAATGATTTTTCCAATTTTAACTCTTAATATTAACAAAAAAGAATTAACTTAATATAATTCAAATAATAAAACAATTCAGTCCTTTCTCTGGTATCTCTAGGTAGAGCTGAAATTAGAAAAGAAAAACTTTTAATATGAAGGAATAAAAGTTGTGGGTAGCGAGATCACTTTTCTCAACTACCACACAGGAACGACTTAAATTTATTTTATCTTATACTATTAGTGAAATTCCCAAATCGATATTTTTGGGAACTTCACGGGAGTGTGGGAGACCTGATCAATGTTCGGGCCGTTATGGATTGGGGAAGTGTCCAATTCAATATCCTGGTGGGTTTTTGGAGGAAGGAAATTTGAAGCTGGCTCAGTATGCTCAGTTTCAATAAGTGAAGTGTAGGTCAATTTCCTAGACTTGTATGTTGGATGGTAAGAGGAAAACTGCCTAGTCTTCAGCTTCGCGCTCGCGTATTTATAGCACGAAAGCTTAAAAGCTCATGAAAGCACAGCTGTGGATATCCGTTTATCCGAAATATCCTAATAGAACCATGCGCGCCATCTGTTGACAACTAGTCAATATCTAGTTAGATTCCAGTGGCGGTGGTGACAAAAATAGTTTGTTTGGTGACCAAACATTCTCCCACCGAGAAAAGTTCAGGGAATATTTGCATTTAAGTGGTAAATGCTCTGATGGTCCCATCCTTTAGGTGCTTAAATTTGATAATTTGGCCACATCTTTTTGCCTTTTAGAACTTTGTCCCAAGGAATTTCATCGTCTTTTAAATTCGATGTATATGGCAACTTAACTAATCTAGTCTCATCTCTGATGGCAGTCGGAAATCGTCTTGGCTGTGTCCGATTTCGCAATAAGCAAAGCCCATTGGATGATGTTGCACTTGACTTGGACCTTAGATCTCCGAATGGTAATGGTAATTTAATGGTTGATACGTTTGAATGTAGTGGTTCTCGCATAAGTTCGAAGTATTTGGACTTTTCTCCATTTTGCGGAATTTTTTAAGTTGTGCATCTAAACACTCAATTCTTGTTGTGAATGTGTTGACCTATGGTATTTTATTTGTGTTAGGAATGCTGCCCATTAAAACCCATCCTAACTGGGTGTTTTGTGCGATCGGTTGGCTTTTAATGATGCCATCCAGATTTATTTCTGCATAAACGTCAGCACATAGTAGGAGGTCAATTGGCCCTGGCTTCGAGATTTGGGATCTGCTAGATTTAATGTCATGATGTTAATCCATTGACTAGATTTTATGGCTCTGATGGTAGAGCCTCTGTAATTTCTTCCAGTACAAGGGCGTTAACGTTCATGGAGAATTGATTAATAAGCGATTTAATTTTTATGTTGATCTGCCTTGTCGCAGTAGCTGTTGGTCTTTCCTCAAGTCCGGTTACCACAATGTTAGCTGGCTCGTCTCTCATATTGAGCATATTACAAATGCGATCTGTAGCAAATGAGACTTGTGAGCCTGAGTCCAATAGTGCGCGTACAGTTAAAGTTTTTCCTTGAGCGGTCTCTATATTAATCATTACTGTTGATAGCGGAGCTTTTTTGATATTGAAAGTGAGAAACGTTTGTATTGATAATGGTTCTGCGCTGGTTAAGGCCTTATGTGGTGTATTGGCTTGATTCGAAACTTCGGCAGAATTTATTCTGAGTTTATATGAGATGAGATCAATTTGGTCTGTTTCAAGCGTCTACGGCAGGCAGAAAACTAAGCCGTACCGATGACTGTAAGGTTTTCTACTAACAAGCAACGCTTCTTCTTCTTCTTCCTTGTTCTTTTTTCAGTCAACTACGGGCGTAAACAGGTTTGATTCGTTTCGACTGAATCTGGTTTTTAATTTTTTTTTATTTTTCTCAATTTTTGTGTTTCTTATTAATTTTTTCTTTTCTTTTCTTTGTTCTATTTTTCATTTGTTTTTCAAAATACTCAATTTCGCTATTTGGGACCTGTAGATTAGTCAAAACCAAAAATTGAAACTTGTCACCCAACATCAAGTGGGTTGTGAGATGAAATAACAGGTAATTTTTTTTAGCTTTTGCTATATACCGGCGAATCTACAAAAAAAAAATGCTTCTTGAAAAAATATAAGTTTGCCCCGGTAAAAAATCTTCAAGAGGAATCTCTGATTTTGTTTCTTCCTCCTTGGTCGAATATAGGAGTTTTTGCCTCATATACATAATTCACACCCAGAATTTATTCAGAGCTTATACGAGATGAGATCAATTTGATATTTTTCAAGCGTCTAGGACAGGCAGAAAACCAAGCCATACCGATAAGTGTAAAGTTTTCTGCTAACAACTAACGCATCTTCTTCTTCTTCCTTGTTCTTTTTTCAGTCAACTACGGGCGTACACAGGTTCGATGCGTTTCGAGTAAATCTGGTTTTTAAATTGTTATAATAATTTATTTTTTATTTTTCTCAATTTATTTGTTTCTTTTTCATTTTTAATTTCTGTTCTTTGTTCTATTTTTCATTTGTTTTTAAAAATTCTCAGTTTCGCTATTTGGACCTGTTGATTAGTCAAAACCAAAACTTGTCACCCAACATCAAATGGGTTCTGAGATGAAATAACAGGTAATTTTTTTAGCTTTTGCTATATACCGGCGAATCTACAAAAAAAAAATGCCTTCTTGAAAAAATATAAGTTTGCCCCGGTAAAAAATCTTAAAAATAAATTTCTAATTTTGTTTCTTCCTCCTTGGTGGAATACAGGAGTTTTTGCCTCATCTAATTAACACCCAGAATTTATTCTGAGTTTATATGAGATGAGATCAATTTGGTCTGTTTCAAGCGTCTACGGCAGGCAGAAAACTAAGCCGTACCGATGACTGTAAGGTTTTCTACTAACAAGCAACGCTGCTTCTTCTTCTTCCTTGTTCTTTTTTCAGTCAACTACGGGCGTAAACAGGTTTGAATCGTTTCGACTAAATCTGGTTTTTAATTTTTTTTTATTTTTCTCAATTTTTGTGTTTCTTTTTAATTTTTTCATTCCTTTTCTTTGTTCTATTTTTCATTTGTTTTTCAAAATACTCAATTTCGCTATTTGGGACCTGTAGATTAGTCAAAACCAAAACTTAAAACTTGTCACTCAACATCAAGTGGGTTGTGAGATGAAATAACAAATAAAAATTTTTCAGCTTTTGTTATATACCGGCGAATCTACAAAAAAAATGCCTTTTCGATCAAAGATAATTTTGTCCCGGTAAAAAATCTTAACGAGTAATCTCTAATTTTGTTTCATCCTCCTTTGTGGAATATAGGAGTTATAATTCACACCCAGAATTTATTCTGACTTTATATGAAATAAGATCAAATTGATATTTTTCAAGCGTCTACGGCAGGCAGAAAACCAAAATGTACCGATGAGAGTAAGGCTTTCTGCTTACACGAAACCATTCTTCTTCTTCCTAGTACTTTTTTCAGATCACTACGGGCGTACACAGGTACGACTCGTTTCCAATATATCTGGTTTTTAAATTTTTTTTCTCAATTTTTTCATTTTTTTCATTTTTTCATTTATTTTCTTTGTCCCATTTTTTCACTTGTTTTTCAAGTTACTCAATTTCGCTATTTGGACCTGTCGATGCGTCAAAAACAAGACTTGAAACTTGGCACCCAGAAACAAATGGGTTCTGAGATGAAATAACAAATAAATTTTTTTTTAGTTTTTGCCATATACCGGAGAATCTAAAAAAAAAAAATGCCTTCTTGAAGAGATATAAATATTCCCCGGTAAAAAATCTTAAAAAGAAATCTCTAATTTTGTTTCTTCCCCCTTGGTGTAATATAGGAGTTTTTGCCTCATATAATTCACACCCAGAATTTATTCTGAGTTTATATGAGATTAGATCAATTTGGTCTATTTCAAGCGTCTACGGCAGGCTGAAAACCAAGCAGTACCGTTCAGTGTAAGGTTTTCTGCTAACAAGAAACGCTTCTTCTTCTTCCTTGCTTTTTTCTCAGCCCACTACGGGCGTACAGAGGGTCGATTCGTTTCGAAAAAATCTGGTTTTTAAATTTTTTTAATAATTTTTTTTTTTATTTTTCTCAATTTTTGTTTTTCTTTTTCATTTTTTCATTTCTTTTCTTTGTTCTATTTTTTCATTTGTTTTTAAAAATGCTCAATTTCACTATTTGGGACCTGTGGATTAGTCAAAACCAAGACTTGAAACTTGTTACCCAACATCAAATGGGTTGTCCGATGAAAGAACAAATAAAAATTTGTTGAGCTTTTGCTATATACCGGCGAATCTATAAAAAAAAATGTCCTCTTGAACAAATATAAGTTTGCCCCGGTCAAAAATCTTAAAAAGAAATCTCTAGTTATGTTTCTTCCTCCTTGGTGGAGTATAGGAGTTTTTGCCTCATATAATGCACACCCAGAATTTATTCTGAGTTTATATGAGATGAGATCAATTTGGTCTGTTTCAAGCGTCCACGGCAGGCAGAAAACCAAGCCGTGCCGATGAGTGTAAAGTTTTCTGCTAAGAGGAAACCTTTGTTCTTCTTCCTTGTTTTTTTTCTCAGCCCACTACGGGCGTACACAGGTTCGATTCGTTTCGAATAAATCTGTTTTTTAAATTTTGTTTTTATTTTTCTCAATTTTTGAGTTTCTTTTTCATTTTTTCACTTCTTTTCTTTGTTCTATTTATTCATTTGTTTTTAATAATACTCAATTTCGCTATTTGGGACCTGTTGATTAGTCAGAACCAAAGCTTGAAACTTGTTACCCAACATCAAATGGGTTGAAAGATGAAATAACTAATAAAAATTTGTTGAGCTTTTGCTATATACCGGCGAATCTACAAAAAAAAAATGCCTTCTTGAGCAAATATAAGTTTGCCCCGGTAAAAAATCTTAAAGAGGAATCTCTAATTTTGTTTCTTCCTCCTTGGTGGAATATAGGAGTTTTTGCCTCATATAATTCACACCCAGAATTTATTCTGAGTTTATATGAGATGAGATGAGTATCTTTTATAATTTTTAAAGAAAAACCTGGGAGCAGTCGTGTGACTTTGACTCCACTGGAGCGGCTATTAACAGCTCAGACTCCGAGATAAAATGGGGGTATGAATAGTAGGAGCAGCTGTACCGCTTAGTACTCCTATGTGGAATAATACACGACGGTTTGTAACTTTCTCGATAAATCAAGAGAACTGAATGAATTCAATTTATTGATCGTTCTTAGCCTATATATACATAATTAGTAACCTATGGTACCCTATTCTTACTATTCTAAATGCTGACGCTGGGCGAGTAAGCAATGTGCATAAAATTATGATGACATGCATTTACGCGTGAAACCCCTTGACGATGAATCGTTTGGGTCAGTGGTGCAATCGCTTGCTTGTTGCAAATAAATGTATGTCATTATTATCATCAATTATTTTCGATTATGAATGGTGTTGTAATAAATTTGTGCTGATTAATTTTAGCGTTTTACATTTGTTGTGAAATTTGTGTTTACAGCTTTTTAGTGTTGTTTGTATTTATGGTATTAAATGTATATCACACCTTTCCCCCTTAGGGAAAAAAAAAATTTGTGTTTACATAAATTTTTTTTTTTTTTTTTTTTTTTTTTTTTTTTTTTTTTTTTTTTTTTTTTTTTTTTTTTTTTTTTTTTTTTTATAGTTTGTTTACGTTAAACCTTAATTGTTTGCTCGCCGCAATGAAGCATTTTATCGCTTATGTATACTAATAGTTCATATGGTATGTTTTTGTATGTAGCTGATTATAATGAGTCTTAATTCCTAGTCGTATTTACATATACCTACTTATATATAGTTTATTATTATAGCTCTTAATTGCTCAATGGCATTAGTAATTGGGATCTTTATTGTTTACGTTTACTTATCTAGTTGATTACAATAATTCTTATTTGTCTACACCGGTGTGTAATCTAATTTAACATGCTAGAGATAGTTAGAATAATAGTACATAATTTTTAATTTTCTATCTTTCTTAGCCTATTCTTATGTATTTTGATTTTGTTCTTATTTATATCTTCGATAATGCAATTTACGTTGTCTATTGATTTAATTATATAAGGTCCGTTGTATAGAGGATCTAGTTTTCGTCTATTTTGTACTGTCATTAGTACTTTGTCGCCTACTTTGATTGATATTGGTTTGCAATTAGCATCCTTGACTTGCTTTCTTCGCACTTTAGATGCCTGGAGGTATTGTTTTGCCTTACCTATGGCTTGTTGAAGTCTGTATTTCATCTCTTTACTATACAGGTCATAATTATACACGGGATCTGGTCTATCAATTGTGAGTTCTGAAGGTAGGTCTATATTTTTGGCAAATATGAGTTCGAATGGTGTGTAGCCATGTACGGTGTTTGGTGTGGTGTTGTAGCAGAATGCGTAATATGGAATCCATGTATCCCAATCGTCTCTATTGTCATTAACAAAACATCTGAGATATTCATTTAGGCACTTGTGGTTTCTTTCTAGTGCTCCGATCGTTTCGGGATGTGCGGCGGTCGCGAACAGTTGTTTTATTTTCAGTATATTACATACTTCCGCAAAGACCTGGTTTTTGTATTCCGTTCCTAGATCAGTTTTAATTTTGCTCATAGGTCCGTATGTTAGTATGAACCCATTCACTATGGCTCTTGCTATGGAATTTGCTTCCTTGTCCTTTGTGGGTATTATTACTATATACTTGCTTAGATCGCATTGCATTGTTACTGCGTATCTGTTATCGTTGGTGGTTTTTGTAAATGGGCCGACTGTGTCAATGGATACAATGTCGAAAACTTTTGTTGGTGTTGTAGTTATTTCCATATGCTCTTTATTATGCTTTTGGTGCTTATTTTTCGCACAAAGCTCGCATCTGTTTATATATTTCGCTATTGTTTTCCTCATTTTCTTCCATTTGTACATTTCCTTCAGCTTTTTATACAGTCTTGATTGACCCAGATGTCCTCCTGTAGGTGTGGAGTGATAGTTATGTAGGATTTCGTTTATTTTCGTTGTTTCTGATATGTACCGTTGCGGTTTGAAAATTTTAACGTTTATATTTTTTAATACTTTGTTTCCTAGGATTTTAAATGCGGTTAAATTAATTATTTTAAATATCTCGCTTTCTGCAGAAAGTTTCAGAGTCTTGGTCTGAAATTGTTTATATATATCATTATCCAATACTTCGAGTACCTGCTCTAGTGCGGGCTCTACTGGTTGGTTGTTTTTTATATTTATATACCGCTTATATTTTATTTCATACTTGTGCACTATATTTATTTCTATTTGTGTTTCTTTATTACTGCAGTTCTCAATTTTTACTTTTAGTTCAGGTAATTTGGCTATCTTTGTTGGAGATGGTATCTCCCAAACGCGCAGTTGATCAGGCTGCGGGACTATAGGAGTATTTTTCATTTCATCGGACATTATGTTTTGTTCTTTTTGTTTTTTCATTGCTCGGGTTTGGACGCGTCGGACATTTATTTCCTTCAAATCATTAATGTCAAGTTGTATTCTTGATAACGCGTCGGGTCCGTTATTTCCTTTTCCTTTAATGTATTTGACTTCGAAATCGAATTCCTCTAAATCTAACCTCATTCGTGTTAGTTTAGATGATGGGTTTTTCATGCCAAAAAGATATGTTAAGGGTCGATGGTCTGTTCTTATTGTGAATTTTCTGCCATAAACATAAGGCTTAAAATGTATAATTGCCCAATGTATTGCTGCGAGTTCCTTTTCAATTACTGACTTATTTTTTTCTCCGGCAGTAAATGTTTTACTAGCGTATGCGATTGGGTGTTCTGTTCCGTCGACACTTTGTGATAAGATTGCTCCACATGCAGCATTCGAGGCGTCTGTGGAAATGGTGAATTGGGTTTTGAAATCAGGGTGCTGCAGTATTATTGGGGATATCAAACTTGATTTGAGAGCATCGAAAGATTTTTGTTGGATTTCTGCCCATTCGAATTTTGTGTTTTTCCGGAGTAGTTTGTTTAACGGTAGTGCTATTTCTGCAAAGTTGGGGATGAAACGGCGGTAATAATTACAGAATGCTACGAATCGTCTGACTTCGTCGGCGTTTTTTGGGATAGGATAATTTTTAACTACCTCGTATTTTGAACTGTCTGGGCTTATGCCTTGTGCTGATATTCGATGTCCAAGATAGGTGACTTCGGTTTGGAAAAATTTGCATTTTTCAGGATTTAATTTGAGATTACGCTCTCGTAATCTGTTAAATACTGTTTGTAAGTTTTTTATATGGTGTGACTGTGAACATCCGACGACTATGATGTCGTCAATGTACAGAAAGGCTATTTCCGGTGGTAGACCCGTCATGGCGATGGTCATCATCCTTTGGAAACTATTTGGACTTATATTAAGTCCGAAAGGAAGTCGTGTGTACTGGTAGTGACCTTGGTTAGTTGAAAAAGCTGTGAACTTTCTAGAAGATTCCTCTAATGGTATTTGGTGGAATCCGGACATAAGGTCAAGTGTAGAGAAGTATTTGGCTCGGCCCATTTGGTCGAGTATCTCTTCTATACGCGGTAAGGGAAATTTATCTGCCAGAACTTTTTTATTAAGATTCCTAAAATCAACTACTAAACGCCATTTTTTATTTTGGTTGTTGGATTTTTTGGGTACTAGTAGTATTGGAGAATTAAAGTGAGAAACAGAGTTCTCTATTATTCCGTCTACTAGCATTTTGTCTACCTGCCTATTAATCTCGGTTTTGTGTGCTTCTGGTATTCGGTAGTTTTTTGTGTATACTGCTCTATTATCAGTTAGTTCTATATTTTGTTTGTAGAAGTTATTGGTTGTTAGAGGTTCACTTTCTAACGCAAATATGTCTTCATATTCTCGGCATAATTCTTCGAATTGAAGTTTGGCGTAGTTTGGAATGCTGTTTAAGTTTAATTTGGAGATAGCTTGTTCTGTTCTTTTTGATTTTATTGTGTCTGTATTAATGACGTTAAAGTCTGAGAGGTGTTGTGTTATTATGTCGGAATGTTGTAGTGTGGTGGTTTTGTTTGTAGTGTTTAGTATCCTGACTAGTGGGTAATTTTGTGAAGTTACTGATCCTGCAATGAATATGCCTGGGTGGATTTCTTGTCCAATGATTACCATATCATTGGCACCTTCTTGTTTTTTAACCTTGAACTTTCTTATTATTTCACATCGGGGTGGTATGATAATAGAATTTTCGGATGGACCATTCAGTATTGGGATCTCTGCCGAACTTTCAGGTGTGTTTAATGTAAGGGTCCACGTATCATAATCGATAGTGGTCTTGAATTTTGTTAGGAAATCTAGTCCTAAAATTGCATCAGCCCCGAGGGAGAAATCATCTTCTACTATCTGGAATAAATGTTCGACCGCAAACTGGTCGTTAAAATGTAATTTTGTGTATGTTGCCCCAATCGACTGCCTCTTAGTATCCGTAACCCCTTGGATAATACAAGTGTTTTTAGGATAGTAAAGTTGGTCTTTATTAATTTTTCCCCTCTTGAATATGGATATTTCTGCCCCTGTGTCTACAATCAGAGTACATACTGACCCGCACATGTCGACATACGCTTTAATAAAGTTTGTTAAGGATAGGTTTAGGCAATGTATTCTTGGCTTGAATTCGTCGCAGCCCCCAACCGTGTTGTTTCTTCCTCTGGTTGGGGGGCTTGATATTCCCCCGATTCGAAGTAGTTTACATTTCTTCTTTGATTATAGGTATTATTATTATTTGCTCGCAGATTATTCTGGTAGCGACTACTGTTATTTGGTGCAGCATCACCGAAATATCTTTTATCGCGGTGGTTATATTGATTTCGTGGGTGGTTTTGTCTATTATTGGCTGCCATATTTCTATTGTACTGTTGTTTGGGCCAGCGCTCCCTGTTCCTGTTAAAATTATTTTGATTGTTGAACCCTTGCGTATTATTATAATGAAACTTTCTTGATGGGTTGGTATTATAATGCAGGACACTGCTTGGCTGCGGCTTATCTACTGCTATTGCCTTCGCTGCTAATTCTGAAAGTGTTCCTAGGCTACTAGCTTTTAGTATAATCGCTGTTTCTGTATTGGCAACATTGTTCATAAATGACTGTATTGAAAATTTTTCGGCCAATTTTTCAGCTGCTTCTCCAGCTGCTACTTTCTCTGTTATAAAGGCTCTAGTCAGCTGGCCTGATAGATTTTCTATCTGATTGGAAAAGTCTGCAAGTTTTCTGTTACCTTGCTGGCATGATCGCAGTTGTGCCAGAATAGCATCTGACGATAATTTTGCCGAAAATTTTTCTTTTAATTTGGCTTTGATCGTTGATACTGTATTTGTGCCCTCCGATATTACGTACTTGGCTTTTCCAGTTATACGTGTCTTGATGAATTTGATCATGATGGTTTTATGTTCGTTTGCTGTTAACTCGTCTAGTAGTTCCATAGACTCGATAAAAGAATCAGTTTCATCCAGCTTTCCATCGTAGGGTTGTATGAGCGATGTAGCTGTTTTTATGTCAAAACCCATCTTTGTTTGTTTTTGTGTATTTATGTTTTCTAAGATTTTGTTTGCTATACTTTCAATTTCTTCGTAGATAACTTTTATCTTCAATATTGTTTCGACGTCCGCTTGTTTAAGTGCGTTTTCTTTTGCCTTGGCACAGAGTTGATTTGTTAACTTTTCTTTCTCTTGCAGAGTTTTCTCAGAATATGGACGGTTTTTACTTTTCTTAAAATTGTCCAGAATATTTTCTAGTTCGTCCTTAATCTTTATAAGTGCTTCCATTTATCAGACGGTTGATATGTTTAATTTTGCTGGGGTACTGAGGTATCTTTTCCTTAAACCCCTCCTATGATCTTTGTACAGTATGTATACAAATTCAATGATTTTAATTGCAACCAATATGCATAAAATTATTATTATCTGATTATTCTCGACCGAAACTGTATCCTCTATAATTAGATTATTAACAATTTCCCCGTTGTTATCTGAAGTTTTGGATTGCGTTTTACCCATTACTGAAAATGTTTCGCTTATTTCCAACAACTTCAAGCAAACAGCAAAAGAAAAAAATTTTTTTTTTTTTTTTTTTTTTTTTTACATATTAATTATTTAATTATTATTATACCTTTATACTACGCTACTTCTACTTTATATTTTAAAAAAAAATAAATTTTAAATTAGATCATTAAACCCTTATCTCTTCCTTTTGATGACGTTCAGTTGTTTTTTTGTCAATATTATTAGTTTGTTGTATTTTTCCCGTTCCTCCTCAGTTGCTGCTAACTCGACAAGTACCTTGTAATTTTGAAGTTCCTGTGCAATTTTTTGTCTCTTGCCTCCTCTTTTTCGTGGTTTTGTCTCCTGAGTTTTTACACTGCTTGTGTTTCTGCTTCTATACTCCTCGATGGTGATTCTTTTTGGACCCGCTTCGTATGGTGGAGGATTTTCGTTGTCCAGCCTTGATTTGGGGATGTACGGCGTCGGCTTCTTATTTACTGGATACAGTGTTATGCCTTCTATATTCCTCTCTGGTATCTTCTTAGTTTCTTCAATAGTCTTGAAAATGTGATTGAAGATGGCATCTATCTCGTTCATACTAAAATTTCTTCTGATTGGTACTGGTAGTGGATGTAGTCGTCTTCGCAGTTTTTTGGTGGTTGTTACTATGTCACCGTATAAGTTTCTATTATTTATGAAAATTCCCAGCTGCACTTTTGATGATGATATTATGGTCTGCAGATTCGCAAAGTTACAAATTTCGCAGTTTCTACGATGTCACGGTCGCCATGTAGTATCTTTTATAATTTTTAAAGAAAAACCTGGGAGCAGTCGTGTGACTTTGACTCCACTGGAGCGGCTATTAACAGCTCAGACTCCGAGATAAAATGGGGGTATGAATAGTAGGAGCAGCTGTACCGCTTAGTACTCCTATGTGGAATAATACACGACGGTTTGTAACTTTCTCGATAAATCAAGAGAACTGAATGAATTCAATTTATTGATCGTTCTTAGCCTATATATACATAATTAGTAACCTATGGTACCCTATTCTTACTATTCTAAATGCTGACGCTGGGCGAGTAAGCAATGTGCATAAAATTATGATGACATGCATTTACGCGTGAAACCCCTTGACGATGAATCGTTTGGGTCAGTGGTGCAATCGCTTGCTTGTTGCAAATAAATGTATGTCATTATTATCATCAATTATTTTCGATTATGAATGGTGTTGTAATAAATTTGTGCTGATTAATTTTAGCGTTTTACATTTGTTGTGAAATTTGTGTTTACAGCTTTTTAGTGTTGTTTGTATTTATGGTATTAAATGTATATCACACAATTTGGTCTGTTTCAAGCATCTACGGCAGGCAGAAGACCAAGCCGTGCCGATGACTGTAAGGTTCTCTGCTAACAAGAAACGCTCCTTCTTCTTCCTTTTTCTTTTTGCAAACCACTGCAGGCGTACACAGGTTCGATTCGTTTCGAACAAACCTGGTTTTTAAATTTTTTTTCCCCAATAATTTGATTTTTTTTTTCATTTTTAATTTAATTTCTTTGTTCCTTTTTTTCATTTGATTTTCAAGCCACTCAAGTTCGCTATGTGGGACCTGTTGATGAGTCAAAACCAAGACTTGAAACTTGCCACCGAAAATCAAATGGGTTGTGTGCCGAAATAACAAATACGGAATTTTTTAGCTTTTGCTATATACCGGAGAATCTGAAAAAGTGCCATCTTGAACAAATATAAGTTTGCCCCGGCAAAAAATCTTAAAGGGAAACCTCTAATTTTGCTTCTTCCTCCTTGGTGGAATACAGGGGTTTTTGCTTAATGTAATTCACACCCAGAATTTATTCTGAGTTTATACGAGATGAGATCTATTTGATATTTTTCAAGCGTCTACGGAAGGATGAGAATCAAGCCGTACCGATGAGTGTATGGCTTACTGCTAATAACCCTTCTTCTTCTTCTTCCTTTTTCTGTTTTCAGTCCACTGCAGGCGTACACAGGTTCGAATCATTTCGAATAAATCTGGTTTTTAAATTCTTTTAATAAATTTTTTTTTTATTTTTCTCAAATTTTTGGTTTTCTTTTCATTTTTTCAATTTTTTCTTTGTTCTATTTTTTCATTTGTTTCGTAAGTCACTAAATTCCGCTATTTGGGACCTGCTGATGAGTCAATACCAAGACTTGAAACTTGTCACCCAAAATCAAATGGGTTGTGAAATCAAATAACAAATAAACAAATTTTTTAGTTTTTGCCATATACCGGAGAATCTAAAAAAAAATGTCTTCTTGAACAGATATAAGTTTTCCCCGGGATAAAATCTCAAAGAAAAATCTCTGATTTTATTTCTTCCTCCTTGGTGGAATATAGGAGTTTTTGCCTCATATAGGTAATTCACACCCAGAATTTATTCTGAGTTTATATGAAATGAGATCAAATGATGACTGTAAGGCTTTCTGCTAACACGAAACGCTTCTTCTTCTTCCTTGTTTTTTTCTCAGCCCACTACGGGCGTACACAGGTTCGATTCGTTTCGAATAAATTTGGTTTTTAAATTTTTCTTTTATTTTTCTCAATTTTTGTGTTTCTTTTTCAATTTTTCATTTCTTTTCTTTGTTCTATTTTTTCATTTGCTATTAAAAGCACTCAACTTCGCTATTTGGGACCTGTTGATTAGTCAGAACCAAAACTTGAAACTTGTTACCCAACATCAAATGGGTTGTGAGATGAAATAACAAATAAAAATTTGTTGAGTTTTTGCTATCTACCGGTGAATCTACAAAAAAAAATGCCTTCTGAACAAATATAAGTTTGCCCCCGTAAAAAATCGTAAAGAGAAATCTCTAATTTTGTTTCTTCCTCCTTGGTGGAATATAGGAATTTTTGCCTCATATAATGTACACCCAGAATTTATTCTGAGTTTATATGAGATGAGATCAATTTGGTCTGTTTCAAGCGGCTACGGCAGGCAGAAAACCAAGCCGTGCCGACGAGTGTAAGGTTTTCTGCTAAGAAGAAACGTTTCTTCTTCTTCCTTGTTTTTTTTCCAGCCCACTACGGGCGTACACAGCTTCGATTCGTTTCGAATAAACCTGGTTTTTAAATGTTTTTTTTATTTTTCTCAATTTTTGTGTTTCTTTTTTTCATTTCTGTTCTTTGTTCTATTTTTTCATTTGTTTTTAAAAATACTCAATTTCGCTATTTGGGTCCTGTTGATTAGTTAAAACCAAGACTTGAAACATGTTACCCAACATCAAATGGGTTGAAAGATGAAATAACAAATAAAAATTTGTTGCGCTTTTGCTATATACCGACGAATCTACAAAAAAAATGCCTTCTTGAACAAATATAAGTTTGCCCCCGTAAAAAATTTTTAAAGAGAAATCTCTAATTTTGTTGCTTCCTCCTTGGTGGAATATAGAAGTTTTTGCCTCATCTAATTCACAACCAGAATTTATTCTGAGTTTATATGAGATGAGATCAATTTGGTCTGTTTCAAGCGTCTACGGCAGGCAGAAAACCAAGCCGTGCCGATGAGTGTAAGGTTTTCTGCTAAAAAGAAACGTTTCTACTTCTTCCTTGTTTTTTTCTCAGCCCAATACGGGCGTACACAGGTTCGATTCGTTTCGAATATATCTGGTTTTTAAATTTTTTTAATATTTTTTTTTTTATTTTTCTCAATTTTTGTGTTTCTTTTTCAATTTTACGTTTCTTTTCTTTGTTCTATTTTTTCATTTGTTTTTAAAAATACTCAATTTCGCTATTTGGGACCTGTTGATTAGTCAAAACCAAGACTTGAAACTTGTTACCCAACATCAAATGGGTTGTGCGATGAAATAACAAATAAAAAATTTGTTGAGCTTTTGGTATATACCGGCGAATCTATTAAAAACAAATGTCCTCTTGAATAAATATAAGTTTGCCCCGGCCAAAAACCTTAAAAGGAAATCTCTAATGTTGTTTCTTCCTCCTTGGTGGAATATAGGAGTTTTTACATTATATAATTCCCACCCAGAATTTGTTCTGAGTTTATATAAGATGAGCTAAATTTGATATTTTTCAAGCATCTACGGCAGGGAGAAAACCAAGCCGTACCGATGAGTGTGAGGTTTTCTGGTACAAGTAACGGTTCTTCTTCTTCCGCGTTTTTTCCAGCCCAGAACGGGCGTACACAGGTTCGATTCGTTTCGTTTTATTTTTCTCAATTTATGTGTTTCTTGTTCATTTTTTCATTTCTTTTCTTTGTTCTATTTTTTCATTTGTTTTTAAAAATACTCCATTTCGCTTTTTGGGACCTGCTGATAACTTGAAACTTGTCACACAACATCAAATGTGTTGTGAGATGAAATAACAAATAAACATTTTGTTGGATTTTGCTATATTCCGGAGAATCTAAAAAACAAAATTCCCCGGTAAAAAATCTTAAAGAGAAATCTCCAATTTTGTTTCTTCCTCCTTGGTGGAATATAGGAGTTTTTGCCTCATATAATTCACACCCAGAATTTATTCTGAGTTTATATGAGATGAGATCAATTTGGTCTGTTTCAAGCATCTACGGCAGGCAGAAGACCAAGCCGTGCCGATGACTGTAAGGTTTTCTGCTAAAAAGAAACGTTTCTACTTCTTCCTTGTTTTTTTCTCAGCCCAATACGGGCGTACACAGGTTCGATTCGTTTCGAATAAATCTGGTTTTTAAATTTTTTTTTTATTTTTCTCAATTTTTGTGTTTCTTTTCATTTTTTCATTTCTTTTCTTTGTTCTATTTATTCATTTGTTTTTAATAATACTCAATTTCGCTATTTGGGACCTGTTGATTAGTCAGAACCAAAACTTGAAACTTGTTACCCAACATCAAGTGGGTTGTGAGATGTAATAACAAATAAAAATTTGTTGAGCTTTTGCTATATACCGGCGAATCTACAAAAAAAAAATGCCTTCTTGAACAAATATAAGTTCGCCCCGGTAAAAAATTTTAAAAGAAATCTTTAATTATGTTTCTTCCTCCTTGGTGGAATATAGGAGTTTTTGCCTCATATAATGCAAACCCAGAATTTATTCTGAGTTTATATGAGATGAGATCAATTTGGTTTGTTTCAAGCGGCTACGGCAGGCAGAAAACCAAGCCGTGCCGACGAGTGTAAGGTTTTCTGCTAAGAAGAAACGTTTCTTCTTCTTCCTTGTTTTTTTTTCAGCCCACTACGGGCGTATACAGCTTCGATTCGTTTCGAATAAACCTGGTTTTTAAATGTTTTTTTTATTTTTCTCAATTTTTGTGTTTCTTTTTTTCATTTCTGTTCTTTGTTCTATTTTTTCATATGTTTTTAAAAATACTCAATTTCGCTATTTGGGTCCTGTTGATTAGTTAAAACCAAGACTTGAAACTTGTTACCCAACATCAAATGGGTTGAAATATGAAATAACAAATAAAAATTTGTTGCGCTTTTGCTATATACCGACGAATCTACAAAAAAAATGCCTTCTTGAACAAATATAAGTTTGCCCCCGTAAAAATTTTTTAAAGAGAAATCTCTAATTTTGTTTCTTCCTCCTTGGTGGAATATAGGAGTTTTTGCCTCATCTAATCAACAACCAGAATTTATTCTGAGTTTATATGAGATGAGATCAATTTGGTCTGTTTCAAGCGTCTACGGCAGGCAGAAAACCAAGCCGTGCCGATGAGTGTAAGGTTTTCTGCTAAAAAGAAACGTTTCTACTTCTTCCTTGTTTTTTTCTCAGCCCAATACGGGCGTACACAGGTTCGATTCGTTTCGAATATATCTGGTTTTTAAATTTTTTTAATAAATTTTTTTTTTATTTTTCTCAATTTTTGTGTTTCTTTTTCATTTTTTCGTTTCTTTTCTTTGTTCTATTTTTTCATTTGTTTTTAAAAATACTCAATTTCGCTATTTGGGACCTGTTGATTAGTCAAAACCAAGACTTGAAACTTGTTACCCAACATCAAATGGGTTGTGCGATGAAATAACAAATAAAAAATTTGTTGAGGTTTTGCTATATACCGGCGAATCTATTAAAAACAAATGTCCTCTTGAATAAATATAAGTTTGCCCGGCCAAAAATCTTAAAAGGAAATCTCTAATGTTGTTTCTTCCTCCTTGGTGGAATATAGGAGTTTTTACATTATATAATTCACACCCAGAATTTGTTCTGAGTTTATATAAGATGAGCTAAATTTGATATTTTTCAAGCATCTACGGCAGGGAGAAAACCAAGCCGTACCGATGAGTGTGAGGTTTTCTGGTACAAGTAACGGTTCTTCTTCTTCCGCGTTTTTTCCAGCCCAGAACGGGCGTACACAGGTTCGATTCGTTTCGTTTTATTTTTCTCAATTTATGTGTTTCTTGTTCATTTTTTCATTTCTTTTCTTTGTTCTATTTTTTCATTTGTTTTTAAAAATACTCCATTTCGCTTTTTGGGACCTGCTGATAACTTGAAACTTGTCACACAACATCAAATGTGTTGTGAGATGAAATAACAAATAAACATTTTGTTGGATTTTGCTATATTCCGGAGAATCTAAAAAACAAAATTCCCCGGTAAAAAATCTTAAAGAGAAATCTCCAATTTTGTTTCTTCCTCCTTGGTGGAATATAGGAGTTTTTGCCTCATATAATTCACACCCAGAATTTATTCTGAGTTTATATGAGATGAGATCAATTTGGTCTGTTTCAAGCATCTACGGCAGGCAGAAGACCAAGCCGTGCCGATGACTGTAAGGTTTTCTGCTAAAAAGAAACGTTTCTACTTCTTCCTTGTTTTTTTCTCAGCCCAATACGGGCGTACACAGGTTCGATTCGTTTCGAATAAATCTGGTTTTTAAATTTTTTTTTTATTTTTCTCAATTTTTGTGTTTCTTTTCATTTTTTCATTTCTTTTCTTTGTTCTATTTATTCATTTGTTTTTAATAATACTCAATTTCGCTATTTGGGACCTGTTGATTAGTCAGAACCAAAACTTGAAACTTGTTACCCAACATCAAGTGGGTTGTGAGATGTAATAACAAATAAAAATTTGTTGAGCTTTTGCTATATACCGGCGAATCTACAAAAAAAAAATGCCTTCTTGAACAAATATAAGTTTGCCCCGGTAAAAAATCTTAAAAAGAAATCTTTAATTATGTTTCTTCCTCCTTGGTGGAATATAGGAGTTTTTGCCTCATATAATGCAAACCCAGAATTTATTCTGAGTTTATATGAGATGAGATCAATTTGGTTTGTTTCAAGCGGCTACGGCAGGCAGAAAACCAAGCCGTGCCGACGAGTGTAAGGTTTTCTGCTAAGAAGAAACGTTTCTTCTTCTTCCTTGTTTTTTTTTCAGCCCACTACGGGCGTATACAGCTTCGATTCGTTTCGAATAAACCTGGTTTTTAAATGTTTTTTTTATTTTTCTCAATTTTTGTGTTTCTTTTTTTCATTTCTGTTCTTTGTTCTATTTTTTCATATGTTTTTAAAAATACTCAATTTCGCTATTTGGGTCCTGTTGATTAGTTAAAACCAAGACTTGAAACTTGTTACCCAACATCAAATGGGTTGAAATATGAAATAACAAATAAAAATTTGTTGCGCTTTTGCTATATACCGACGAATCTACAAAAAAAATGCCTTCTTGAACAAATATAAGTTTGCCCCCGTAAAAATTTTTTAAAGAGAAATCTCTAATTTTGTTTCTTCCTCCTTGGTGGAATATAGGAGTTTTTGCCTCATCTAATCAACAACCAGAATTTATTCTGAGTTTATATGAGATGAGATCAATTTGGTCTGTTTCAAGCGTCTACGGCAGGCAGAAAACCAAGCCGTGCCGATGAGTGTAAGGTTTTCTGCTAAAAAGAAACGTTTCTACTTCTTCCTTGTTTTTTTCTCAGCCCAATACGGGCGTACACAGGTTCGATTCGTTTCGAATATATCTGGTTTTTAAATTTTTTTAATAAAATTTTTTTTTATTTTTCTCAATTTTTGTGTTTCTTTTTCATTTTTTCGTTTCTTTTCTTTGTTCTATTTTTTCATTTGTTTTTAAAAATACTCAATTTCGCTATTTGGGACCTGTTGATTAGTCAAAACCAAGACTTGAAACTTGTTACCCAACATCAAATGGGTTGTGCGATGAAATAACAAATAAAAAATTTGTTGAGGTTTTGCTATATACCGGCGAATCTATTAAAAACAAATGTCCTCTTGAATAAATATAAGTTTGCCCGGCCAAAAATCTTAAAAGGAAATCTCTAATGTTGTTTCTTCCTCCTTGGTGGAATATAGGAGTTTTTACATTATATAATTCACACCCAGAATTTGTTCTGAGTTTATATAAGATGAGCTAAATTTGATATTTTTCAAGCATCTACGGCACGGAGAAAACCAAGCCGTACCGATGAGTGTGAGGTTTTCTGGTACAAGTAACGCTTGTTCTTCTTCCGCGTTTTTTTCCAGCCCAGAACGGGCGCACACAGGTTCGATTCGTTTCGTTTTATTTTTCTCAATTTATGTGTTTCTTGTTCATTTTTTCATTTCTTTTCTTTGTTCTATTTTTTCATTTGTTTTTAAAAATACTCCATTTCGCTTTTTGGGACCTGCTGATAACTTGAAACTTGTCACCCAACATCAAATGTGTTGTGAGATGAAATAACAAATAAACATTTTGTTGGATTTTGCTATATTCCGGAGGATCTAAAAAACAAAATTCCCCGGTAAAAAATCTTAAAAATAAATTTCTAATTTTGTTTCTTCCTCCTTGGTGGAATATAGGAGATTTTGCCTCATCTAATTCACACCCAGAATTTATTCTGAGTTTATATGAGATGAGATCAATTTGATATTTTTCAAGCGTCTACGACAGGCAGAAAATCAAACCGTACTGATAAGTGTAAGGCTTTCTGCTAACCGAAACTCTTTTTCTTGTTCCTTTTTATTTTCTCAGCCCACTGCAGGCGTACACAGGTTCGATTCGCTTCGAATAACTCTGGTTTTTAAATTTTGCTAATCAATTTTTTTTTTATTTTTCTCAAATTTTTTGTTTCTTTTTAATTTTTTTCATTTCTTTTCTTTGTTCTATTTTGTCATTTGTTTTTCATGTAGCAAGATTTCGCTATTTGTGACTTGTTGATGAGTCAAAAACAAGACTTGAAATTTGCACCCAAAATCAAATGAGTTGTGAGATGAAATAGCAAATAAATTTTTTTTTTAGCTTTTGCCATATACCGGAGAATCTAAAAAAAATGGCTTCTTGAACAGATATAAGTTTTCCCCGGGAAAAAAATCTTAAAGAGAGATCACTAATTTTGTTTCTTCCTCCTTTGTGGAATATAGGAGTTTTTGCCTCATATAATGCGCACCCAGAATTTATTCTGAGTTTATATGAGAAGAGATCAATTTGATATTTTTCAACCGTCTACGGCAGGCAGAAAACCAAGCCGTACCGCTGACTGTAAGGCTTTCTGCCACCACGAAATGCTTCTTCTTCCTTGTTCTTTTTTCAGCCCACTGCAGGCTCGATTAGTTTCGAATAAATCTGGTATTTAAATTTTTTTAACAAATTTTTTTTTTATTTTTTTCAATTTTTTTGTTTCTTTTTCATTTTTTCATTTCTTCTCTTTGTTCTATTTTTTCATTTGTTTTTAAAAATACTCAGTTTTGCTGTTTGGGACCTGTTGATGACTTGAAACTTGTCACGCAACATCAAATGGGTCGCGAGATGAAAAAACAATTAAAAATTTTGTAAGCTTTTGCTATAATACCGGAAACCTAAAAAACAAATTGTCACGTAAAAAATTTAAAAATAAATCTTTAATTTTGTTTCCTCCCCCTTGGTGGAATATAGGAGTTTTTGACTCATATAATTCACAACCAGAATTTATTCTGAGTTTATATGAAATGAGATCAAATTGATATTTTTCAAACGTCTACGGCAGACAGAAAACCAAAATGTACCGATGACTGTAAGGCTTTCTACTAACACCACACGCTTCTTCTTCTTCCTTTTTCTTTCTTCAGCCCACTGCAGGCGTACACAGGTTCGAATCATTTCGAATAAATCTGGTTTTTAAATTATTTTAATAATTTTTTTTTTATTTTTCTCAAATTTTTTGTTTCTTTTTCATTTTATCATTTCTTTTCTTTGATCTATTTTTTCATTTGTTTTTCAAAATATTCAATTTCGCTATTTGGGTCCTGTTGATCAGTCAAAAACAAGACTTGCAACTTGTCATTCAAAACAAATGGGTAGTGAGATGAAATAACAAATAGCCAATTTTTTAGCTTTTGCCATATACCGGAGAATCTATGAAAAAAATGCCTTCTTGAACAGATATAAGTTTTCCCCGGGAAAAAATCTTAAAGAGAAATCTGTAATTTTGTTTCTTTGCTTTTGCCTCATATAATTCACACTCATAATTTATTCTGAGTTTAAGTATATGAAATGAGATCAATTTTATATTTTTCAAGCATCTACGGCAGGCAGAAAACCAAGCCGTACCGAGGAGTGTAAGGCTTTCTGCTACCACGAAATGCTTCTTCTTCTTTCTTGTTCTTTTTTCAGCCCACTGCGGACGTACACAGGCTCGATTCGTTTCGAATAAATCTGGTTTTTAAATTTTTTTAACAAATTTTTTTTTCAATTTTTTTTTGTTTCTTTTTCCTTTTTTCATTTCTTTTCCTTGTTCTATTTTTTTCATTTGTTTTTGAAAATACTCAATGTACCGCTAGTGGAACGTACACGCAAATTTGAAGTTAGTGAAACTGAAATGAATTCACTGGTAAATTTGGATCAAGGTCAGTGGTCGAATATCTTAACAAAAACAAACGCTGTTCACTACGTTTTAACTTTCAATAAATTATTACACTTAGTTCTTAAGATTATCCACTAATTACACCAAAATCAGATTCTGTATTTAAGTTGTTAGGTCAGAGATCCATACACACTAGAGAACACTTGTCACAGACTTAGAATATACGATTATCAAGAATAGTTATGTGGGATAAAACTCAATATATAAGTTTTGGGTCAGAGAATTTTTGTATCACACTGAAAGCACTTATTGGCAGAAAGTTGCAATATAAAGTCGTCAATATATATATATATGTAAAATTGATGTAGAATAAAGTCAAATTATGATATTTAATAAATATGCATCAGAAGAATATAATATGTAAATATATAATAAAATAGATGTATGAATAAATATTATTTTGTTACAAGTGACTGGTACTCACCGATTTACAACGTGACGCAGGAGGGTTGGCTTTAAGCTAACGTTAAGACCCTTTTGTTAGCCATGGGTTAGAACAATTCTTTATTCCCGTCGAGACCAGAAATAAAGTGTTAATGTTAGTCAGATACTATCTCAGTCGAGACCCGAGATAATATTCTTTAAGTCAGTCGAAACCCGGCTTAAAGTGTTATCTGATCTTTAGTCAAGACCCGAAATATGATGCGTTTATTCCCGTCGAGACCAGAAATAATGTTAGTAAATATCTTAGCTTCAGTCGAGACCCGAATTAAGATGTGTTTATTCCCGTCGAGACCAGAAATAATTGTTAGTAAATATCTTATCTTCAGTCGAGACCCGAAATAAGATGCGTTTATTCCCGTCGAGACCAGAAATAATGTTAGTAAATATCTTAACTTCAGTCGAGACCCGAATTAAGATGTGTTTATTCCCGTCGAGACCAGAAATAATGTTAGTAAATATCTTAACTTCAGTCGAGACCCGAATTAAGATGTGTTTATTCCTATCTAGACCAGAAATAATGTTAGTAAATATCTTAACTTCAGTCGAGACCCGAATTAAGATGTGTTTATTCCCGTCGAGACCAGAAATAATTGTTAGTAGATATCTTAACTTCAGTCAAGACCCGAATTAAGATATCTTTATTCCCGTCGAGACCAGAAATAATTGTTAGTAGATATGTTAGTGTTTATTCCCGTCGAGACCAGAAAAAATTGTTAGAAGATATCTTAACTTCAGTTGAGACCAGAATTAAGATGTGTTTATTTCCGTCGAGACCAGAAATAATTGTTAGTAGATATCTTAACTTCAGTCGAGACCCGAATTAAGATGTGTTTATTCCCGTCGATACCAGACATAACCCTTTTCCAACTTGGGAATTTGTCAAGACTGGATTCTCTGTGGAATGGGGAAAGCCCAAGGATGACTTGAAAACCCGAATGCAGCTTATGTCAAGAAAGCGAAAGTCAGGAGAATCATTCTCTATGTACCACCATCACCTAGTACTGCTTCGAGACAAATTGCAGAACTCCATGCCAGACCAAGAATTCTTGGAAATCGTCAGGTCCAATCTACTGCCTGAGATTCAGGAAAAGATCTATCTGCACACTACCTATAACATCAGTCAGTTAAGATTACTGGTCACTCAGATTCAAGCTACGCGATTGCGCATTGCGACTGCTAGTGGCTTGAGCACGTGTCGACGTCAGCGAGTGAGTGAAATTGAGGAAGCAGCAGAGTTCTGCCTTGACGTGCCCATGTTACCTAGATGTGATAATAGCTTGCAAGACATATCAGCTACTAAAAACAGACCCGCGGCGATTGCTGGAATTGTGATCAGCAAGGCCACTATTATCAAGAGTGTTTACAGGAGAGACAACAAGTGTTTTGCTATGGATGTGGACGCAAAAATGTCTTTAAGCCAAAATGTATGCACTGCTTGCCGAAAAACGAGAGACGGGTCGGGAATCCCAACACCTTTTCTCGAACAGTTTCAACGTCTCGAACAACAACAGCTCCAAAGAATCCAGTTCAATCGTTGAACAGGGAGGACGATCCGCTAAATCAGCAGACATAAATAACTAATCATTGGACTGTCCGTTAATAACACTCAGTGACTCTGGTGATATCGATCATTCATCTGACAGTCACACGGCTTCTAACAATCCTTTGGTAAAAGCAGGGAACCTGATTGACTTCTCTGCAGATCTTCAAGCTCCAGTCTCCACCTGTAGGGAGCCCACGACACTACTAGACACGTCTCTGGAAGAGTCTTTATTTTTCGACGTTCCTATAAAACCAGCAGCACTTTTCACTGGCAATGTTACTGAGCAGGAGTTTCGGTCTCCTGTCGTTTCTGTATTAAAACGGCCATCAAGCTCTCTTATGACGAGTGGGCGTGACCCTGTTTTATACCCGCTGATGCCTTATCATACGCGTCTGAAAAACTACAATGCAGTACGAGACCGTATCTTCTCCTCAGTAGATGAGTTAGCGGAAATTATATATCCTGACCTGGACCTTGGGCCAAGAAAGAAACGATCGACCGTTCGTTGGCGGGAATACTGTCGACGAATGAGACAGGAAGGAAAGAAACTGGCACACATTTCCGTGTCGATGCCAGGCAAAATTTGATCGTTTGCCGAAGTGAGACTGCTCGTGCGAACTGAGACTGAATTACTTGATAGTGGTGCCGGTATCAGTATTCTAGGCCAGGCAGCTCTACAGAAGCTTGCAGAAGACGAAGTCGAATGGAAGAGGTATCGGACACAGGTACAAGTACCTAATGGTGCCATGACGACTGTGCATGATCATGTGAACTTGGATATTACTTTCCGTGATAAGACCCAAATTGTGCATATTTACGTGGTTCCTGGGCTCACACAAGCACCATATCAAGGAATAGACTTCTGGCGTCTACTTGGGTTGGCTGCAGATGTCCTAGGTATAGTTGCAGAAGTGACACCAAGTCAAATAGCTACCCCTGACACAGATTGCTATGTTCTTTCTGTTCTAGAACACCAACGTCTAGATAAAACCAATCAGCTCTTTCCTTCTTTTGCCTCATTGGGCTTAGAAAAAACATATCTTTTCAGTCACAGGATTGAAACGAATGACGCAACTCCGATAAAACAGCGCTTTTATCCGATATCACCGGCGGTATAGAGTTTGATGGATGCCGAATTAAGACGGATACTATCGCTGGTTGTGATAGAAAAGAGCCAAAGTCCTTGGCGCTCTCCAGTTGTACTAGTGCGGAAGCCTGCGGAGATTCGGTTTTTTTTTGACGCCAGGAAGGTCAACTCCGTTACTAAGAAGGACGCCTATCCACTGTTGCAGATAGATGCACTTCTGAGTTGACTTCCTCCGGAAAACTACAGCACAAGCCTGGACCTCACAGACGCTTTCTGGCAGATCCCACTAGACACTGAGTCCAGAGAGAAGACCGCGTTTACAGTACCTGGTCATCCTCTCTATCAGTACACCGTGATACCATTCGCCCTTTGCTATGCTCCAAAAACTATGTGCCGCCTCATGGATAAGGTCATTCCTTTCGATCTTCGTGAGAATGTCCTCGTTTACTTGAACGATATATTGATTCTGTCATCAGACTTTGACTCTCATCTCACATTGCTAGCCCATATAGCGGATTATTTAAGGAAAGCTGGCCTCACTATCAACGTTGAGAAGAGAACGTTTTGAATAATGGAGGCTAAATACTTGGGTTTTATTGTCGGGAAAGGAGGAATCAGAACTAACCCAGATAAGATTTCATCCAAAGTTGATTATCCGTCACCTAAAACTGTTCGGCTAGCCCAACGCCTACTAGGTATAGCGGTATGGTATAGACAGCTCATCCCGAACTATGCTAATTTAACTGCCTCCATAACTGATACTTTGAGGAATCTAAGTCAGTTCCAATGGACACCTGAAGCCCAGACGTCTCTGAAAATACTAAAACAGGAACCTACCTCTGCTCCGCTATTGGTGAGTCCAGATTTCACCAAGCCGTCCGTTATAAAGTATGATGCGAGCCAACATGGTATTGGTGGAATGCTGCTTCAACTAAATGACGATGGCCACAAGAAGCCAATAGCCTACGTCTCGAAAAAGTTGAACTCAGCACAAAGAAATTATACAGTCACAAAGCAGGAATGTCTAGCTGCAATTTTAAGTGTACAGAAATTCCGGCCATTCATAGAACTTATGCTTCGAAGTCTCTAATTTTGTTTCTTCCTCCTTGGTGGAATAAAGGAGTTTTTCCATCATATAATTCACACCCAGAATTTACTCTGAGTTTATATGAGATGAGATCAATCTGATATTTTGCAAGCGTCTACCGCAATCTGAAAACCAATATGTACCGATGAGTGGAAGGCTTTCTGCTAACACGATACGCTTCTTTTTCTTCCTTTTTATTTTTTCAGCCCACTGCGTGCGTACACATGTTCGATTCGCTTCCAATAAATCTTGTTTTTAATTTATTTTTTATTTTCCTCATTTTCTTGTTTCTTTTTCATTTTATCATTTCTTTTCTTTGTTCTATTTTTTCATTTGTTTTTCAAGTAACTCAACTACGCAATTTGGGACCTGTTGATGAGTCAAAACCAAGACTTGAAACTTGTCACCCAAAATCAAATGGGTTTTGAGATTAAATAACAAATAAAAAAAAATTTGCTTTTGCTATATACCGGAGAATTTAAAAAACGAAGTGCCTTGTTGAAAAAATATAAGTTTGGCCCGGTAAAAAATCTTAAAGCGCAAATCTCTAATTTTGTTTCTTCCTCCTTGGTGGAATTAAGGAGCTTTTGCCTCATATAATGCACACCAGGAATTTACTCTGAGTTTATATGAGATGGGATCAATTTGATATTTTCACGTGTCTACGGCAGGCAGAAATCCAAACCGTACCGGTGAGTGTAAGGCATCCCGCTAACACGAAACGCTTCATCTTCTTCCTTTTTCTTTTGTCAGCCCACAGCGGGCGTACACAGGTTCGATTTGTTTCGAATAAATCTGGTTTTTAAATTTTTTTTTATTCTGCTAAATTTTTATGTTTTTTTTTCATTTTTTTATTTCATTTCTGTGTTCTATTTTTTCATTTGTTTTTACGTCAGTCAATTTCGCTATTTAGGACCTGTTGATGGGTCAAAACCGAGACTTGAAACTTGTCACCCAAAATCAAATGGGTTGTGAGATTAAATAACAAATAACATTTTTTTTAGCTTTCGCTATATTCCGGAGAATTTAAATAAACCAATGCCTTATTGAACACATGTAAGTGTGCCCCGGTACAAAATATTAAGGAGAAATCTCTAATTTCGTTTTTGCCTGCTTGTGGCATATAGGAGTTTTCCCTCAAATATTTCACACCCAGAATTTATTCTGAATTTATTTGAGATGAGATCAATTTGATATTTTTCAAGCGTCTACGTAAGGCAAAAATCCAAACCGTACCGATGAGTTTAAGGCTTCCAGCTATCGCGAAACGCTTCTTCTTCTTTTTCTTTGTTCCTTTTCAGCCCACAACTAGCGTACACAGGTTCAATTCGTTTCGAATACATCTGGTTTTTAAATTTTTTTAAAATTTTTTTTTTATTTTTCTCAATTTTTGTGCTTCTTTTCATTTTTCTTTTCTTTTACTTGTTCTATTTTTTGATTTGTTTTTAAAAATACTCAATTTCGCTATTTAGGACCTGTTGATGAGTCAAAACCAAGACTTGAAACTTGTCACCCAACATCAAATGGGTTGTGAGTTTAAATAACAAATAGAAATTTTGTTAGCTTTTGCTGTATACCAGGGAATCAGAAACAAAATGCCCCGGTAAAAAATCTTAAAAAGAAATCTCTAATTTTGTTTCTTTCTCCTTAGTGGAATATAGGAGTTTTTGCCTCAAGTTATTCACACCCAGAATTATTTGATCTGCTTCAAGCGTCTACCGCAGGCAGAAAACCAAGCCATGCCGATGAGTGTATGGCTTTCTGCTAACACGAAGGGCTTCTTCTTATTCCTTTTTCTTTTTTCAGCCCACAGCGGGCGTACACAGGTTCGATTCGTTTCGAATAAATCTGGTTTTTAAATGTAATTTTTTTTTTATTTATCTCAATTTTTTTGTTTTTTTTTTCAATTTGTTATTTCCTTTCTTTCTTCTATTTTTTCATTTGTTTTTCAAGTTACTCAATATCGCTATTTGGGACGTGTTAACGAGTCAAAACCAAGACTTGAAACTTGTCACCTAAAATCAAATTGTTTGTGAGATTAAATAAGAAATAATAAATTTTTTATCTTTTGCTATATACCGGAGAATCTAAACAAAAATGCCTTGTTGAGCTAGTCACACATCTAAGCGATCCGTAGCAGCACGAGGTGGGCGCGAACTGTCTTCTGTATGGGTAGAAATCGAAACACGCCGAAGCCACCCAAATCGAGAGTCGAGAGAGTCCCCAAAAAAAAGGAAGAAGAAGAAAGTGTCTGAAGAAAGCGAAAGTGTAGTTAATATTCCAAAAAAAGGGAAAATAAAAGGAAAATCTTTGCGAGTTAGTGAAAGGAAATAAAATTGGGAAACGCAAAAGACTGCGTTGAAGAGAAGAAATTTAAAAAATAAAAAGCAAAAGAGATCAAATTAACTAGATCAGGAGCAGTTGAAGATTAACAGTGATTTGGAAAAAATAAAAAGGGAATTGGAGAAAAGCAAAGCGCAAGCAAGAGCGAAGAAGAAAATAAGAAAATTCAGCCAGGTACCTCTTAAAAGTATCATGCACAAAAATTTGAGGAAGGTTAGCAATTCGTTCGAAGCATTTCTGAAAGTTTTAGAGCTAAGCCAGGTAAACGCTGTCCCTAAATGAAGAAGACTGGTGTATCGTACTAGTATTGTGAAATCTACAACCACACGAGGTGAGGCGTAACGGTACTGCGTCCTATGGTACTTCGCATTAAAGTGTTCTTCTATCAAGTTATCATTCGCGCCGAACACAGTAAGATAAGCAAGTAAGTGACGTCTTGGATTTTCTGGATTCAACAAATCCTAAATTAAATCGTCAATTTACGATGGACACTGCTGGGTGGAAAAATTTCCATCGTGAAGATACGGCGACGGGCAGGTCCTCCTGTTACTCACAAAACATTATAGCAAAACGCTGCGCGACCCAAACAAGGCTGGAGAGGCCTCCTTCGTATTTCTGCGGTGAAGGATTAGGATTAGTTAAGTCCTTTTACAGGCAACGCAATGAAATAGATCAACATCCAGAATTCGAAATTTAATAAATAGCTTATGCGCTTGCGCGCCCTAACTTCCAGTGGTATTGCAGTAGATTACCAAAGGAGACTCACGAATCCTATAGTTACACGTGCTTATTTAATAATTTATACGTTTGTACGATGCGTAATGTGAGCCTTCATATTCATCTCTTATCGATATGTGCTATATATTTAAATAATGTTGAAAATTTAGAAGTTACCTCGCCACTGAATTATATCTAGATCTAACTATTAAACGTAGATAACAAATATTATTTTTACGAGCGTGGCCTTAGTTCGTTATTTAAAAACAATATTTCGGATATAATTCAAAAGTTCTTGCTTTATTTAACTTTACTGTTTACTCCCACAAATTCAAAAAAAAATATCAAATCAACTCTTTAGTTATTGCTAGTACTGTACTTCTAATTATCACAATCCTGTACACTACGTCATTAATTCTAGTCACTACTGAATACGGTCCATTGCAGGGTTGTTTTAATTTTGGAGAACGTCCCTTACGTCGTTTCGGGTTGTACAGTCAAACAAGGTCACCTTCATTAAATCCAGCAGCATAAACACGTAAGTCGTAGCGGGTCTTCATCCGATCAGTATTTATTGCTAATTTTGTTCTCGTGACCACGTGTACATCAGCTAATCGTTGTCTAAGTTCCGGTATATAATCGTCTGGTAACTTTTGTTCATCTCTGGGTGTATCAAACTTGAGGTCGCTAGGTAAACGCATCTCTGTTCCGAATATGACTTTTGCTGGTGTTTGTCCGGTTGTGTTGTGAACAGCTGATCGATAGGCCATTACGCACATGGGAATATTTTGATTCCAATCGCGTTGGTGCTAGTCGACTACTTTCTTTAGATGCTCGAACAATTTTCTGTTGAAGCGCTCTACCATGCCATCAGATTGTGGATGCAGAGGTGTTGTTCTGGTTTTTCTTATTCCCCTTTCTCTTGGAAAGTCCGTGATTCGAATTTCCGTCCTTGGTCCGACTGAAGTTCATCAGGCACACCAAATCTACTGACCCAAATCATTATAATTTGTTTCGTCACTTTGGTTGCCTCTTGATTACGAATTGCAAAAGCTTCAGGCTATTTACTGCAATAGTCAATAGCAAATAATATGTAACGGTTACCGCTACCCGTTTCTGCAAAGGGTCCAGTAATATCTTCGGCTATCCTCTCAAATGGGGCTCATACATCTGCGGAGCCACTCCTCCTCATCCTCTCGTATATGTAACTAATAAAACCGTTCTCGTATTCTGGAAATTGTTTTATTCACCCCCAATTGTCCTCCAGAGGATCCGTTTTGCATTTCTTCTAGAACGTCGCTGACCTTTGATGTTGGGGCGATTATCTGCATCCGAAATGACTCACCGCTAGTTGCCTCCCACTTACGTTTTAATATACCGCATTCAACGTGGAGGGAATTCCATTGAGCCCAGTAGCTCTTCAGCTTCTCACTCCTCTCCGAAATATCTTTCCATGTGGTCTTTCCATGTCTTCTTTCCAAGCAAGAATGGGTGATATGTCTGGGTCTTCTAGTTGTGCTGTTCGCAAGCTCTCGTTGTCCCAGCCTGTCGGTGGTTCCACCGTTATCAGCTGTATAGTTCCGTTTGTTTCTTTTTCTTCCCCCCGAACGCAATGTTTGCGTTCAACTTTGCATGGACGTCGTGAAAGTGGGTCTGCATTTCCATGCATACGTCCTCTTCGGTGTTGGATTTCAAAGCCATAAGTTTGCAGTCGCTCTATCCATTGCCACTTGCCCCTCAGGGTTGTTAAACTGCGAAAGCCATTTAAGCGCTGCATGGTCAGTGTGGAGAATAAATCTCTGCCCGTAGAGAAATTTATGGAAATGCTTGGTTGAGTTTACAATGGCAAGTTGCTCTTTTCTTGTAGCACAATAATTTCTCTCTGATTTGGAAAGTGCTTTGCTACAATAAGCTACTTGCACTTCTTGACCATCCTTCTCCTGTGAAAGCACTGCACCAATACCTACATTGCTGGCATCCGTGTCCAATATAAAAGTTTTTCCCAGCTTTAGATAGTGAAGCACTCTAGTTCCACAGGGTTGTTGCTTCAAATAATCAAAACTCTCGTTACATTTATCTGACTTATGAACGGTTTTCCTTTTTCTGTAAGTTGATGCAGGTTCCTTGCTATATCTGGAAAGCCTTTTACGAATCGCCTGTAGTGGGTAGCTAATCCAAGAAAACTCCTTAATTGATGTTTGTCCTTTGAAACTGGCCAATTTATGACAGCTGCTATGTTCTCTGGATCATTTCTTACTCCTTGTGATGAAACTATGTGCCCCAAATATTTTACTTCATTTTTAAATAGAGCGCATTTATTCGTACTGAGCTTCAGTTTCGCACATCTCAGCCTTTGCGTACGTCCCGTAAGTTGTCTCTATGTTCCTCGAATGTCCTTCCGATTACTATTATGTCATCTAAGTGGACCAGACATGTTTTCCAGGTTAATCCTCGTAAAACACATTCCATGAGTTGTTCGAATGTGGCTGGAGCATTACAAAATCCAAATGGCATAACTCTGAATTGCCAGAAGCCACTCCCAACTGAGAAAACAGTTTTCTCTCGGTCCTCGGGATGTATTTCCACTTGCCAGTAACCACCCTTCAAGTCTAGGGTGGAAACCATTGTGCTCCGGAAAGGGTGTCTAGTGTGTCATCAATCCTTGGTAACGGATAACTATCCTTTTCCATTACGTTATTTAGTTGCCGGTAGTCTACACAGAATCGGGTGCTGCCATCCTTTTTCCTGATCAGAACAACTGGAGATGTCCAAGGGCTATTAGGTTCTTCTATTATACCATGGAGTTTATCATATCTGCAATTTCTGATTGTTTTGCTAATGGTAGTCTTCGTGGTATCTGCCGAATGGGCCTAGAATCTCCTGTATTGATCCGATGCTGGACAAGATTTGTTTTACCGAAATCTTCATCATTCATTGTAAATAATTCCGAAGATTCATCGAGCACCTCTTTGACATCGTTGTATTGCTGTTCATTTAAGGCACTAGATGAAAGAAGTTTCTGAACCTTTTGAGTAATTGTTGGTATAGGTATTACTTCCTTAATATTACTACCATTATTCAAATTAACAATCTGATAAACGGGTTCACAATTTCCAATTATAGCACATTCTTTTAGTTGTACCTCATTTTCGGATGTGTTGAGCACTCTGACTTGAATTAATGTTGCACCTCCTGCTTTAACTAAAGTCTTACCTACAATGATGTTCGATGTAACTTTTGTAGCGATAGGTTTCACTAAATAGAATCGGCAGGTCACCATGTCATCAGTAAGCTTTGTCCATGCTACCGTCTCCGAGAATGCAGAGAGAGTATTATTCTCACATACCATCGTCCTGATTTTTGCAGGATAATTTGTTCCTCCTCCTAGTCTCATGGGAATTTCTATGTTGCCATATTTGAGTATTCGTTCTCCGACATCTAAATTTATTTTGTATGTGGTCATATAGTCTACTCCAAGAATGCATTCATCCATTATGTCTGAAACTAGGAAAGTGTGAGGAAATAGTAGTTCGCCTAGTTGAATATCCATACTTAGTTCTCCAGAAACTTTTGCTGCTGCTCCAGTTGATGTTGTTAGTAAAGATTTGGTGGGATTGTTAAGCCATTTGTTCTTGACAAGATCCGCTCTAATAATTGATCTTGAAGCTCCAGTGTCGATAGTGAAAACGCAGTCATTTTTCCCTACACTTCCTTATATAACAACACTGCTATTATTTCTCACCAACTGGGGTATCTGAATGATTACTTCGGGGCTGTCGACCCTACCAACCAACTTCTGACTCCCGAATTTGGTTTTTACATGTATTCCGACTCCTGAACAGGGAACTGATGCGACTAGTCACTGTTTGATTTCTAGTCTCTCGCCGAATAGCTTTCTCCCTGGCTCGACACCTTTGGCATTCTTTTCTGTCCTGCTCTTCTAGTGATTGCATTCGACGGCGTTTTCTGCGGTCCCTTTGGAGGTGTCCTGGTCTATTACAATTCCAGCATCGCAGAATACCGCGTGAAGAATTGCTCTGTGATGGCTGCATTCTATTACAAGTACATTCCTCCACCAAAATTTCTTTCACCCGTACTGCATTTCGAGAAGCTTGCCTGGCAGTTTCATACGCTTATGCATAGGCTAGTGCTTTTGCTGTTGATTTCTTTCCTGCTAGCCTTAACGCTTGTGTAAATTTTGATCTGCAAGAGCGTTCACAAATGCTTCTGTTGCCATTTCGTTAAGGAAATTCGCATTTCCGCTAGAGTATGAATGATAAGCTAATCTTTCCACATCAGCCTGCAGTTGTTGTAGTGACTCGCCATGCTTTTGGTTCCTGTTGCGTAACTGCAGGTGATATACTTACTGCATGTGCTCATCTCCATAACGTAATTCTATGGCTTGTACTAGTGAAATGTAATCGCGTTGCTTTTCAATTTGTATAATATGTAATAACTCTGACGCAGGACCTCGAAGTGCTAATACCAGAGCTGTAGCTTTGTCTGCAACGCTCCATCCATTTATTTCGGAAGCTGCCTCGAGTTGTCTCTTGGAAATATGCCACGAACTTTGTCCATAAAATATTGGAGAGTTCATTCTGCCTGTATTATTTCAATTCTTTCGTATCGAGGTCTTCGATGATTTAACCTTTCCAAATCAGCTTTAAAGTTATCAAGCTGCAACGTAACATTTTGTTGCACTTCCGACACTTGGTGTTTAACTTCCGACACTTGTTGGTGAACTTTCAACACTTCCTGCTGGATTTCTTCAATGTTCACATTTTGTGTGTCTAATGAATTTTTCAGAAAATTCTTCTGTTCCTCCAAACAAGTTTCTAGACAATTCTGTAAAGAAATCTTTTGTTCACCGCAACGGGAATCCAGAGAATTCTTTTGTTCCTCCAGATATTTCTTCTGCTTATCTGAACGGGATTCGAGAGAATTTTTTGTTCCTCAAAAGCATACCTTTGTTCGTCCAAACGGGCTTCTAGAGAATTGTTTTGTTCCTCAAAAGCAGTCTTTTGTTCCTCAAGAGCATTCTTCACTTGCAGGGTTGAAAGCTCCATTTTGGTCATTAAAATACCCAAAAGCTGTTCTATGTTCATCGCAGGCTCTTCTTCAGTTTCAGGTTCTTGTTGGAAAACGTATGTATCAGGATTCTTTTCTTCCTCTATCAAAGCTTGTCTAAGTAGCTCGACTAGAACATTCTTTAGACCTGTCGCTTGCATTGACCGCTTCCCCAACTCCACTTTCATTTCCTGTATGCGAAGCTCCTCTAGTTTACGTCCCATTCTTGCGTCTTATGTAATTCAGTCACAGTTTGATATAAAATTATCTTTCGGAATTTTTACACACGATTTTACAAAATTAACCACTCTTTGAATTTCAAAGTCAAATGCCACCGCTTTATTTCGCGATTTTATTTTAATTCTGACGGCAATTGTTACGATCGTGGCCTTAGTTCGTTATTTAAAACACAATATTTCGGATATAATTCAAAAGTTCCTTCTTTATTTAACTTTACTGTTTACTCTCACAAATTCACAAATAATTTTCAAATCAACTCTTTTGTTATCGCTAGTACTGTACTTCTAATTATCACAATCCAAATAGTTTACTTCGCTCACTTCACTGTCTGAAATAAGACTGCCTCGTGGATATGAGTAGCGCCATATTTATACACTACAAATTATCCTAGAACCTTCCCGAATATTCCGTTCTCCAAACCCAGTTTACTAATATGTCACTAACCTAGAGTTGTTTCCATTTCCAATAGATGCCGCTTGTATCACTTTGTGGCGCGTAACATTATAGTCACACCTTATCGGTCAATGATATACATATACCTTTTAAGCTACCAGCCAGGATTTGCGAATTTTATCGTTCTTTGAACTATTTATATACACAACTCGTATTTTTATGTTTATATGCAACATAACGTAAGCCATTATAGGCAAACTCTCCTTGAGTTATAGCAGGATTTTGTACTATCCGCGGCGTGTAATCGCTCGAATCCGTCGTAGGCTAGATTTAATCCCCACAAAAACATAACTTTAAACTTTTCAGAGCTACGCAAATAATATCAAAGGAAATAAACCTACCCCCAGCGAGCTCCTTCGAGGGACATGCCCGTGCGTAAGTTTGATCATTCTATTATATAACACTGTTTTATATCGCTGTAAATGTAAGTACCCCGACCATAATACTAGTGTTGCTGTTGTAAGCCCGGGGCGTCGTGCTTTGTTTTCCTTGAGAAGAACGCCCAGGCGGAGTCCAGCATCTATCGGAGCCTTTATCGTTTTTGTGTCTCTGAAATTAGTCTTTAATGGGGTTAATAAATGAAAATCACTCGATCGCGCGTTAATCTGTCGACTTTATTGTATTAACTTTTATAATTGTAATTAACTTCTTAAAACTTTTAAGCTTTTCAATGAGAATTATTTTAGAGATCACGAGACTCGACCGACTCCGATTGAGGAATTTACTAAACTCCCCGATTTGTGCCTTCGAGAATTATCATTTGCTCGCGTCTTTGCCTTATCAGCAAAATAATTTTCACACTTCGTCGCGACAACAGGATGTAATTCGACTCTTTAAAAAATGTTACCACAAGTGGAGAACGAAGGAGTAAACAAAAATTGATTACTTCTTGATAAAATTTGTATATTATACGCTGAGGAAAGAATTTTAAGTGTTCGTTGCGCACTTGAAAAAACGATATTTTGTATCGTGGGAAATGAGTTGTGAATTGCGTCGGTCAAGCACTGTCACAACCAATAAATTATGATTTGAGCTGAGTGCTGACCGAGCGCAATTACAACATTCCATCCCCCTAAGAAAAAGAAAATTTTTGGCTTAAGGACAAAAATTTTCTCGTAGATAAAAATTTCTTCTAAAATTTTTTTTTTTCAGCCGGTTGAGTCTCGCTTTAACAAAAATGTTGGATGTTACCAATGTGTAAAGCAAAGCAAGAATTAAAATTTTTCCTATCTTGCAAAAATTAAAGGTAAGTACATTATTTTTTTTTTTTTTTAAACTATGTGTTGTGAGATGAAATAACAAATAACAAATTTTTTAGCTTTTGCCATATACCGGAGAATCTAAAAAAAATGCCTTCATGAACAGATATAACATTTCCCCGGGAAAAAATTTTAAAGAGAAATCTCTAATTTTGTTTCTTCCTCTTTTGTGGAATATAGGAGCTTTTGCCTCATATAATTCACACTCATAATTTAGTCTGAGTTTAAGTATAAGAAGTGAGATCAATTTGATATTTATCAACCGTCCACGGCAGGCAGAAAACCAAGCCGTACCGCTGAGTGTAAGGCTTTCTGCTAACACGAAACGCTTCTTCTTCTTACTTTTTCTTTTTTCAGCCCACTGCGGGCGTACACAGGTTCAATTCGTTTCGTATAATTCTGGTTTTTAAATTTATTTTTTATTTTTCTCAAATTTTTTGTTTCTTTTTCATTTTATCATTTCTTTTCTTTGATCTATTTTTTCATTTGTTTTTCAAAATATTCAATTTCGCTATTTGGGTCCTATTGATCAGTCAAAAACAAGACTTGCAACTTGTCATTCAAAACAAATGGGTAGTGAGATGAAATAACAAATAGCCAATTGTTTAGCTTTTGCCATATACCGGAGAATCTATGAAAAAAATGCCTTCTTGAACAGATATAAGTTTTCCCCGGGAAAAAATCTTAAAGAGAAATCTGTAATTTTGTTTCTTTGCTTTTGCCTCATATAATTCACACTCATAATTTATTCTGAGTTTAAGTATATGAAATGAGATCAATTTTATATTTTTCAAGCATCTACGGCAGGCAGAACACCAAGCCGTACCGAGGAGTCTAAGGCTTTCTGCTACCACGAAATGCTTCTTCTTCTTTCTTGTTCTTTTTTCAGCCCACTGCGGACGTACACAGGCTCGATTCGTTTCGAATAAATCTGGTTTTTAAATTTTTTTAACAAATTTTTTTTTCAATTTTTTTTTGTTTCTTTTTCCTTTTTTCATTTCTTTTCCTTGTTCTATTTTTTTCATTTGTTTTTGAAAATACTCAATGTACCGCTAGTGGAACGTACACGCAAATTTGAAGTTAGTGAAACTGAAATGAATTCACTGGTAAATTTGGATCAAGGTCAGTGGTCGAATATCTTAACAAAAACAAACGCTGTTCACTACGTTTTAACTTTCAATAAATTATTACACTTAGTTCTTAAGATTATCCACTAATTACACCAAAATCAGATTCTGTATTTAAGTTGTTAGGTCAGAGATCCATACACACTAGAGAACACTTGTCACAGACTTAGAATATACGATTATCAAGAATAGTTATGTGGGATAAAACTCAATATATAAGTTTTGGGTCAGAGAATTTTTGTATCACACTGAAAGCACTTATTGGCAGAAAGTTGCAATATAAAGTCGTCAATATATATATATATGTAAAATTGACGTAGAATAAAGTCAAATTATGATATTTAATAAATATGCATCAGAAGAATATAATATGTAAATATATAATAAAATAGATGTATGAATAAATATTATTTTGTTACAAGTGACTGGTACTCACCGATTTACAACGTGACGCAGGAGGGTTGGCTTTAAGCTAACGTTAAGACCCTTTTGTTAGCCATGGGTTAGAACAATTCTTTATTCCCGTCGAGACCAGAAATAAAGTGTTAATGTTAGTCAGATACTATCTCAGTCGAGACCCGAGATAATATTCTTTAAGTCAGTCGAGACCCGGCTTAAAGTGTTATCTGATCTTTAGTCAAGACCCGAAATATGATGCGTTTATTCCCGTCGAGACCAGAAATAATGTTAGTAAATATCTTAGCTTCAGACGAGACCCGAATTAAGATGTGTTTATTCCCGTCGAGACCAGAAATAATTGTTAGTAAATATCTTATCTTCAGTCGAGACCCGAAATAAGATGCGTTTATTCCCGTCGAGACCAGAAATAATGTTAGTAAATATCTTAACTTCAGTCGAGACCCGAATTAAGATGTGTTTATTCCCGTCGAGACCAGAAATAATGTTAGTAAATATCTTAACTTCAGTCGAGACCCGAATTAAGATGTGTTTATTCCTATCTAGACCAGAAATAATGTTAGTAAATATCTTAACTTCAGTCGAGACCCGAATTAAGATGTGTTTATTCCCGTCGAGACCAGAAATAATTGTTAGTAGATATCTTAACTTCAGTCAAGACCCGAATTAAGATATCTTTATTCCCGTCGAGACCAGAAATAATTGTTAGTAGATATGTTAGTGTTTATTCCCGTCGAGACCAGAAAAAATTGTTAGTAGATATCTTAACTTCAGTTGAGACCCGAATTAAGATGTGTTTATTTCCGTCGAGACCAGAAATAATTGTTAGTAGATATCTTAACTTCAGTCGAGACCCGAATTAAGATGTGTTTATTCCCGTCGATACCAGACATAACCCTTTTCCAACTTGGGAATTTGTCAAGACTGGATTCTCTGTGGAATGGGGAAAGCCCAAGGATGACTTGAAAACCCGAGTGCAGCTTATGTCAAGAAAGCGAAAGTCAGGAGAATCATTCTCTATGTACCACCATCACCTAGTACTGCTTCGAGACAAATTGCAGAACTCCATGCCAGACCAAGAATTCTTGGAAATCGTCAGGTCCAATCTACTGCCTGAGATTCAGGAAAAGATCTATCTGCACACTACCTATAACATCAGTCAGTTAAGATTACTGGTGGCTAGTGGCTTGAGCACGTGTCGACGTCAGCGAGTGAGTGAAATTGAGGAAGCAGCAGAGTTCTGCCTTGATGTGCCCATGTTACCTAGATGTGATAATAGCTTGCAAGACATATCAGCTACTACAAACAGACCCGCGGCGATTGCTGGAATTGTGATCAGCAAGGCCACTATTATCAAGAGTGTTTACAGGAGAGACAACAAGTGTTTTGCTATGGATGTGGACGCAAAAATGTCTTTAAGCCAAAATGTATGCACTGCTTGCCGAAAAACGAGAGACGGGTCGGGAATCCCAACACCTTTTCTCGAACAGTTTCAACGTCTCGGACAGCAACAGCTCCAAAGAATCCAGTTCAATCGTTGAACAGGGAGGACGATCCGCTAAATCAGCAGACATAAATAACTAATCATTGGACTGTCCGTTAATAACACTCAGTGACTCTGGTGATATCGACCATTCATCTGACAGTCACACGGCTTCTAACAATCCTTTGGTAAAAGCAGGGAACCTGATTGACTTCTCTGCAGATCTTCAAGCTCCAGTCTCCACCTGTAGGGAGCCCACGACACTACTAGACACGTCTCTGGAAGAGTCTTTATTTTTCGACGTTCCTATAAAACCAGCAGCACTTTTCACTGGCAATGTTACTGAGCAGGAGTTTCGGTCTCCTGTCGTTTCTGTATTAAAACGGCCATCAAGCTCTCTTATGACGAGTGGGCGTGACCCTGTTTTATACCCGCTGATGCCTTATCATACGCGTCTGAAAAACTACAATGCAGTACGAGACCGTATCTTCTCCTCAGTAGATGAGTTAGCGGAAATTATATATCCTGACCTGGACCTTGGGCCAAGAAAGAAACGATCGACCGTTCGTTGGCGGGAATACTGTCGACGAATGAGACAGGAAGGAAAGAAACTGGCACACATTTCCGTGTCGATGCCAGGCAAAATTTGATCGTTTGCCGAAGTGAGACTGCTCGTGCGAACTGAGACTGGATTACTTGATAGTGGTGCCGGTATCAGTATTCTAGGCCAGGCAGCTCTACAGAAGCTTGCAGAAGACGAAGTCGAATGGAAGAGGTATCGGACACAGGTACAAGTACCTAATGGTGCCATGACGACTGTGCATGATCATGTGAACTTGGATATTACTTTCCGTGATAAGACCCAAATTGTGCATATTTACGTGGTTCCTGGGCTCACACAAGCACCATATCAAGGAATAGACTTCTGGCGTCTATTTGGGTTGGCTGCAGATGTCCTAGGTATAGTTGCAGAAGTGACACCAAGTCAAATAGCTACCCCTGACACAGACTGCTATGTTCTTTCTGTTCTAGAACACCAACGTCTAGATAAAACCAATCAGCTCTTTCCTTCTTTCGCCTCATTGGGCTTAGAAAAAACATATCTTTTCAGTCACAGGATTGAAACGAATGACGCGACTCCGATAAAATAGCGCTTTTATCCGATATCACCGGCGGTATAGAGTTTGATGGATGCCGAATTAAGACGGATACTATCGCTGGTAGTGATAGAAAAGAGCCAAAGTCCTTGGCGATCTCCAGTTGTACTAGTGCGGAAGCCTGCGGAGATTCGTTTTTTTTTTGACGCCAGGAAGGTCAACTCCGTTACTAAGAAGGACGCCTATCCACTGTTGCAGATAGATGCACTCCTGAGTTGACTTCCTCCGGAAAACTACAGCACAAGCCTGGACCTCACAGACGCTTTCTGGCAGATCCCACTAGACACTGAGTCCAGAGAGAAGACCGCGTTTACAGTACCTGGTCATCCTCTCTATCAGTACACCGTGATACCATTCGCCCTTTGCTATGCTCCAAAAACTATGTGCCGCCTCATGGATAAGGTCATTCCTTTCGATCTTCGTGAGAATGTCCTCGTTTACTTGAACGATATATTGATTCTGTCATCAGACTTTGACTCTCATCTCACATTGCTAGCCCATATAGCGGATTATTTAAGGAAAGCTGGCCTCACTATCAACGTTGAGAAGAGAACGTTTTGAATAATGGAGGCTAAATACTTGGGTTTTATTGTCGGGAAAGGAGGAATCAGAACTAACCCAGATAAGATTTCATCCAAAGTTGATTATCCGTCACCTAAAACTGTTCGGCTAGCCCAACGCCTACTAGGTATAGCGGTATGGTATAGACAGCTCATCCCGAACTATGCTAATTTAACTGCCTCCATAACTGATACTTTGAGGAATCTAAGTCAGTTCCAATGGACACCTGAAGCCCAGACGTCTCTGAAAATACTAAAACAGGAACCTACCTCTGCTCCGCTATTGGTGAGTCCAGATTTCACCAAGCCGTCCGCTATAAAGTATGATGCGAGCCAACATGGTATTGGTGGAATGCTGCTTCAACTAAATGACGATGGCCACAAGAAGCCAATAGCCTACGTCTCGAAAAAGTTGAACTCAGCACAAAGAAATTATACAGTCACAAAGCAGGAATGTCTAGCTGCAATTTTAAGTGTACAGAAATTCCGGCCATTCATAGAACTTATGCTTCGAAGTCTCTAATTTTGTTTCTTCCTCCTTGGTGGAATAAAGGAGTTTTTCCATCATATAATTCACACCCAGAATTTACTCTGAGTTTATATGAGATGAGATCAATCTGATATTTTACAAGCGTCTACCGCAATCTGAAAACCAATATGTACCGATGAGTGGAAGGCTTTCTGCTAACACGATACGCTTCTTTTTCTTCCTTTTTATTTTTTCAGCCCACTGCGTGCGTACACATGTTCGATTCGCTTCCAATAAATCTTGTTTTTAATTTATTTTTTATTTTCCTCATTTTCTTGTTTCTTTTTCATTTTATCATTTCTTTTCTTTGTTCTATTTTTTCATTTGTTTTTCAAGTAACTCAACTTCGCAATTCGGGACCTGTTGATGAGTCAAAACCAAGACTTGAAACTTGTCACCCAAAATCAAATGGGTTTTGAGATTAAATAACAAATAAAAAAAATTTGCTTTTGCTATATACCGGAGAATTTAAAAAACGAAGTGCCTTGTTGAAAAAATATAAGTTTGGCCCGGTAAAAAATCTTAAAGCGCAAATCTCTAATTTTGTTTCTTCCTCCTTGGTGGAATTAAGGAGCTTTTGCCTCATATAATGCACACCAGGAATTTACTCTGAGTTTATATGAGATGGGATCAATTTGATATTTTCACGTGTCTACGGCAGGCAGAAATCCAAACCGTACCGGTGAGTGTAAGGCATCCCGCTAACACGAAACGCTTCATCTTCTTCCTTTTTCTTTTTTCAGCCCACAGCGGGCGTACACAGGTTCGATTCGTTTCGATCTGGTTTTTAAATGTAATTTTTTTTTTATTTATCTCAATTTTTTTTTTTTTCAATTTGTTATTTCCTTTCTTTCTTCTATTTTTTCATTTGTTTTTCAAGTTACTCAATATCGCTATTTGGGACGTGTTAACGAGTCAAAACCAAGACTTGAAACTTGTCACCTAAAATCAAATTGTTTGTGAGATTAAATAAGAAATAATAAATTTTTTATCTTTTGCTATATACCGGAGAATCTAAACAAAAATGCCTTGTTGAGCTAGTCACACATCTAAGCGATCCGTAGCAGCACGAGGTGGGCGCGAACTGTCTTCTGTATGGGTAGAAATCGAAACACGCCGAAGCCACCCAAATCGAGAGTCGAGAGAGTCCCCAAAAAAAAGGTAGAAGAAGAAAGTGTCTGAAGAAAGCGAAAGTGTAGTTAACATTCCAAAAAAAGGGAAAATAAAAGGAAAATCTTTGCGAGTTAGTGAAAGGAAATAAAATTGGGAAACGCAAAAGACTGCGTTGAAGAGAAGAAATTTAAAAAATAAAAAGCAAAAGAGATCAAATTAACTAGATCAGGAGCAGTTGAAGATTAACAGTGATTTGGAAAAAATAAAAAGGGAATTGGAGAAAAGCAAAGCGCAAGCAAGAGCGAAGAAGAAAATAAGAAAATTCAGCCAGGTACCTCTTAAAAGTATCGTGCACAAAAATTTGAGGAAGGTTAGCAATTCGTTCGAAGCATTTCTGAAAGTTTTAGAGCTAAGCCAGGTAAACGCTGTCCCTAAATGAAGAAGACTGGTGTATCGTACTAGTATTGTGAAATCTACAACCACACGAGGCGAGGCGTAACGGTACTACGTCCTATGGTACTTCGCATTAAAGTGTTCTTCTATCAAGTTACCATTCGCGCCGAACACAGTAAGATAAGCAAGTAAGTGACGTCTTGGATATTCTGGATTCAACAAATCCTAAATTAAATCGTCAATTTACGACGGACACAGCTGGGTGGAAAAATTTCCATCGTGAAGATACGGCGACGGGCAGGTCCTCCTGTTACTCACAAAACATTATAGCAAAACGCTGCGCGACCCAAACAAGGCTGGAGAGGCCTCCTTCGTATTTCTGCGGTGAAGGATTAGGATTAGTTAAGTCCTTTTACAGGCAACGCAATGAAATAGATCAACATCCAGAATTCGAAATTTAATAAATAGCTTATGCGCTTGCGCGCCCTAACTTCCAGTGGTATTGCAGTAGATTACCAAAGGAGACTCACGAATCCTATAGTTACACGTGCTTATTTAATAATTTATACGTTTGTACGATGCGTAATGTGAGCCTTCATATTCATCTCTTATCGATATGTGCTATATATTTAAATAATGTTGAAAATTTAGAAGTTACCTCGCCACTGAATTATATCTAGATCTAACTATTAAACGTAGATAACAAATATTATTTTTACGAGCGTGGCCTTAGTTCGTTATTTAAAAACAATATTTCGGATATAATTCAAAAGTTCTTGTTTTATTTAACTTTACTGTTTACTCCCACAAATTCAAAAAAAATTATCAAATCAACTCTTTAGTTATTGCTAGTACTGTACTTCTAATTATCACAATCCTGTACACTACGTCATTAATTCTAGTCACTACTGAATACGGTCCATTGCAGGGTTGTTTTAATTTTGGAGAACGTCTCTTACGTCGTTTCGGGTTGTACAGTCAAACAAGGTCACCTTCATTAAATCCAGCAGCATAAACACGTAAGTCGTAGCGGTTCTTCATCCGATCAGTATTTATTGCTAATTTTGTTCTCGTGACCACGTGTACATCAGCTAATCGTTGTCTAAGTTCCGATATATAATCGTCTGGTAACTTTTGTTCATCTCTGGGTGTATCAAACTTGAGGTCGCTAGGTAAACGCATCTCTGTTCCGAATATGACTTTTGCTGGTGTTTGTCCGGTTGTGTTGTGAACAGCTGATCGATAGGCCATTACGCACATGGGAATATTTTGATTCCAATCGCGTTGGTGCTAGTCGACTACTTTCTTTAGATGCTCGAACAATTTTCTGTTGAAGCGCTCTACCATGCCATCAGATTGTGGATGCAGAGGTGTTGTTCTGGTTTTTCTTATTCCCCTTTCTCTTGGAAAGTCCGTGATTCGAATTTCCGTCCTTGGTCCGACTGAATTTCATCAGGCACACCAAATCTACTGACCCAAATCATTATAATTTGTTTCGCCACTTTGGTTGCCTCTTGATTACGAATTGCAAAAGCTTCAGGCTATTTACTACAATAGTCAATAGCAAATAATATGTAACGGTTACCGCTACCCGTTTCTGCAAAGGGTCCAGTAATATCTTCGGCTATCCTCTCAAATGGGGCTCATACATCTGCGGAGCCACTCCTCCTCATCCTCTCGTATATGTAACTAATAAAACCGTTCTCGTATTCTGGAAATTGTTTTATTCACCCCCAATTGTCCTCCAGAGGATCCGTTTTGCATTTCTTCTAGAACGTCGCTGACCTTTGATGTTGGGACGATTATCTGCATCCCAAATGACTCACCGCTAGTTGCCTCCCACTTACGTTTTAATATACCGCATTCAACGTGGAGGGAATTCCATTGAGCCCAGTAGCTCTTCAGCTTCTCACTCCTCTCCGAAATATCTTTCCATGTGGTCTTTCCATGTCTTCTTTCCAAGCAAGAATGGGTGATATGTCTGGGTCTTCTAGTTGTGCTGTTCGCAAGCTCTCGTTGTCCCAGCCTGTCGGTGGTTCCACCGTTATCAGCTGTATAGTTCCGTTTGTTTCTTTTTCTTCCCCCCGAACGCAATGTTTGCGTTCAACTTTGCATGGACGTCGTGAAAGTGGGTCTGCATTTCCATGCATACGTCCTCTTCGGTGTTGGATTTCAAAGCCATAAGTTTGCAGTCGCTCTATCCATTGCCACTTGCCCCTCAGGGTTGTTAAACTGCGAAAGCCATTTAAGCGCTGCATGGTCAGTGTGGAGAATAAATCTCTGCCCGTAGAGAAATTTATGGAAATGCTTGGTTGAGTTTACAATGGCAAGTTGCTCTTTTCTTGTAGCACAATAATTTCTCTCTGATTTGGAAAGTGCTTTGCTACAATAAGCTACTTGCACTTCTTGACCATCCTTCTCCTGTGAAAGCACTGCACCAATACCTACATTGCTGGCATCCGTGTCCAATATAAAAGTTTTTCCCAGCTTTAGATAGTGAAGCACTCTAGTTCCACAGGGTTGTTGCTTCAAATAATCAAAACTCTCGTTACATTTATCTGACTTATGAACGGTTTTCCTTTTTCTGTAAGTTGATGCAGGTTCCTTGCTATATCTGGAAAGCCTTTTACGAATCGCCTGTAGTGGGTAGCTAATCCAAGAAAACTCCTTAATTGATGTTTGTCCTTTGAAACTGGCCAATTTATGACAGCTGCTATGTTCTCTGGATCATTTCTTACTCCTTGTGATGAAACTATGTGCCCCAAATATTTTACTTCATTTTTAAATAGAGCGCATTTATTCGTACTGAGCTTCAGTTTCGCACATCTCAGCCTTTGCGTACGTCCCGTAAGTTGTCTCTATGTTCCTCGAATGTCCTTTCGATTACTATTATGTCATCTAAGTGGACCAGACATGTTTTCCAGGTTAATCCTCGTAAAACACATTCCATGAGTTGTTCGAATGTGGCTGGAGCATTACAAAATCCAAATGGCATAACTCTGAATTGCCAGAAGCCACTCCCAACTGAGAAAACAGTTTTCTCTCGGTCCTCGGGATGTATTTCCACTTGCCAGTAACCACCCTTCAAGTCTAGGGTGGAAACCATTGTGCTCCGGAAAGGGTGTCTAGTGTGTCATCAATCCTTGGTAACGGATAACTATCCTTTTCCATTACGTTATTTAGTTGCCGGTAGTCTACACAGAATCGGGTGCTGCCATCCTTTTTCCTGATCAGAACAACTGGAGATGTCCAAGGGCTATTAGGTTCTTCTATTATACCATGGAGTTTATCATATCTGCAATTTCTGATTGTTTTGCTAATGGTAGTCTTCGTTGTATCTGCCGAATGGGCCTAGAATCTCCTGTATTGATCCGATGCTGGACAAGATTTGTTTTACCGAAATCTTCATCATTCATTGTAAATAATTCCGAAGATTCATCGAGCACCTCTTTGACATCGTTGTATTGCTGTTCATTTAAGGCACTAGATGAAAGAAGTTTCTGAACCTTTTGAGTAATTGTTGGTATAGGTATTACTTCCTTAATATTACTACCATTATTCAAATTAACAATCTGATAAACGGGTTCACAATTTCCAATTATAGCACATTCTTTTAGTTGTACCTCATTTTCGGATGTGTTGAGCACTCTGACTTGAATTAATGTTGCACCTCCTGCTTTAACTAAAGTCTTACCTACAATGATGTTCGATGTAACTTTTGTAGCGATAGGTTTCACTAAATAGAATCGGCAGGTCACCATGTCATCAGTAAGCTTTGTCCATGCTACCGTCTCCGAGAATGCAGAGAGAGTATTATTCTCACATACCATCGTCCTGATTTTTGCAGGATAATTTGTTCCTCCTCCTAGTCTCATGGGAATTTCTATGTTGCCATATTTGAGTATTCGTTCTCCGACATCTAAATTTATTTTGTATGTGGTCATATAGTCTACTCCAAGAATGCATTCATCCATTATGTCTGAAACTAGGAAAGTGTGAGGAAATAGTAGTTCGCCTAGTTGAATATCCATACTTAGTTCTCCAGAAACTTTTGCTGCTGCTCCAGTTGATGTTGTTAGTAAAGATTTGGTGGGATTGTTAAGCCATTTGTTCTTGACAAGATCCGCTCTAATAATTGATCTTGAAGCTCCAGTGTCGATAGTGAAAACGCAGTCATTTTTCCCTACACTTCCTTATATAACAACACTGCTATTATTTCTCACCAACTGGGGTATCTGAATGATTACTTCGGGGCTGTCGACCCTACCAACCAACTTCTGACTCCCGAATTTGGTTTTTACATGTATTCCGACTCCTGAACAGGGAACTGATGCGACTAGTCACTGTTTGATTTCTAGTCTCTCGCCGAATAGCTTTCTCCCTGGCTCGACACCTTTGGCATTCTTTTCTGTCCTGCTCTTCTAGTGATTGCATTCGACGGCGTTTTCTGCGGTCCCTTTGGAGGTGTCCTGGTCTATTACAATTCCAGCATCGCAGAATACCGCGTGAAGAATTGCTCTGTGATGGCTGCATTCTATTACAAGTACATTCCTCCACCAAAATTTCTTTCACCCGTACTGCATTTCGAGAAGCTTGCCTGGCAGTTTCATACGCTTATGCATAGGCTAGTGCTTTTGCTGTTGATTTCTTTCCTGCTAGCCTTAACGCTTGTTGTAAATTTTGATCTGCAAGAGCGTTCACAAATGCTTCTGTTGCCATTTCGTTAAGGAAATTCGCATTTCCGCTAGAGTATGAATGATAAGCTAATCTTTCTACATCAGCCTGCAGTTGTTGTAGTGACTCGCCATGCTTTTGGTTCCTGTTGCGTAACTGCAGGTGATATACTTACTGCATGTGCTCATCTCCATAACGTAATTCTATGGCTTGTACTAGTGAAATGTAATCGCGTTGCTTTTCAATCTGTATAATATGTAATAACTCTGACGCAGGACCTCGAAGTGCTAATACCAGAGCTGTAGCTTTGTCTGCAACGCTCCATCCATTTATTTCGGAAGCTGCCTCGAGTTGTCTCTTGGAAATATGCCACGAACTTTGTCCATAAAATATTGGAGAGTTCATTCTGCCTGTATTATTTCAATTCTTTCGTATCGAGGTCTTCGATGATTTAACCTTTCCAAATCAGCTTTAAAGTTATCAAGCTGCAACGTAACATTTTGTTGCACTTCCGACACTTGGTGTTTAACTTCCGACACTTGTTGGTGAACTTTCAACACTTCCTGCTGGATTTCTTCAATGTTCACATTTTGTGTGTCTAATGAATTTTTCAGAAAATTCTTCTGTTCCTCCAAACAAGTTTCTAGACAATTCTGTAAAGAAATCTTTTGTTCACCGCAACGGGAATCCAGAGAATTCTTTTGTTCCTCCAGATATTTCTTCTGCTTATCTGAACGGGATTCGAGAGAATTTTTTGTTCCTCAAAAGCATACCTTTGTTCGTCCAAACGGGCTTCTAGAGAATTGTTTTGTTCCTCAAAAGCAGTCTTTTGTTCCTCAAGAGCATTCTTCACTTGCAGGGTTGAAAGCTCCATTTTGGTCATTAAAATACCCAAAAGCTGTTCTATGTTCATCGCAGGCTCTTCTTCAGTTTCAGGTTCTTGTTGGAAAACGTATGTATCAGGATTCTTTTCTTCCTCTATCAAAGCTTGTCTAAGTAGCTCGACTAGAACATTCTTTAGACCTGTCGCTTGCATTGACCGCTTCCCCAACTCCACTTTCATTTCCTGTATGCGAAGCTCCTCTAGTTTACGTCCCATTCTTGCGTCTTATGTAATTCAGTCACAGTTTGATATAAAATTATCTTTCGGAATTTTTACACACGATTTTACAAAATTAACCACTCTTTGAATTTCAAAGTCAAATGCCACCGCTTTATTTCGCGATTTTATTTTAATTCTGACGGCAATTGTTACGATCGTGGCCTTAGTTCGTTATTTAAAACACAATATTTCGGATATAATTCAAAAGTTCCTTCTTTATTTAACTTTACTGTTTACTCTCACAAATTCACAAATAATTTTCAAATCAACTCTTTTGTTATCGCTAGTACTGTACTTCTAATTATCACAATACAAATAGTTTACTTCGCTCACTTCACTGTCTGAAATAAGACTGCCTCGTGGATATGAGTAGCGCCATATTTATACACTACAAATTATCCTAGAACCTTCCCGAATATTCCGTTCTCCAAACCCAGTTTACTAATATGTCACTAACCTAGAGTTGTTTCCATTTCCAATAGATGCCGCTTGTATCACTTTGTGGCGCGTAACATTATAGTCACACCTTATCGGTCAATGATATACATATACCTTTTAAGCTACCAGCCAGGATTTGCGAATTTTATCGCTCTTTGAACTATTTATATACACAACTCGTATTTTTATGTTTATATGCAACATAACGTAAGCCATTATAGGCAAACTCTCCTTGAGTTATAGCAGGATTTTGTACTATCCGCGGCGTGTAATCGCTCGAATCCGTCGTAGGCTAGATTTAATCCCCACAAAAACATAACTTTAAACTTTTCAGAGCTACGCAAATAATATCAAAGGAAATAAACCTACCCCCAGCGAGCTCCTTCGAGGGACATGCCCGTGCGTAAGTTTGATCATTCTATTATATAACACTGTTTTATATCGCTGTAAATGTAAGTACCCCGACCATAATACTAGTGTTGCTGTTGTAAGCCCGGGGCGTCGTGCTTTCTTTTCCTTGAGAAGAACGCCCAGGCGGAGTCCAGCATCTATCGGAGCCTTTATCGTTTTTGTGTCTCTGAAATTAGTCTTTAATGGGGTTAATAAATGAAAATCACTCGATCGCGCGTTAATCTGTCGACTTTATTGTATTAACTTTTATAATTGTAATTAACTTCTTAAAACTTTTAAGCTTTTCAATGAGAATTATTTTAGAGATCACGAGACTCGACCGACTCCGATTGAGGATTTTACTAAACTCCCCGATTTGTGCCTTCGAGAATTATCATTTGCTCGCGTCTTTGCCTTATCAGCAAAATAATTTTCACACTTCGTCGCGACAACAGGATGTAATTCGACTCTTTAAAAAATGTTACCACAAGTGGAGAACGAAGGAGTAAACAAAAATTGATTACTTCTTGATAAAATTTGTATATTATACGCTGAGGAAAGAATTTTAAGTGTTCGTTGCGCACTTGAAAAAACGATACTTTGTATCGTGGGAAATGAGTTGTGAATTGCGTCGGTCAAGCACTGTCACAACCAATAAATTATGATTTGAGCTGAGTGCTGACCGAGCGCAATTACAACATTCCATCCCCTTAAGAAAAAGAAAATTTTTGGCTTAAGGACGAAAATTTTCTCGTAGATAAAAATTTCTTCTAAAATTTTTTTTTTTCAGCTGGTTGAGTCTCGCTTTAACAAAAATGTTGGATGTTACCAATGTGTAAAGCAAAGCAAGAATTAAAATTTTTCCTATCTTGCAAAAATTAAAGGTAAGTACATTATTTTTTTTTTTTTTTTTAAACTATGCTACAAAAACTACAAAGACTTTCTTACCAATATTTAAGGTAAGTTTAAAAAAGTTTTTTTTTTTTTTTTTTTTTTTTTATAAAGACTACATTATGAAAGTATAAAAACTACAAAGTACATTATTTTTTTTTTTTTTTTTTTAAAACTATGCTACAAAAACTACAAAGACTTTCTTACCAATATTTAAGGTAAGTTTAAAAAGTTTTTTTTTTTTATAAAGACTACATTATGAAAGTATAAAAACTACAAAAGGTTTTCTTAACTTATACCAATATGTATGGTAAGTTTAAAAAAGTTTTTTTTTTTTTTTTTTTTTTTTATAAAGAGATCTTGCATGGCACACACAAATAGGTTTTTTTTTTTTTTTTTTTTTTATTCGTTTGATGCAAATGTAAAAACTACAGGTTGATCGACTGTGATCTGTTCATTCTCCGGTCTTGTTCCGGTCGAGTTGGGCTTATTCAGCGTTAATCTGCTAGATACCTTTTTATATATATTATAGGCCACGAGCAAGACCATTCCAAAAAGTATGAAGTATATCAGTGAATAATGGTGGATCGTATGTGGATCCAATGGGAGATTTTCCACTTCTTCTTTCTTCTTTAAAATATTGATCTGATCGGAGATTGCCGTAAGGTCCTCGTTTGAAACATATTTTACTACAGCTACTTTATCAGAGTAGTTTAGGTAGTTTCTGGTGAAGTTGTGTATAAGTATCGAAATGTTATTGGGTGGTATGTATGAGTTTTTTAATTGGGTTGATTACTAGTATAGCCTCTTATGGTTAGTTCTGACGTACGTAAATAACAGTCGCCCGGAAGTTCTATAATTCCGACTTCGGATATAGTGTAATGTTTTATTGTGTCTTGGCATATCGAATCTAGGGTCAGGTTTTCGGTAGTTGAGAAAAGCCATTTATTTGCCTGAGACAACTGGATCCATATTGTTTTGTGATCTGATTGTCTGATATTACAGGTGCGTGATATGGAATTTTTTCTTTTTATTAGTTGTAGTTCACACAACTGGCTGTCGGAGTTCACATTGAATATGGGGTGTAGGATTCGGCACAAGTATTGTAGATGATCCTCTGTTATACAATTTCCTAGTTCTTGCGATGTTAGATCGTAATAGTGTTCCTTTCCATAGTCTATGACGAGGTAGTTTATAGTAGGTTGTATGAAAGCGAGCTTTTGCTGGTGTATGGTAGGTAAAGGTATAACTTTATAAAGTTGGTAATTCTCTTTATATGGTAAGGGAATTTTGAATTCGTACAAAATTCTATCATCCACGATGGAAGTGCTCATTTGGCTTATACGATACAAGGATAATAGATTACCATCTTTTAAGAACGCGGATAAACGAGTATCGCTGGGGATCTCCTTTCGTATCGTATATAGAATTGACTCTAATTGTTCAGGTGTTACTATGGTTGGATGTGGCTTACCGTGTCGAATATCGGTAACTAGGTGAACTATTGTGTTGACTATGTTTTGGTACCTGATAATGATCAATGTAGTTAGAGATGTTAACGACTCCATTTCTGAAATAATGCGATTGTCGTGGGTCGCGTTTATTAGTTGATTCATCATCATTTTTACCTTGGTGAGTCTGGCATTTAGAGCTGAGAGTTGATCGTTAATTAAGGCCTGCGATTTGTTGAACACATTTACTGTGGTTTCTAGTATAAAAGTTTGATTTTTTATTAATGAAAGCAAGTGATTCTCGTTGTAATTTAACTTGTCAATTTGCTTGTCATAAAATTTAGCATCCTCTTCGTTAAGTGTTCCGAACAAGGTTTTACTAATAATCCCGATTGCGTCAAATAGGCCGCGTTTTTGCCTATCTTTGCTCTTAAGTAAGCTATACTTTTGTGTGATGTCACTCATGAGGTGATTCATTTCAGACACAGTTCCACTACAGATTATGGCGAGGTTTGGTTCATCTGTGAGAAGTTTGCAGAAGTCATTTACTTGGTCTACGTATCTGCCCATGTAACGTAAAGCTTGAGCCAGACTCTTGAGGTCATAATATACCAGAACTTTCCATTCGTTGGAATAGAGTTCTACTTTCCCCAATTCCTCGAAGTAAATTCCAGGATTCTGTTTAATAGGAGTGATAACAAGCTCGCTCCCATATGCGGAGATAACGTTCAGGAGCAAGGTCCCGACGTATAAAATCTGAAAGGAAGTGATGTTGTTAGTCTTACGGGAACGTAGTATGCATGTATAAGAGATATGTTTTTTTTTTTTTTTTTTTTTTGCAAATGGGAATATAAGCGTGTGGGTGACTGAAATTGGTTAGCGTTTTGGTTTATGCAGGTTGACACATAAAGCGGTTAGATAAGAGAAAAGTTATTTACTTGTAAAATGTTATTGACACCGCTCTCCCAGGCTTGTTATTATTCAATGAATAATTTTAAATCATTATTGTGTACAATCTTATCTCTTTTTCCGACCTTTATTTTAGAATTTTCTGTTGATAGGACCTGGGTGATCTCAAAAGGTCCATTCCAGAGTGAAGAAAACTTGTTTTTTCTTGTATGATTTCTAATAAGCACTTTGTCTCCTAAGTTAAAGTGTTTTGCTTGGGTATTTTTGTCGTAGTAGTTTTTAGATTTACATTTTTTTTTATTTAGGTTTTCCTTAGCTATCTGGTAGCCATGTTGCAGTCGTGATTTCATTTCGTTGGAGTAATCGTCATAATTATAGGTCAGCTGTGGTTTCTGTGTAAGGATGTTTGAAATGTTCGCAGGAAAACCATACAGCAATTCGTATGGGCTATAACCTGTACAGCTGTGAGGTGTGGTATTATACACGAGCATGGAGTATGGTATCCATGTATCCCATGTAAGCGGATCTTGATTGACATAGTGTCGCAGATACTCGGCAAGAGTCCTGTGGCTTCTTTCGAGCGCCCCGTTCGTTTGGGGGTGATATGGGGAGGTATTTATCTTCTTAGATTTCATTAATTTACAGACTGCCTTAAATAGAGCGCTTAAGAAATTAGCTCCTTGGTCTGTAAGGATGTGCTCGGGAATTCCATGACGACAAACCAGTTTTTCTACGAATGCCCTGGCAACCGTTTGTGCCTCAGCATTTGGAATTGGCAATGCGTCAGAGAATTTCGTCAGGTCATCTTGAAATGTCATTAAATACTTATTACCTTCATAACTGACGGGCAGGGGACCCACTATATCCAGTGCTATCCGCTCAAACGGTCTTGAACTGGTCGATGTTATTTTCATCGGTATAGGCGGGTTTCTCTGAAGCTTGTTTTTCTGGCAAGACTGACACTTCCGAACGAAATTTCTTACGTCTCTTACCATCGTTGGCCAATAGTATTTGGTTTTGAGACGCTTTAGGGTGCGAGAGATCCCCTGGTGTCCTCCTAGTGGAGAGTTGTGGTACTCGAGCAATAATTCTGGTATGCGGTCTTTATCGTCGATATATACTTTAGTGTCCATATATATATACAGTTTAATACGTGAAGTTTTGAAAATTTCTTTTATTGTCGATCTTATTACCCCAAGCGTATTGCGATCGACTGTCGGAACAGTTAGTCCAACTCTATCAATCCTCTGCTTTATGCAGAAATTATAAAGTTTCTGGAAGAGAATTGTAATGTTATCTTGATCTCGGTTAGATCGTGCGGGAATGGCGGCCGTAGCCACAATAAATGTATCAGAGTTGTCTTTAAAAGGCTTTAGCTCCCACATAGCGGGCTTACGAAAGGCTTTAATAAGTTTATTTAGGACAGCTTCTTCGTGCGTTTTGAGAAGGGGTAATATAATGATTTTATTATTAATGGATTTATCCCGAAAAATTGAATCACTGCTTTCCTGTAAATAAAATTGTACGTCGTTAGGCTCTTTCTTGCTGTAAGGTTTTTCATTTTTCTGTAAAGGTCTTTCTTTTAAGGTTTTTGATCGTTCCTTTTGTGATCTGGTAGTTACTCTAACGTTTCCTAAGGTTTGTGCTGAGTCACCTTCGTTTTCCTCATTTTTTATGCGGCTTAGAGCATCGGCGTTTGAATTAGACTTCCCAGGTATGTAAACTATTTTATAATCATGTTCCTCCAGAAGAATTCTCCAACGAGCCAATCGTGATGTTGGCTCTTTTAAGTTCATGAGCCATTGTAGAGGCCTGTGGTCAGTTAGTATCGTAAATCGTCGCCCATATATGTACGGACGGAACTGCTTTACTGCAAATATTATGGCGAGCAATTCCTTTTCCGTCGTCGTGTATCTAGTTTCAGCCGCATTCAAGGTTCTGCTTGCGAAGCATATAGGCTTGTCCTTACCTATTTCTCCTTGGGATAAGACGGCTCCCAATGCAACGTCGCTAGCGTCGGTGGTTACAAGGAATTCTTCGCCAAAGTCTGGGTATGCAAGTACTGGAGAGGTGATGAGCTTCTTTTTGAGAGCCTTGAAAGCTTCATCACAAAACGCATCCCAGCGAAACTCTACGTCCTTTTTTAAGAGTCTCGTCAGTGGTTTCGTCATTTTGGCGAAGTCGGGTATAAACCGACGGTAATAGCCCGCAAATCCCAGGAAGGATTTGACGTCTTTTGTTTTTTTGGTTCCGGGTATGTTTTCACCACTTGTATTTTTTTTGGGTCCGGTTGGATTCCCATTTTCGATATGACATGCCCGAGGTATATTAACTCTTTTTTCACGAAATGGCATTTTTCTGGCTGTAACTTTAAGTTATATTCCTTTAGGCGGTTTAGGACGTTTATCAACCTTGTGTTGTGATCGCGTAGATCGTATCCGTAGATTACTATGTCGTCGACGTAGACGAAACACTGTATGCCCTGCAGTCCTATCAGCACATTGTTCATTAGACGCTGAAAGGTTGCCGGTGCGTTTTTCAATCCAAATGGCATTCGATTATACTCGTAATGCCCAAATGGAGTACTGAACGCCGTTTTCTGTTTATCCTCGTTATCAACCAAAATCTGGTGAAATCCACTAGCGAGGTCCAGAGTGCTAAAGTATTTGCTTTTACCCAACTGGTCCAATATATCCGTTATATTGGGAAGTGGGTATGCATCACCTATAGTAACGTCGTTTAAGCCACGGAAATCCACCACAACTCTCCATTTCTTACAACCGGAGCTGTCAGCTCTCTTAGGAACAAGAAGGAGTGGAGAATTCCAGGGACTGAAACTCGTTCTAATTATGTCATCCTGCAACATTTCGTCTACCTGCCGGTGTATTTCCTTTCGATGTGACTTTGGAAGTCGATACGGTTTCTTGTACAAAGGCGGTTTACCCGGCTCTGTTAATATTTTATGGGTAATGGCGTCAGTGAAGGTTAGATGGTCGCCTTCAAGATGGAATAATTCGCTATACTGTCTGCATATTCCTAATATCGAATTTTTTTCTTCGAAGTTACAGTGCTCGAGGTTCAGAGAGTTAGCCAGTCGTTGTAAGCGATCTTTGACTATATTGCCTTCTATGTTAGCTTTTGCTATATCAAAATTATTGAACTCCTCTAGTTCTACTTTTAATTCGTGGGGCTTTATTTCGATGTCATGATCGTTGGTATTTAAAATTAATGCTTTGACCTTTTTATGAATAGGTCTAACTACAGCCGATCCAAGATAGACACCCGATTGGATCCTTTTCTTTGATATGACAGAATCCTTGAGGCTGTCGCAGGGTATTTCGATGACCTGCTCGCTTCTAGAGCGGACAGTTATGCTTTCAGGTTCCATCTCAGCTGGGCAGATTCTGTTTTCTCCTTTAACTGAGTTTCCCCTCCTACAAATACGCTCATCCTCTAACGATGTTTGGTCTCTATTAGGCCTCACTGTTGGGACATTAGACGTAAAAGTTTCTGGCTTAAGAATTTTGCCACTAGTTTCTGGATATCTGCTTCTCGATTGAGGCTCATTCGCTTTAATTGCCGTTTTATGACCAGCTTCGACAGATTGCAATTTGGGATTTTAAAACTTAGAAGGAAGGTTTTCCCCATTGACAATTACGGAGTGCCCTTTTGTCAGGCTTTTTGGTACGAAGTCAGGTCTAATAATAAGTTCATTTCTACAGTAGTCTATTGTACAGCCGTAGGTTTTAAAAAAGTCGTTTCCCAGAATTCCATCCAGGATAAAGTTTGATGTTTTAGGTAGTATGTGGAAAGTGTGACGCAAAGAGATTTTCCTTGAGAATTCTAGAGTTCCAGGGATTTTGCCTTTAGTTACTACGGATTCTCCAGTGATCGTAGTAATTGCACATTTCTCCTTAGGAGTAATATTTTGTTTGAGTTTAGTTTCATATCTAATTAAGCTGATATCCGCGCCCGTGTCGATTAAAAATACGGAGTATGGTTTTCGTGAGGGGGTAAAAGGTATACATATTGTTGTTCCATGCATGGTTATGTCTAGTGATACGCTTATGACAAGGGGTGCGTATTTATTGTATTCGTTTAAGGATTGTGGACGTCGGCTTTGAAGATGATTCGGGATGGGTTGCCGAGGGTATCCTCCCGAGAGCTCTCGTTTCCCGTCTCAACGAGTCGTGGAGTACTTTCAACCGATTTTGTCCTACCACTATGTGGAAAGTAATGTACATTGTGGTTATTTTTATTGTTCCCATGATTGGTTGAAATATTTGTATGCGTTGTATTTGGATAACCCCGTTGGGCACTGGGATTTCTGTAACGTTCGTTTCCCTGGTAATTGCTAGAATGTGATTGATTATTTCGGGATCTACGTTGCCGACATTCCTCAAGAGTGTGGTTTGGTTTCTTGCAATAAGCACAAATAATGCGTTGTACTTCCTTCTTAATTTCTCTGGGCGAGAAATTGGGCAAGCGAGTGTTTCGGTAACATGTCTGTTCCGTGTGGCCTTCACGTCCACATACTCGACAAAACACTCTTTGTTTTGGAGGAGGTCTAGTGCTGTTATTGAGGGGTACCGCATGAATTTCTAGTCTAGGGGCTTGCTCTATTGCATAGGCTATTACTTGCCTTAGGTCTTCACCACCAAACGCTTTTACCAATAACTTCAAGCTGTGGTTCTTTAGACCATCTTCAAAAGAAGTTATCACTAGCTTACGATTTTCATTGATAATGAAGTCGCGCACGTTGGGATCTTCTATATCAGAATAAGTGACCGAGTTAAGGGTCCACAATAATTTAGAAAGCCTTTCACCATATTCTTTCACCGTTTCTCTGTATAGTTGTTTGGCTTGGGCTATTTCACTTTGAAGGGCGGCTCTAGATTTTTCTTCTTTGAAATTGTTTTTTAATTCTTGTACCAATTCCTTCCAAGTATCTAGAGTTTTATACTGCGTTAGTTCGAAAGCTGGGCCCTGGAGCCTAGTCTTAACGAAATTGAGGAACATAGTCACTTCAGCTGCAGATTTTGTGGAAGAGAACAACAAGTCGCCACAAGCAACAAACTTTTTAAGACCTTCGGGGTTTCCGTCAAACTCTGGGATAAGGTCATGTACATCTTTTAAGCTTAATTTAAGCTCATTAGTAGGAGGGTCAGGCGCCATAGCGTGGAAGGGTAATTCGACGAATAATTCAATTAACCTAGCAGCACTTCGTGTGACTGCAGCACTTCGTGTGACTGCTTCCTCCGTTTTGAGATAAGTCAAATATTAAAGGATGAAGAGTCAACGCTTCACAAGTTCACTTGCGTTGCTTTATTTCTAATTACGGATTTTCACAATTTAGATGATTTATGTAAAAACGGAAAACTCATTTAAGGTCTCAAAAGCAAAAACTCAAAATTTTATGTTGTCTTAGATTTTTCTTCGTAGAAGATTACACACCCTTTTGTTTTTTTTTGTTTTTTTTTTTTTTTTTAAAAAAAAATTTTATTTCAATACCGTAGGGAACTTTTTCACTAGCAGATTAGATTGGGAGAGAATAAAAACAAAAAGTTTTTGTCTCTAGTGCCATACGTAAATGAAAACACTTTGAACGACCACAAACATATTTGGTATTAAAAATTTTTTGTAACACAAAAACGTGGAGGGCAATATGAAATGCTCCTTAAGAAAGGTAAAGGGCTTCATATAACAGGAAAAATTCGTCAAATTATTCCTGGAAAAAGAGTAACACTTTCACAACTTCACCATCAAGGCGACTTAATAAAATTTCAAAAAAAAAATTTTTTTTTCGATTATTAATAGAAAACGAATTTATCACTCACTGCTATATGTCGTATTCATTTACAAATTAAAAGTAGAATCAACAATCAAAAGAAATTTAAGAATTTCGTAAAAAAAATTTTTTTCAATTTTCCCCATCATTCACTTGTTATATTCATTGTACTCGTTTAAGATTTATAAAGGTGAAAATCAAAAATATGAAACTTTATGCAATCTTCGATAAAATTTCCCAATATTGCCACATATCGTATCAATAAAAAAAATCATAAAATCACTATATTGTTAACCACACATATGTGTACATGCGCATCTCATTTAATTTCCATTAATCGAGCAACTTGTATACATGATCTTGATTGTAACTAATAACTTGAACACGTAAATACAAAAGAAAGGAGAAAAAAAAATATATACAAGGTTTCTTTACATCGAGAAAGTAGATCATTGCTTTTTGAGTGAATTGTCAGACGAAGATATGAGATTATTAAAATCACTTCACCATCACTAATTAATTATCAGTACTTATTTAGCCAATGTTTCACCTGTTATTTCTATTAAATAATTTTTGTTTTTTTTTTTTTTTATTTTCTAAATTTTGATTCAAAATTATGTAAATATATATATATGTTATAAAAGGTAAGATCAATTTTCTGTGCAAAAAAAAATTTTTGTAGTTCTAAATTCTGACCTTTTCTGCATATGCGTACATGCGCATCTCGTGGTTATTCTTGTTTCTGGTTCAGGTGAGTAAATTGTTGTATGTCGATCCGTTGGTTGAATAGTTGACTGTTAATTAATTGGCAATTCCTGCTGTTTGGATCCTGCACCGCTGTTTGGATCCCACCGCTGCCACCAATTTGTTGTAAGCCCGGGGCGTCGTGCTTTCTTTTCCTTGAGAAGAACGCCCAGGCGGAGTCCAGCATCTATCGGAGCCTTTATCGTTTTTGTGTCTCTGAAATTAGTCTTTAATGGGGTTAATAAATGAAAATCACTCGATCGCGCGTTAATCTGTCGACTTTATTGTATTAACTTTTATAATTGTAATTAACTTCTTAAAACTTTTAAGCTTTTCAATGAGAATTATTTTAGAGATCACGAGACTCGACCGACTCCGATTGAGGATTTTACTAAACTCCCCGATTTGTGCCTTCGAGAATTATCATTTGCTCGCGTCTTTGCCTTATCAGCAAAATAATTTTCACACTTCGTCGCGACAACAGGATGTAATTCGACTCTTTAAAAAATGTTACCACAAGTGGAGAACGAAGGAGTAAACAAAAATTGATTAGTTCTTGATAAAATTTGTATATTATACGCTGAGGAAAGAATTTTAAGTGTTCGTTGCGCACTTGAAAAAACGATACTTTGTATCGTGGGAAATGAGTTGTGAATTGCGTCGGTCAAGCACTGTCACAACCAATAAATTATGATTTGAGCTGAGTGCTGACCGAGCGCAATTACAACATTGCCATGACTACATTAGCGGATGAAAAATTAACCTCCATGTCTCATGTTAACTCTATGCTTTAAATGCGAATCTAGTGAACAAAACATTATGACGTGAAAGCCTCTTCCGTTTTGGAGCACTTATAGATAACCGAAGCAGACGAGACGCGCTTAAATTTCTCCACTTCTTTTTATCTTTCGGTTTTTTTTCTATGATATCAGTACGGTATTTATATCCACGTCTCCGAGTTAATATTTCGCGTTGTGGCATCCAATACCCATTCTTATTTGTGTCAAGGAACGATAAACTTCATGTTTATTATATATACATTATGTAAGGTATAGCAATTGCCGGTGCATAATGCAGTGCTATAGTATCTAATGTAATAGAATTTCAGAAATTCCCCTACAGGGTATATTCCGGTTTAATAAAGAGTTCTAATAACGTCATGAAGTGCTAAAGCTTTTTTTTCCCCTCTCACTCTACCGAAGCCCTCTCGAAATGAAGGTCGTTTAGGTCCGCTGCTCTCTCTCTTTTCAGGTCTATAAGGGACACTGAAAACAATCGGCCCTCTGTGTCGTTGGGAGGATGGGGCAAGCAGTAGAAGGCAGCCATCTGTGACTTTACACAGGTAAGTGTAAGTGGCGTTAAGGACCCTTCAGGGCTGCAGTGTGTGCTACGGATTGTTGGTAGTAGGCACGAATTTTTGTTTATTTACGGTAGGTGGCAGCGGCAGGTTTTCGTGGAATCTCCCCACACTCTCCGCCAATAGCCGACGCGAGCTAGCATGTCGCCCTGCAGTCAACGCTGTCCACCGAGTGATCTGTCAGCTCATGCTGGCAGTCTGGACTTCACGTCCAAAACCATTCACTCTTCATAGTTCCATAAAAAAATGGCGCCCAACGTGGAGCCACCTCAGTTAGACTTCGGTGGTCTAAGTATAACTTTTGCTGAGGACTGAGATTGGTTCGTAGATATGGAGATTAGGCTGTCAGCTAAATTGTCTGACTCGGTAATCTCACAATCAGGAGAAGTTATATGCAGGCTTGAGTCTAATTGGTTTTGGTTATATGAATTGAGTTGAGTAAAGTAAAGTTTCGATATTTTGGTAACGTTTTCGCGAGTGTTTGATTTTTGAGTAAAGTAAAGTTTTTCGATTGTTTTTTTTTTTCAGTTCAACTTTAGATTTAACTTTGGTCGAGCCTCAAGTTGGAACAATTGTTTCTTTGAATTTATTTTGAATCGATCTTTCCTGCTGGCCTTCTGCTATGGAAGGTGGCTATAGTAGGTGGCCTCACGATTTTTTTGATTGTGTTCTCACGGAAGCATGTCTCTGTTGGCCAACTGGCTGGACAGAGTCGTAAATCTGTGAGATGATTTTTTGGCTTTGAGCTAACTAGTTGACTAGTTTCATGACTCTGCCCAGCTGGAGGGTTAGCTAGATATGACAATCAGGTGAAGAGGAAGGAAAGAGTTGTTGGAGGATGGAATTGATGCTGGAGAATTTCAGTAATCAGGAGTTGGCATACTGCTAACTGCCTGGCTAAGAATCTCTAGTATTATTTTCAGTCAAACCGACTCCTCGCAAATTTCTGTGAGTACTCAAGATTTTTCATGCACACACTCACACTACTTGTCCTTACCGCCTAGTTCTTATCTGATTGGAGAGAGGGTGCTGATCTGATTGGAGAGAGGGTTGACGTGGAAGACTTTTGTGTTGGAATTAGCTCTTAGAGAGAAGGAGGAGATTTTTATGATAATTTTTTTTTGATTTGGTTTCTCCGAGAGGTTTGAGTATAGCTCCTAAAATTTTCTGAATTTGTATTTCGTTTTTTTTCGAAAAGTTTGAGTTTAGCTTATAAATTTCTTTTGAATTTGTATATCGTTTTTCGAAAAGTTTGAGTTTAGCTCATAACTTTTTTTGTAAGTACCAGGGGAGGGACGCCTTTTCGGAACATTCCTCACATCCTGAAATATTTCAACCGACACCGCAATTGCATAACAGCTCGAGAAGGAACAGTCTGTCACCTGCACTTTAGGGGCAGGGCACCCTAGACACAGATCTCATTATATCTAGTCTACATGCAGAGATTACCCAAGGCATGAATGCTCTGCGTAACAATATCACCGACGTCAGACAGCGACTCTCTGCTGTGATTCAGCAGGCGGATGTTTCTCGTCCACCATGACCACCCTTTGTTGAGCGTGTTCAAACGCCCAGATTCTTTTTTGGGAAATCAGAGAGACCCACGCAATCGACACTCGTTCTCAGCTGGGCAACACAGAGCTTCATTTCCACCGGCTACACCTTTCATTCCTCAGGCACGTCCACCTCCAAGGCAACAAATTCAAAACAATTCTTGGCACAGACGATGGAACCTGTCCTATAATGGCAATAACTTAGAGCTATCAGTGGATGAGTTTTGTTTTCGAGTCAAAGCACTCACTACTCCGCTCTGGAAGGAGATTTTGAACTCTTCGTAAGGAACATGCTCACGTTATTGACAGGACCAGCGAAGGATTGGTACTGGTCTCTATTAAGGCATAACCCTTTTCCAACGTGGGAATTTGTCAAGACTGGAATGTCTGTTAAATGGGGAGTGCCCAAGTATGACTTGAAAATCCGAGTGCAGCTGATGTCAAGAAAGCAAAAGTCCGGAGAATTATTCTCTATGTACCACCATCACCTAGTACTGCTTCGAGACCAATTGCAGAACTTCATGCCAGACTAAGAATTCTTGGAAATCGTCAAGTCCAATCTACTGCCTGAGATTCAGGAGAAGATCTATCTGCACCCTACCTATAACATCAGTCAGTTAAGATTACGTGACGTGCCCATATTACCTAGATGTGATAATAGCTTGCAAGACATATCAGCTATTACAAACATACCCGCGGCGATTGCTGGAATTGTGATCAGCGAGACCGTTTACAGGAGAGACAACAAGTGGTCTGCTATGGATGCGGACGCAAAAATGTCTTTAAGCCAAAATGTAGGCACTGCTTTATACCCGCTGACACCTTATCATACGCGTCTCAAAAACTACAATGCAGTACTAGACCGTATCTTCTCCTCAGTTGTTGAGTTAACTGAAATTATATATCCTGACCTGGACCTTGAACCAAGAAAGCAACGATCGACCGTTTGTTGGCCGGAATACTGTCGACGAATGAGACAGGAAGGAAAGAAACTGGCACACATTTCCGTGTAGATGCCAGGTAACATTTGATCGTTTGCCGAAGTGAGACTGCTCTGGCGAACTGAGACTGGATTACATGATAGTGGTGCAGCTGTCAGTATTCTAGGCCAGACAGCTCTACAGTAGCTTGCAGAAGCGGAAGTCGAATGGAAGAGGTATCGGGCACAGGTACAAGTAGCTAATGGTACCATGACGACTGTGCATGGTCATGTGAACTTGGACATCACTTTCCGTGATAAGACCCCAAATGGGCGTTTTTACGTGGTTCCTGGGCTCACACAGACACTATATCTAGGAATAGACTTCTGGCGTCTATTTGGGTTGGCTGCATATGTCCTAGGTATAGTTGCAGAAGCGACACCAAGTCAAATAGCTACCCTTGACACCGACTGCCATGTTCTTTCTGTTCTAGAACACCATCGGCTAGAATCAACCAAACAGCTCTTTCCTTCTTTCGCCTCATTGGGCTTAGAAAAAACATCTCTTTTCAGTTACAGGATTGAAACGATCCGATATCACCGGCGGTATAGAGTTTGATGGATGCCGAGTTAAGACGGATGCTATCGCTGGGTGTGATAGAGAAGAGCCAGAGTCCTTGGAGCTTTCCAGTTGTACTAGTGCGGAAGCCTGGGAAGGTTCGGCTTTTTTTGACGCCGGGAAGGTCAAAACCGTTACTAAGAAGGACGCCTATCCGCTGCCGCAGATAAATGCACTTCTGAGTCGACTTCCTCCGGAAAACTACATCACAAGCCTGGACCTCACAGACGCTTTCTGGCAGATCCCACTAGACACTGAGTCCAGAGAGAAGACCGCGTTTACAGTACCTGGTCATCCTCTCTATCAGTACACCGTGATGCCATTCGCCCTTTGCAATGCTCCACAAACTATGTGCCGCCTCATGGATAAGGTCATTCCTTTCGATCTTCCTGAGAATGTCCTCGTTTACTTGAACGATTTATTGATTCTGTCATCAGACTTTGACTCTCATCTCACATTGCTAGCCCGTGTAGCGGATTATTTGAGGAAAGTTGGCCTCACTATCAACGTTGAGAAAAGTACGTTTTTCATTGAGGAGGCTAAATACTTGGGTTTTATTGTCGGGAAGGGAGGAATCAAAACTGACCCAGATAAGATTTCAGCCAAAGTTGATCATCCGTCACCTAAAACTGTTCGGCTAGCCCAACGCCTACTAGGTATAGCGGTATGGTATAGACAGTTCATCCCGAACTATGCTAATTTAACTGCCTCCATAACTGATATTTTGAGGAATCTAACTCAGTTCCAATGGACACCTGAAGCACAGACGTCTCTGAAAATACTAAAACAAAAACATATCTCTGCTCCGCTGTTGGTGAGTCCAGATTTCACCAAGCCATCCGTTATACAGTATCATGCGAGTCAACATGCATACTAGTACTAAATTCAATAGAATTAATGTTTATTTACAGATTTGTTTTGAAACTGAAACTTTTACTCAAGAATTTAATACCTTTTTTGAAAACCTGTCGACTAATATATTTGACGTGACGAAGCCTGGTGGATGTAAGGAAACTGACATATTATTGGCTGAGCCTAATTGGGCAAGATCAATCCAGATTTTTTATAGTTATTAAAACTTCTATCAGGAAATTTTTTTCCAAAAATCGTGCAACATTTCCACAACAATTCTTAAGCTTTATACATTTAACTGAGGTAAATGTATACATAAAAAAGTATCCAATTTTTAATAAAAATTTACTGCAAGATTATCATGACGACGAAAATAATCTGAAGAATATGTACCCACATATGAATATTGGCAAGAGGGCCGAACAGAGCACCAATTGAGCAATTTTATGTTGTTATTCAGGGTAAATTGATAAATATTCCGATTCATTTTAATTTTAAGGAAGTTTTTGATATATTTTATAAAGTTCATTATGTATTTAACTTACATTACAATGAATCTCTTAAGCATTTTTTAATATTTTTCGAAAACTTTTCCTATAAAAATAATATAAATAAGCCATCTAAGCGATCCCAAAAAATATATCAGAGATTAGCATCAAATATTTCAGAAGAATATTTCAAAAATATAAAATGAATAATTAGAAATGTTTTTGTGTGCATTAAATTTTATGCCGAAAATTCGTAAAAATAACACCTCTAAAGTTTATAATTTACTACAAATTATGTTTAAAAGGTAATTATTTTAAATATTATATTCTAATGTTTCTGAGTATTAAATATCAAATGTAATATTTTGATAAACCTAAAATTTATTAAAAAAAAGATTCGGTCACATATGTAATCCCATTTTTATTAAAAATTAATCCAAAATTTTTCACATTAACAGTATTTTCTGCCTTTTTCTTCTCGACAACATATTTTATTTTATTGTTTCCTGATAACATTTTATATTTGCTGTACATCTTTACTTAACCATATTGTTTCTTTAAACTTTTCACACTGTTTCATCGTTAGTTTCGAAATTATAATCTTCCAGTTCTGCCCTCAGGACAGAAGTATTTCCATAATATTCCTATTTATTTCACACTATTTCTTTATGTTATTATAAACTGTAAGCTTTGGAATCTCATATATGTACGATAATTTCTATGTTCAGTGCAGTAGCTACATAATTCACAAATAGTATTATCTATATCAATACATAAAATGGTAAGTTATCTACTTCTTTATACATTGCTTGCAAAAATTTATTACTTCGCTTAATATAATTATACCTTGAGCATTTTTATTACAAACAATTTCTTTATAAATAACAACAACAGAGCTTATCCTTGTTGCCCTTTCGTATAATGAACGACTTTAAATTTCTGTGATCACTCCAACTCCTGGTGGAAAAGTATGGTCTCGATTCTGCCGAGGCCTGCGTCTATTTCGGCTTCTTGTTACATCGCATTAGGAGTTTGGAGTAATTCGCCTTACAGCAAGTAAAATATCTAGTTTGGTGATGTTGCTTTAAATTTCTCTACTGCTTTTAGAGATATTTTCAAAATTTTTACTGCAAGCGATTTTGTGCTGCACTTATTCACCTTCCAGGTATTGTTTGCTTTGGTGAATATTCCTTGCCTAGTACTTATTTCCATCTTCTAATGAAAAAAAAAAAATTTCTATTCTCATGTCATCACCTGTTTTAATAATCGGAGTTATCAACACTATACTAGCATTTTGATTCTCTTTGAATATACCATTATCTTAATATCCTACATTTTCGGCGACATGTATACACTTTAAAAGTCAATGAGAAGGAAACGTGTAATAGCTTTCTGCTACATGGCCTCTCTAATTTATCAAAATAAACTGGCCAAAAAAAGTCTTTGGTCTTATTTTCGACATTCTAAGAGGATCTTTTTTCCAGGAGATGATTATCACGTAAGTTGTATAGAAACACTGTCGATTATACAGTTGCAATGAGGTTTGGTGGGTTGATAATGATATTTGTAAAAATATTGTTTATCTATAATTGATTTTCTTTTTGGCACAATGGAGTTCTGTCAATTATATGGAGAGTCGACCCGTACTTAAGGAAGTATTTGTTTTTGTTTTTATCATGTTTTTATATGTAGTACTGTACTTCATTGAATCTGTGTCACCTATGGCGTTAAATCGACAAGCCTCCCGACTGTTATCTATCTATTAGCAACTTCGCCTCACAAGTGCCTATAGAGCTCCTGACAAATCCAAAAAGACGTCCAATCCTTAATTTCTCGTGTGTCATTTTTATTCTAGTAATTTTAATTAAACTGCACGTGGACTCAGTGTCAATTAAAAGCCTAAACTTACCTTCTAAACCTATATCTGATGGCACTGTGATGCCAAATTTACTTTTTGAATTCCATTTTTCACTTTCTTTCTCTGCTAAGTACTTTTTTACGCAAATATCCGTGTAATGATCACATATTCGGCAAAACTGGAAATAAAGCCCCTTCCTTGAATGAATAGAATTCACCTTGTATGCCAGCTGCACATATTGCCATTCTGACGTGATAAATTCGGCACTTGGATACCTCATGTCCATATTCTTGACATTCAGTACAGAAGAGAACTTGTTGGCACTCTCTCGCAATGTGTCCAGGTTGACCGCATTTGAAGCATTGGATAACTCTGGGCTGTTGTGCTGCCCTGGCCGGAATTTCCCAGTACCTTCCTGATTGGTGCTTTTTTCTATACACCTGGCGCCATAGCTTGAAGCCTCTCTGACTCTTTTTCGAAATAGAGAGCCTCTTCCAATGCACCAAACCTTTTTCCGGTGGACTGACTTCTTACACCGGCTTTGAAAGTTGTTACTCCGTCGGCCTCCAGTTCCGCTATCAATCCCCCATCTTTGCCTGGATACTTAGCCGAAACTGCCGCCTTTATTTGACACAGTACCTCCTTGAGCCTATTCGCATAGTCTTTTATGTTGTCACCTGGCCTTTGTATGCAAGCCATCATTTCAGCTCGCGGCTTTTAACAGTCGTGGTCGTTACAAGTGTGAATCGTCTCAGTATATCAAACTCTAATACTACCTGGCATGCTTCATCCGAAATTGCGTGTTGAAATCCTCTTGATTCTCACGGGACGAAGAAGTCGCACGTGATCAAACTCTTTCGATGCCTTTACACTATGAGACATACCTCCTTAGAGTGTTAGCTTCTAGTTAGAAGACGCGAAGCAAGGCCACCGGGTGCATTGTCACCCTCCTTTTCGGTAGTATTTTCAGAATTCCAAGCTTTTGTGACTAAGGTCCCTAATTGAGTCTTAAGCAATAGGACGGGAACCTCATAGCTATAGCTGCTCAATGTATTTTTACGTTATCGGATATTGATTAAAGCGCGATATTTCGTGCAATTTCATCTCGAATCTTGTAAGAAAAATCTCCCAAATGTGACAATGGCGACCATTAGAAAGATATAGGAAGCATGCAGATATACATATCCTTAGAACATGCCTCAATGAAACATTCAATTAACAAAGCTTTCCTAGCATTCTATAATTCGTGCTGAACATAATTAAAATAGTCATGTAGAAATATATTAAACTAGAAGAAAAATCGTTGAAGAACGAATAAGCTAAATGCGGTTAATTGTCTAAAGCCCTGATTGTCTTCCAAGGATTTTGACGGACAGATAGGCAGAAGAAACATAACTTCATAGCGAATAGAGTGCTTCCCATGATAAGGGGTACCTCATCCAATTTGTCAACTGCACCTAATAAGGGCAGCCATGAAAATACGATACGCCAGTATACAATTCAAAACTTCAGATTGTCTGAAGATTCAATTGCACAGCAAGACATTGATTCGGTAGCTTCTCTACTGTTCATTCTTGAAGTTTCAAGCAAAATCGTCGCAGAATAATCAGTGTTAGCAGCCCCTGCTGCATTCGAAAGAGTCTCTGTTCCAATCTAAGGCACGTCGATAATATCACTTCTAAAAGAAAAGAAATTTTAATAATTAAAAGGAATGCAAAGAAGTAAGAATGTGATGTTGTTCAGCATAGTCCGCACAGGCTGGGAGACCTTAGAAGTGGATTGTTTAACTCTCCAAGGAATCTCCAGGCTCACATAGACACATCCGAGGAATTGTAACCAAACTAAAGTAACGTTATTCATATAAAATGAGACATGATAAGATAAATACAAGAATAATACAAGATTGCAAAGCAAATGTTTATGTATATGCCAATGCTGTTGAGGTATCCGGTATGTAAATAAACATAGTAATCCAAAGCTGCAAGCGTCATGGAACAGCAAATAAATGTTTCCATAGTAACACTAAGAATCAAAAAGTTGATTAACTAAAAAGACTTGATTGGCAACGCAAATGTAAATATATTATTATCGGTTGAGAGCAAGTAAAAATATTCTTTGATGTCTTATCGAAATGTCACGAGTCAAGTAGGGATGACAGGTTGAAAATGGAAGAGATATAAGTTCATTCAATGTAATAGAAGGTACAAACTATGGTGAAGCTAGATAAGGTTGCAGCACTAAAATAATTGATGAATAAAAATTGTTATACGTAAGATAGAGAAATGAGATTATTGTTTAGTAAGACCATGGTACACCAGTTGTCATTATGTCAAAGGTAGAATGTTGTGATACATTGATTGAAATAAAGTATTGGTGCAGGAATAGTTGTAAGGCCGAGTAATTTAGCTAGATTCCAATGTGTGTATGGCTTAAGGAAGAAAAATAGGGTCTGCATTTTCGGACTCAACGGTGTGACCAGACTGGCAGGACTATGAAATGTGAAGATGGAGGATCTTCCGTCACGGTTGTGAAAAAGCACGAGTAGGTGTAAAAGGAAGCCATCACCACGGCGAAGTTTCATTTAGTCTGGATGTGGACAGAACTCGTAAATTTTGGAAGTCGACTAAGGACGTATAAGGAAGGGTGTACCATTATACTAAGGAGGCGAAGAAGGGCACCGGTTCTGAAGAAATTAGGACGAAATTGGATGTAAGTAACGCGGAACGAGCCTCATCATTAAATGCCAAATTGAGGAAGTAAGGGAGTATTGAGAAGCCCCTAAGGCTCGCAGATTATTGCAAGGGCGAAGTATGAAAAACGTACGCAGAGGTCGACAATTTGATAAATGCAAGAGCTCCAGAATATTATACGTGAGCATAAATGTAAAAGGAAAACTCCAGTCCAAAACAACGGCCCGAAACCAGCGGAACGCTTGTTACCTTGACGCGTAACGGTGCATAGCCAGCAAGCACATGACCACATGGGATACACCTCACAATGAAGTAGCAGTACTTAGGTTGGTCTTTCATTGTAAACTATATTTTATATATTGTAACGAAGAGCTTGTCAGTCGACAGAACTACCAGCAGCCACTTTCACCTGGGTGCAGAAAGGTACCGGATCCTACACCTCTTTGCTATAAAATCATCGCGGGATTATCGTGGGTGGTTGCACAGCAAATATGCCACTAGCGATCGGCCGGCTTGGGGTGGTTCCTACCACCCACATCCCTTGATGCTTCTAAAGCTGTGCACTTGACAAAATAACTGACCAGACAGACGGATGGACAATAAAGAAAGAAATTGTAGGCATGACTGCAGACGGACGGACGGACAGAAAAAAAATTTATGAAGATATGGGCTTCCTCCTTCTGGTGGAACCTAAACGCCTGGAGGGGAGCAAATTTATTTAATTAAGTATTGCGAAAAAAAAACGAAAGACCTCAACAACGCCGAACACTTTTCAATTCAACCGGAGAGTTTTACAATGCTGGCGAAAAGGAGCAAATGAGAGAGAGAGAGCAGAGGTAGCTCCAGGTTACGTTGGAACTCCAAGTTTGGGGATTGTCTGGTCTCTAACGCCCCCATCCACTCTGGTTAAGCCTGCAAAGCCTCATCTACCTGCTTAGCCCAATATCGCATATGTACTTCCTCTAACGCCGATCCATCGGATCTCCACCCTCCATCGGGGCGCGATATAAGTGCTCATCCTCTTCCAACTATTACTTGCAAAAAAAAAGAAAAGAAAAAAAAGAGAAAGAAGAAAAGTAAACGCACCGAAATGATGTGTGACCCAAAGTCGGTTTGGTGTATTTTTATCAGTGAACAAAAAGGAAATTATAAGGGATTCATCAATTGTTATTATCCAGAGCAGTCCACCTCTTACTACTGCATTACGACGACGACTTATGACTATCTTATGCTAAGCTGGACCCTACTACCTGAACTTAACTACTATTGTCCCACATAGGTGCCTTCGTTGAGGCGTTTGAATAATAATTTATATAGGTATATATTGTCATAAAAAGGAAATATTTGGCAAAGTATGGAAAAATAAAAAATAAATATTGAACTTGCTTAATTGTTAGAGCCTAATATACTTCCCACTAAACGGAGAAGTCCCACGTTGATTTGCTGACGTTCTGGCGTTGGTTGGGTGCACCCTCAGATCACAGGTTTGATAAATATCTGCGGGCGTTGGTTGTCATCTGTTAGCCAGTGGTGGGTACACTGACCTCTTCTTTTTCCTTGTCACCTCATTGGGTGCATGCGGATTTTTTTTTATTTACTACAAATTTAAATATCGTTTTTTTTTACTATCCACTGCGAGGAGTGACAGGTTTACTGTTGGTACAGGTGAGTACAGGCCCTGAGAAGCCCTTATTATGACACTGTCTTTGAAGATACTTTTCACTTAGTTTCCCAAAACAATCACTAAACGAATTTGCTTTTTATTCGGATATAGGTACGATACGATGAGTAAAAGTTTCCTTAGGAATCCGTAAATTAATATTTCCGTTCCCCCTGTTTTATTTTCTTTGAATTGCAGATAACTTTGCACTAAATACCGCACTTAAAACCAGGTATGCGTAACAAAAACAACAGTGTCCTTACAAACTCTAACATTATCTTCCTTTTCTTTTTTTTTCTTTCTTTGAAATGCAGATAACTTGGCACTAAATATTGCACTGATAATCCAGGTAAGTATCCATGGAGTGTTCTGGTGTACGCCACTAACCTTTCTACTAATTTCAGGAGATTCTCTGTAACAAACTAGTTCCCTCACAAAGTACGTAAAGAAAATTGTAAATATATATGAGTATCACTAATAGTTTTCCCACAATAAAATCCAATTTCGAAGAAAAATCGCTGATATATATACGCACACCATAGGGTTACTACAAAGTAAGTCAATATTGGTATATGTATCACTAAAAACTTTTCATAAAAATACTTCTCTTTCTAGGAAAAGTCGCAGATATATCGGAGACATATGTGCAAGAAATAAGATTAACACGAAGTAAGTAAGATTATGTATATATATACAAGTATCACTGATGGTAAGCTCAGGTAAGCTCATATAGATCATATAAAAAAAAACCTTTTCCGAAAATTACACAAATTCCTTAATTTTTTTTGGAAGACATGTTCTCGAAAGTACTTGAGGTAAGCTCACTACAGCCCATATAAATCTTTTCTAATAACTCCACAAATTCCTTAATTTTTAGGAATAGATGTTCTCGCCGACAGTTGCGGGTAATTCAGATAAGCTCACTATCGATAATATAAAAAAACTTTTCTAAAAATTACACAAACTTCTTCATTTTTCAGAAAGAAATGTTCTCGCCGGTACTTGAAATAATTCAAGAAGAAAGCTCACTCTCGATAATCTATAATGGTCAATCGTATAAAATCAATCTAAAAAAAAACTTTTAATCACCCGAGGCTTAATCAAGAGCAATGTTCTCGATCACCGCCAAAAACCAACTTTCCTACACCGGATTGAATCTCTCTAATCTCGTCACCACCCTCAGACGAACAGCCACCGATTGGAACGTCCCGTTCAAACCGAGAATCGTAGCTAGCAATCGTACCGCGTGATATGTGCGATTCCGTGTATCTTGCTTCTTTTTCGAAGTTTTCGTGCCGCAGCCAGAGTGCGGGTGTGTGTGTATTCATTTTACGATACTTTGGTATCAGCGAAATGTGGACTATAAGGACACATTTTGCTCGGAATTTGTTTGAAGGGATTGCTGTAATGCATTGTATAGTGGTATCGTACGATGCTTTGCAGCTAGGCGAATCACCGTTTTTCGTTTCTGAGAAGTGTGATTCATACGAAAAATTGTAATTTGCGCGAGTTCTGCACAAATTAGAATTTTTCGTGTTTGAAAAAAAAGAATGTTAGCTGTTTTCCTCTTTGTGTGTTTTGTTTTCAAGCTATAAGTAAGATTATAGTTTGTGCGAGTTCTGCACAAATTTTAATATTTCTTTAGGATCATTTGTATTAATATGTATAGTTTTTTTTCCTTTTCTTGTTTGCTCTCTTCTAGGATCTTATACTTTCATTTGCACGACAGCTGACTTGTGGAAAAGTAGCAGAGGGCTACTTTCCGAAATGGATGCAACTATTTGCCCTTTTTAGGTACCAGGGAAATGATGGGGGCCTCTCTACAGAAGGCAGAGAGGCTAGATTAATAAAAAAAACGTGGTGAGGAGGGGAAAGGAAAAGGGTAGCGTATGGTAATTCGCTACAGCGCGGGGACGACCCACAGAGAAAAGAGTCTCAAGCCAGTCTTTGAAAAGAGGCATAGAACAGAAGATACAATAAAAGCAAGGAGATTCACCCACAAGGCGCCCAACGTCGGGACGACCCACAAGTCGCCTCGGTTTATGAGCTGACCAGGAAGGTGCAGCGATCGACTTACTTGGTACGGGATTGGGAGGCTCGAAACTACATATGAGTCGGTGAAACGCACTAGTCATCAAACAGTGTTCTGCTGAATCCGGTCGCAACACCCCGGAAACCGCCCCCTCCCAGTCCCAAGCGAGGTAATCGCTTCGCAAGCAGATAGAATTCATCTATCAACTCATTAAGGACGGCGGAAATCCCGCGGGGATGCAACAAGCAGGTTCAAGCTTCACGGAAGTTGAAGAAGGGACAGGAAAGTAGAATCCTTCAGATGAGGCTAACCAAGAAGGTGTTAGTAACAAAGACTAAGACCATCTAAACTTGTTAGTTTAGAGATCATACGCTATACAAAGAAACTATACTCCGCAAAGACTCCATCCGCTGATGCTGGGACACTCTTCTATTGGAAGAAAATTGAAGAAGGGACAGGAAAGTAAAATCCTTCAGATGAAGGCTAACCTCAAAGACTGAGACCATCTAAACTATGCTCCGCTGAAACTTCATCCACGCAAACCGCAGCTCGGAAACGCTCACTAGGGAGATAAATGAAGAAATGGTGGTTTCTCGCCCCTATTAATTAAAAGATGTGCCTCATCCTTGGCAAAACCTCTGCGCAAACTATTCTACCTGTCCTATTCGACAGGAAAATTTCCAACTGCTTGGAAACTAGCTCACGTTCAGCCTATTCCCAAGAAAGGAGAGGGTAGCGATCCCTCAAATTATCGACCAATTGCAATCACTTCGATTCTTTCAAAGGTTTTTGAATCTATCATTAACTCCAAATTAATGAAGTACCTGGAAACCAATCAGCTCATCAACGATCGCCAATACGGCTTCCGGCACGGACGCTCATCTGGAGACTTGCAGACTTTTCTTACGGAAAGTTGGAATCGTAGTCTTCACAATTTTGGTGAGTCCAAAATCGTTGCTCTAGATATTTCAAAGGCCTTTGATAGAGTCTGGCATCCAGCCTTTTAGCCAAACTCAAAGCACTTGGTCTTTCCCCTCCTCTTCTATTATGGATTGAAAGTTTTTTATCTAGTCGCCAAATACGTGTTGTATTAGATGGCGTTATATCTGAACCTCTTCCTATTAATGCCGGTGTCCCCCAGGGCTCTGTTATTTCTCCGACTCTATTTCTAATCGTCATTAATGATCTGCTTTCCTTTACTTTCAATCCTATCCATAGCTTTCCTGATGACAGCACCCTTGATTTCGCATACTCCTTTGACACCCTTGCGGATTCCAGAGGGAACGACACATGTGTTAAACGAGACTGCATGATTAGATCATTGAATAACGATCTTGACAATATTCTCGCTTGGGGCAAAGTGAATCGCGTCGAATTCAATGCATCTAAGACCCAAAGCTGTCTGGTCTCATTAAAACAAGACCATCACTTAACCACTCCCGTTTCGTTTGATGGTGCATTAATTTCTGGTTCACCGTCACTAAGCATTCTTGGCATTAATATTTCCAGTAAGTTAAGCTGGACAGATCACATCTTCTCGGTTGCCAAAGAAGCATCAAAATGTCTTGGTTTTTTGAAAAGGTGTAAGAAATATTTCAGCCCATCAAATATAGCGCTCCTCTACAAGTCCTACATCAGACCTAGAATGGAATACAATTCCCATATCTGGGCCGGGGGGTGGTCGCACAGCCTTAGCTTCATTGGATATTGTCCAAAAGAGAGCCTGCAAGCTCATTGGCGATGTGGCAATTACTCGTCATATCGACTCGCTCGAGCACCGTCGCAATGTTGGATGCCTTTCGCTCCTTTATCGCTATATGCATGGTCAATGTTCTGATGAAATATCTAGTCTGATCCCTTGTAGAATAGTTCCTGCACGCAATACTCGCGCTGCATCCCGCGCTCATCCTTTTACCCTTCAAATTACCTTCGGTCGTACACTAAAATTCCGTTATGCTTTCTTATCCCGAACTGTGCGAATGTGGAACAGTCTACCATCTTTTGGCTTTCCTCCGGCATACAACCTGCGAAAGTTTAAGGGCGACATACATCGGCACCTCCGCCGCTCTCCTCATATCCCTTAATCCTTTCCCTATCTCCTTCCTGCCATGCTGTGCTTTGCATCATAAAAAAAAAAAAATCCTTCAGATGAAGGTAAGCCCAGAAGGGGCTAGTAACACAATGAAAGAGGTTTATCACCCAAAACTGAGGAAGTAGTAGGAGGGTTTGCGACAACCGGTAGTTTACAAGTGAAGCTTGCCGGATGCCTTCTTAGGGCTATCGAGATAAGCCTAACACTGGTTAGGACCTTACATTAACAATACCTAGAAATGGTTGATCCAGGATCTTTCCGGAATATCTTGGGAGGAAATTTTTTTTTTTCGAATAACCTGACAGTTAATCACTAACGGCCACTCACACAAAACAAAAATAAATAAAATAACTCAAAAAATACCTCTAGAATAGAGTACAATGAAATACGGCAAATAACATTTTCATGGGAAAACCTACAGATATCCTAAGCCGAACTGATCCAGCTGACTCTAGAAAACTACACTTCTATAGCGGTATGAATAAATTAAAACTAGACAAAACAAAAACCCGACAGTGCTGTTGACAAAGCGATACGATACCTGTGATTCGCCGTCGTTGAGCTAATAAAAAAAACGTTTTAAAATATGTGAAAGTATATGACTAAATCGGCGGAACTCAGATAGTAAAGGGTTTCGGTATGACGGAACGACACGCCGAGACACAGTTGCTCCACACAACAACAAAAACCCAACAAAATAAATTTGCTGAAATGGAAAAAAATTCGCTCTCTCTCTCTCTATCCACTCTCCGTTGTCAAACGCTCACCAAAGTTTTTTGTCGCTCGGAATCAGCCTAATCGCCAAGTCTTTGGTCAGTCTATACTAACGGTAATCTCTAACAGGAAACATTTATTTATATGAAAAGGGACTGCAATGTCAAGGATCGGAACCTAAAGTTGCCGTCTTACAATGCATGATCGGATCGTGACAATCACTCTCTTAGTCAAGGATAGAAATCAAGAGAGATGAACATCGTTCATGAACTTGACAAGAGACTGAAGTCAACAAATGAAGGAAAGATGTGAGGTCGGTGATTCATGGGCTTCTGGTACTCAGGAAGGAAGTCGTTGCCATGGTATAGCGATATAAATGAAATCTAAGGTATAAGCATACCTAAATAAACAAAAAAAAAAAGAATTCGATAACTATACTAACTACACCTATGGTACGATAACGGTAACTGATGTACTCGATAGAATCAATATTTTTAAATATCCAAAAGCCGACAAAGAAGAACAAAATATGAACTCCATGGTACGATAGAACTCACAATACGGTGCGGAAATTAACTAGAAATGATGCTGTATCTGATATATAATTACAATATACTTATAACGGTAACTCAAACAAGATGCAGATAACTATACCATAGTACTTTAAGGCCAACTGAGATAGCATTATAATAATCTTAACTGTATACCCAACACCAATAACGATAACTAAGCAAAGATGATCGTATAGGGCTAACTATACTCAACTGAAAAAAAAACTTATATAGGCTAGAACTATTAAATCTAATAACTAAAATGAGATACGGTAACTGAAATAATAAGATACCCAAAACAATTCAAAAATAGATATAATAAAAAAATACGGGTACTCCTGATAGAATCTCCCATACGACAAAGACAACTCTAACGTAATATTCAAGATGTACCAATACCTAAGGTGAGATGGAGATTTGCATGTTAACCTCAAGATAACTGACATGAGATAACGTTATCCAAACTAGTTACTACATTGCGATACGACAACTGAATCTTATAAACATAAAGATAAGCGAGATAACTCAAACTATACGATATAATAATCCAAACTAAATGTCTTACCTCAATTATTATATAGATAAACTATCTAGGGTCTATGATAGCAGAATTCTTACTAATTACCCAGAACCAAAAAAAAAACCGAAATAGGCTAACAATACGATAATTTCGAGGGCAAAACCCAATATACCGGTACCTATAACGATGACCAAAAGAAGGGGATGTGGCCGTAACAGGACGCTATTCAAACTCTACAGAGATAGCTGAGCTAGACTGGAGATAACTACTATACCAACGTTAATCAACATATTTCCACGCGAGATTACTATTACTGTAACAAAGATAACCCACAATACCTATGCGGTATAGTTACTCTGCTAAGCAAAATGTAGCTAATAAATGTTAAAAATAACCTATAATAATCACAACTATATGAAGTGCGTTACTTGAGCTAACCTGGGCGTACTCAAGGTAGTAAGCAGTTACTTATCCTATACGCTAACCACGATAAAACTAATACCTAGAAATCAAAATATCGGAAAATATGGTACGAATGACTATAGTGAGGTAAGACTAACTAGGCTATACTGAAAAAACCCGTAGCGTTAACGCTACTTAAAATAATTCTACTCATGATGATCGCTACCATAAGGCGCAATATAACAGTAACTACAACGCTAACATCATCTACCGATAACTATGCTAATGATAGGTAAGATGTATACTAGAAATATACCGAGACATAGTTAGGATAACCACGCCGCTGCTAAATATGATGCACAAGAATATACTGACATACGATATGGCAATTTAAAATAATGCTATAATCCGATACAATAACCAAAATTCGCGAAAAAAAAGATCTCGAAATAAACGATAATACTGACCTCTTCCTGGAACCAGCAGGAATGAACGGAAATTTTATTCAGTACAGTATGCATCGCATACAACGTTCAGCAACCCTAATCTACTTAGCCTCTCATTACCTCAATATAAGGGGGGGGGGATATAAATGGGTATTTAAACGAAAGGGAAGCCATCTTTCTTCACCTCGGGTGGAACTCCGCTCCGAAAGCTTCACCCAGGTATTGCATCAATCAATCCGAGGCGGATACCAATCTAGAGGATGCTCAGAAGCCATTCTCCCGTCAGAGTCACCGAAACAATTCCGAGCAAGATCCCAGGAGCGGGCCACCAAGCAAGCGCGATGTACGTCAGAGAAAGCAGTAAGGTACTAGACATGCATCTCATCATGAGACCACCCAGCTGCAACAATCTGACAAGGACACAGTCAAAACCGATGAACGTCGTTCATCAACTTGCCAGATTGTCTCAGCTGACAAGCTCGTGAGGCCAATCCACTGTCAAGTGGTCATCGCCTCGGTGTGTGTGTACGAGCCGAAGCTTGCCTTCAAAGGTGGTGCGCCTCGCGCCCAAACCTCGCCTGCCAGCGAAGAGACGAGCACTTGGACAAAAGAATCTATTGAATTTAGGGATGAAATTAATTTTGACTTGACCAAAAGCAATTTGCTACAAAGCATGCAGCGGGGACCATGGCCGAGTGACCCAGCCGCGATACAAAGACCGAGCTTAACGAGAGCCAAAAAGGAGCTATCATGAAAGTAACGCACTTTACAGAAGCAATTAGAGCTCTGCGTAGATCAGCGCCTTGTATCCAGCCATGCAACCCACGTCCGGTCACACACTGTTGCCAACAAAAGTAGCATGAATTTCGCCGACAAACCAATTTGAAGCAAACGAAATCGCTTGAGTCAGTTTAAAATACTGAGGCCTTACATAACAAAAAAAGGTCTAATAATGATAATAAAAAAATAAGAAATGGTTCTTGAAATCGTACTTGCACTTCAATCAAGTGAAGCTTGACTAAAGGCCAAAAGAAAATCGAATTTTGGGCGCCATTTGTAACTCAAATGGGGGACCAGAAATAATCATTGAAATAGTAATTGCTCTTTAGTCGAGAGAAGCTTGACTGAAAGGCGAAAAAAAACCAATGTATATTAATAAAAATGATCCCAAAGAAAGATTCAAATTTGTGCAGAACTCGCACAAACTATAATCTTACTTAAAGCCTGAAAAGGAAACACACTAAGAAGAAAACAGCTAACATTCTTTTTTTCAAACACGAAAAATTCTAGTTCGCCTTATACTTTGACACAACTAGTATTACAAATAGGCCGAATACATGCTGGGAATGGGTACATCCTCTTCAACGAGTCGGAACTTAAAATAATCTATAATTACAAAAGTCCCAAATTCGTGCTACTCTACTCTATAACCTCAAGCATTTAAAAGAAGACTTCAGTAGTATTATTCCACATCATGTAAGCAAATGAGGATTACTCAACATTGTAGGCAAAGGTCTCCGATACTTAGCAGGCGTAATGGATAATGACGATCGTAAGGAAATTCAAAAACATTATGAAGTGATAGAACAAAATAATAGAAACATTATAAAAAATTTAAACGATCAAGTCTCAATAAATAAGCAGATCTCAGACCAGATAGAAAACATAAACAACCATATTGACGTTGTCCAATATAAAATAACTAACAACATTAAATAAAAAGATTATTCTCTTGGACTTTTTACCGGGTTAAACTTAATTTTGTTCAAGAAAGATTTTTTTTTTGGGATTCTCCGGTATGTAGCAAAACCTAAAAAATGTTCTAATTTGTTATTTTATCACACAACCCATTAATTTTTGGTGACAAGTTTCAAGTCTTGGTTTGACTCATCAACAGGTTCCAAATTGCGAAATTGAGTGATATGAAAAACAAATGAAAAAAATGAAAAAAAGAAGAAGAAAGGAATGAAAAGTTTGAGAAAAATAGACAAAACAATCTTTTTATTTATTACAAAAAACTAAAAATTTTTTTGAAGAAACAGATTCATTCGAAGCGAATCGAATCTGTATACGCCACGCAGTAGGCTGAAAAATATGAATTTATTCTGAGTTTATATGAAAAGAGATCAGTTTGATCTATTTTCAAGCGTCTGCAGCAAGCAGAAAACCAAGCTGCACCGATGACTGATACTGATACTGATGACACGAAACGCTTCTTCTTCTTCCTTTTCTTCTTTTTTTATTTTTCAGCCCACTGCGAGGCGTATACAGGTTCGATTCGCTTCGAATGAATCTGTTTCTTTAAAAAAAAATTAAATTTTTGTAATAAATAAAAAAATTGTTTTTTCTATTTTTCTCAAACTTTTCATTTTTTTCTTCTTCTTTTTTTCATTTATTCATTTGTTTTTCAAATCACTCAATTTCGCTATTTGGGACCTTTTCTTGAGTCAAACCAAGACTTGAAACTTGTCACCAAAAATTAATGGGTTGTGTGATGAAATAACAAATTAGAACATTTTTTAGCTTTTGCTATATACCGGAGAATCCCAAAAAAAAATCTTTCTTGAACAAAATTAAGTTTGACCAGGTAAAAAGGCCAAAAGAGTAATCTTTTTATATATTTTTCCTGCTGGGCTTGTATAGGAGTATTTTTCCTCATATAATTCACACCCAGAATTTATTCGGAGTTTATATGAGAAGAGATCAGTTTGATCTATTTTCAAGCGTCTGCAGCAGGCAGAAAACCAAGCTGCACCGATGAGTGTAAGGTTTTTCTGCTGACACGAAACGCTTCTTCTTCTTCATTTTCTTCTTTTCTATTTTTCAGCCCACTGCGTGGCGCATACTGGTTCGATTCGCTTCGAATGAATCTCTTTCTGTAGGTTAGGTTAGGTAAGAGGGGTGCCGCTGTACAACCAGCCAGCCTCACTTAGACCTCCAACGGGTCCACTGTGCCCCTAGACTTCATGAGATAACCATTCAAGCCGTGGATTTATCCTGCTTTCCTTGGGAAACTCAGGAAATATCCAAGGCCTTTAGCCTAGATCCATCCTGCCTCACTCAGAAAACTCAGGATGTCTCTGAACTTTATACTTTGAAGCTCTCCCAGAATTAAAAAATAATAGCTACCTAGTAGCCTACCTCTTTTATTCATCAGAGCGGGGCATTCGCAAAGCACATGCTTGACGGTCTCAATTTCCTTCGAGTCCTTACAACTCCTGCAGAAATCATTCGCCGCCATTCCCAGTCTTCTAGCATGGTCCCCTATGGCCCAGTGACCCGTCATGACGCCTACTAGATTCCTGGTATTTGCTCTGCTGCTGTTAAGCAGTTCCCTTGTCCTTTTCCTGTCATATGCAGGCCAAAATTGCCTCGCAATACGACAGGTATCCCAACTGGTCCATCGGAGGCCTGCCTTTAAATAGACTTCCCTGATGATTTCATCTTTTAAAACTCCGATTGGAATCCTCACGTAAGCTACAGCTGCGGAGCTATCCAATTCGGAGCCCTTTTTGGCCAACTCATCAGCCATCTCGTTGCCTGGGATATCTTTATGGCCAGGTACCCAGCTTAGGGTCACCTTGTGCCTTACAGTCAATTCCGCAAGCCTGGTTTTCTATTTTCTTCTTTTTTTTCTTTTTTTTCATTTGTTTTGCAAATCACTCAATTTCGCTATTTGGAACCTGTTGTTGAGTCAAACCAAGACTTGAAACTTGTCACCAAAAATTAATGGGTTGTGTGATGAAATAACAAATTAGATTATTTTTTAGTTTTTGCTATATACCGGAGAATCTCAAAAAAAAATCTTTCTTGTACATAACAAGAGTAAGGAATTCGAAAATCATGTAAACAAAATTGATCGAGAATTGCAATTTTTCATAATTACAAAAGAAATTAACGAGAACATTAATATTTTGTCAAAGCAAGTTTCAGATATTAAAGAAATATTACCTAGAGATATCTTTACGCAGGAAGAAATTAGAGATAATAGGATCACTGTAGAAATGTTACCTTACATCAAGAATCGTGTACTTTTTAAAGAAAATGTAATAGTTTTTGTATTAACTATAGCAAATTTTGTAAACAGCTCATACTATAGAACACTTATTAAAAAGGTTCCAAATAAAAACGTTTCATTAGATATAAGTACAGATGTAGACAAGGTCAGGACAGTTTTTGTCAACAGAGATAGGAAACACATTTTGAAAAAGGAACTTCTCCCATACCAAGGCCAGTGTATTGAAAATTTATAAAATAATAAGAATATGAAGTGTAGTTACCACAAAAATAATTCTGAAGGAATTGAAGTAATATCGGAAAAATTTTTCATTGATTACAAAAAATTTAAATGAGACATTATTGATAAACAACTGTGGAGAACAGTTGGGAATTAAGATAAAAGGAAACAACATCTTCATATTCGCAAATTGTAAAATATCAATTGGAACTTTTCGACTGGAGAAAGTGGAAGCAGAATACCACAGAAAAGTCCTCCCACACGTGGAACGAAACATTACCATAGAACAAGTTGTAAACGAATTAAATTTGCAGAACATCCTCTTCAAGCACATAAACAATACACGTCAGATTGAAGAAATGGAAGTGAGTAATAATGAAAGATGGCACGTAAGCCTAACTCAGATTTAGTCGTTACTGCTGCTATATTAACCATTGGCTAATACTAAATCGTACGCTACAAGCGAGGGCAAGGGCAAACAAAGGTGAAGATACAACTTGAAAGTCATCGTCAGGAGTCGACGCTTAGGGAGGCAGAAGTTACGTCCTAACATGAAAATCCTGCACCATTTCCATGAAATTATTCCAACTTATAATTTTTTGTCTGCAAATTTATCGAAAGAAGCAAATTCTCACGATCTACGTCCGCACTCTCACTTACCACAGCATTTATCCAATAAGCATCATGGCGCACCACAGGGAGTTCTCACATACAGTTAGAAACATAAGCCGAGCTCCACATAAAATCTTCGTTTCCCTGAAAACGAAGAAAGAGCTTGAAAAAAGCTAAAGTTTAAGCCATAGAGGCAGTCTTCTTGTATTCTTCGCCCGGAGTAATCGTAATCAGTAACTTTTAAGCTCGCTAAGTTCGAATATAAGTTATAAGTGATAATTCTTCAATGGAAAATAAAATTTTTATTTTTGCATTTAATTATTTTATTATTATTTTTTCTCCCCTCGCGTTCGACTATTTCACTATACATATATATATGATTAAGAAAAAATTCCAAGTTTTCACCGAACACCCTGTGTCTGAAAAAGTATAGGGTGTACGGTCACCTTCTAACGCATTGTGTGCAGAACTTCATGGTCTTTCCAATGACAGCTCAATCAGCCACATACTCCGTTCCATTCAGGAGTTATTGTGATCTAAACTAGTATGGGTGCTTGCTACGCTGCGCGAGTGGGTGGGGATGGGGGGGGGGGGACACGCTTGCCCATGGGTAGGGGGAGGAGTTATCTATCATTTGAGCGAAAAATGAAGAAAAACGGTTAAGAAGGTGAAGAGCAATGGGCAAAAGAGTGGAGTTATGTTTGCGTGTTTTTTATATGTAGATTGGCTAGTTATGTTGGGCGGGGGTAAGGTGGGGAGGGGTGGGGCGGTGACGGAAAGGACAAATGCTGGCCTGTGAGCAGAGAGAGGGGTTGGCTACCAAATGCAAAAAGGATGAAAAGAAACGGTGAAGAGGGTGAGGAGCAATAGACAAAATAGTGGAGCGACTTCTGCTTCCCCCACCGCTCTTTTCCACTAAAATATATGGAAGGGGTAAAATATTTTTACATGTACACAATGCACTCACTGAGACCTTTCGAATGAGTGGTCATACGTTTACATTGGATGAAAAATAGTAAAATTCTTCTTTACATCTCTACATAAGGGGTAGGTACATGCACTAAAACCTGAATTAGCTATTTTACGTCCGATTCGCCTGCGGATGGATTAAAAAAATCAGAAAAAAATCGCAATACATGAAAATTAAAAAATTTTAGAAATAAGTGAATAAGTGTAGGAACCACACTCGGTTAAACTATGTGTGTAGTACAATTAATTCCTCCCCCCCCCCCCCCCCCTTAATTATCGCTAAATTATAAGGTGGGTGTAACATATTTTTACATATTCACAATGTACTCGGCAAGACCTTTCCAATGAGTATTCATATTCTAAGATCGGATGAAAAATAAGAAATTGATCTACTACCACTGCATACATACCTATGTATGTGACGTACAATATGGAATTCCCTAATTATATTGGGACTTGAATATTTTGAAATTCGATATCTCCTGAACGATAAGAGATGATGGCTTCAAATAAATTTTGATAATTAAAGGACGGAAGTAGCTACAATGGCCTTCTGCATTGGAAGTCCCTGTGGTTCAAGGGGGCGTCGCTAGGAAGTGCAGAATGCAAAAATAACGGTTTTTTGTCCTAAATCACCCGAAAAATTGGGGAAGGGGAGAAATTTTTGTTATTTCCGTAATCTACTCATCGAGACCTTTCCAATGACTGTTCATATGCTAAGATCGGATGAAAAATAGGACTCAAATCTATAGAGTTATCTACCAAAAACCATTTTCCATAAAGAACATATATACGTACACACAAACACGAATAAAATTTCCTATTTAGAGTTGGACTTAGGAGTTTGGAAATTGAATATCTCCTGAACTATAAGAGCTAATGAATTCAAATAAATTGTAGTAATTAGAGAACATAAGTGGCTATAATTTTCCCCTATACTGGAAGTGTAGATATTTCAAGGAAGCGCCGGTATAAGGACATCTTCTCAGCGACACCCCATAATTCGGGAAAAGTAGGTGCCAGTTACACTTAGGTTATAGTCATTAAATTAAATTCGACAGAATTGTCCATTACACAGGAGGTAGATGGCAACATCAGCTTTAAATTCCATACATCATTTGTCCCCTCGGCCCCTTTACTCCACCCCCTCAGAACACTTCAAATCGTGATATGAGAAATTTGAACTAATATCTCTATATCAATGAATTAATTTGAAAAATTTTTTTGGTCTACAAATTGTTCTTATGGAGTCTTACTGCCAAAAGAAGTTATATAATGCATTTTATGTAGTATTTAATTGTGAAAAAAAAATTGAAAAAAGTTAATTATTCAGGTAATTATATGATGCTCGTTTCTGATGGACACCATTTACTGGGTGAAAAATAATGATCGTAAGGTTTCAGTTACAGTTAACTTCTGGTAGTTAAATTCAATATGTAGTTCACAGGTAGTAAGAGGATAGTAGTAGCTTTCTATTTCACAGCATTTGTCTGAAAAGCCCCTTTACCCCACCCCCGTCAGAGCAGGTGAAATCAATAAATGAGGAAATTTGTCTTATGTACCAATATGAATGGTCATTTGACCTTGAATTTAAACAGCTATTTAAATGAGGTTTTAATAATCTACGTAAATGGTAGAATATAAATAATTACCCCCACACTATGTAAAGTAATTTTAGTATTTTTTTTTATTTTTTTTATATTAATATATAATATATGTATAACACACCATTATAGCTCTGTAACCCGCGGCCCCATATACCTCGCAATAGTCTCAAAAAATCACAAAAAAATCCTTACAATGAATTTAGCAAAAAGAATTATGAAAATCCGTTGGAATTTCGCCGAGATCTTAACTTCCACACCTATGTATGGGAGTTAATTAGATTGAATTACCTCGCAATGTATTTGCCTAAGTAGCTCCTAAAGTAGTAAAGATAATGAGTTGGGGTTTTTTTTTAGATGAAAGGTAAGAGAATAAAGAGTAATAGTAGGAAAAAAGTGCCTTAATGTTGCAAAATAGACCCGCATGGTGACGT